>OX578272.1:88319043-88696543 GCA_951217065.1 Baccha elongata | reverse complement strand
TCCTTCAAGCTTTTAAGAACAGCACCGTTTTTGCATACGCAGATGACATAGCAATTGTTGTAAAACACAAATGTCTAAAAACAGCAATTTCAATAATGCAACAGGAGTTTGATGAGGTTTCCCGATGGTGTCACGATTTTGGATTGGTCGTCAATGCAACCAAAACTAAGCTTATGCATATTCGTACACCTAGTCAGCAAGAGGAGAGAATAAGTATCTTTCATCAAAACCCAAGATGTCCTACTTGGCAACAAAGTGATGCCATTGAATTAGTGAAATCAATAAAATATCTCGGAGTTACGATAGATGATCACTTTATATGGAGTGAACACATTAACAATGTTAGGCTCAGTTTGAGAAGTGCTATGTTTGCTCTTTTTTACCTTGAAAAATATTCAACAAAAGATGTTCAAAAACAAGTTTACTTTTCGCTAGTTGAATCCCGATTAAGGTATGGAGTGCTCGCATGGGGAAATGCATCAAAAACACACATTGATAAGCTTGTTAATCTACAACATAGAATCATCAAAATAATTGACAAAAACTATCTTCATTTCAAGTTTTTGAGTGTAGACAACATTTTTAAGATGACAGCAATTCTAGAGTACTACGATGATTCAAGATTCCAGCAACGTATTTCGCACAATTTCAACACAAGAAGACGAGCCCTTGGTCTATTAGAAATTCCGGCGGTATACAACAATTATGGAAAAAGACAACTGAGCTATGCTTTACCATCAATGATGAATCAGCTTCCAACAAACTTAAAAAATATTCAAAATTTCAAAAAACGTAAAAAATGTATCAAAGTTTTTTTCTTAAACTAAATCGAAACATCAATTGAAATTGCTTTTTATTTTATTTTGTTATAAACTTATCTAACTCAAACCAAAAAAAAAAAAAAAAAAAAATTCATTCAATATTAAATTTTCATTTTTTTGTAAAGTATCACTTTGATATTATAATTGAAAACAGTTTGTAACTTCAAAATCATTTCAAATAACTTTTAACTTTTCAAAATTCAACCACCCACAGATAAGCATAAAGCTTCGTGGGTAACACAAATATTGTAAAATCTTTAAAAGAATAAAAATGAATAAATCTAAAATCCTAAAAAAAAAAAAAAAAAAAAAAAAAAAACTACTACTACTACTACTACTACTACTACTACTACTACTACTACTACTACTACTACTACTACTACTACTACTACTACTACTACTACTACTACTACTACTACTACTACTACTACTACTACTACTACTACTACTACTACTACTACTACTACTACTACTACTACTACTACTACTACTACTACTACTACTACTACTACTACTACTACTACTACTACTACTACTACTACTACTACTACTACTACTACTACTACTACTACTACTACTACTACTACTACTACTACTACTACTACTACTACTACTACTACTACTACTACTACTACTACTACTACTACTACTACTACTACTACTACTACTACTACTACTACTACTACTACTACTACTACTACTACTACTACTACTACTACTACTACTACTACTACTACTACTACTACTACTACTACTACTACTACTACTACTACTACTACTACTACTACTACTACTACTACTACTACTACTACTACTACTACTACTACTACTACTACTACTACTACTACTACTACTACTACTACTACTACTACTACTAATACTACTACTACTACTACTACTACTTCTACTACTACTACTACTACTACTACTACTACTACTACTACTACTACTACTACAAAATGCACTTTAATTGCACCACTGTCACTGAAAGATCATATAGAACAATGTCTGCGACGAAAAAAAAAGAATGGAGGTGCTTAGCGTGCAGGAAAGATGTGCTCAACGTGCCGGCTTCACCGGCTTCACCGGCAAAAACACCAACCCAACAAGCGCCAAAACGTACACGAAGTACCTCTTCTCCAGAAATTAACTCCAAACAAGGCGAAGGAGTGTACTTTAATGCAGCCATTTTACATGAGATGAAAGCACTAAGAAAAGAAATGTTGGAAATTAAATTAAGCTGTGATTTTGTTGCCAGCAAATACGAAGACATTAATAAAAACATAACACTAAATAATGAGCTTATAAAAAAATTAACAAATGAAATCAATGCATTAAAAGAAAACAATTTAAAAAAAGATGAAACCATACATGCAATGGAAACAAAAATAAACACACTCGAACAACACCTTCTTAAAGCCAACGTTGAAATAAAAAACATTATGCCAACAGCAAACGAAAACCTAATCAATGTAGTCCAAGACCTAGGTACGACCTTTAAATGTCCCATCCAACCACACGATGTCACAGATATTTACAGAACAAGACCAAAAAATCCGCAACGATCAGCTATAATTGTAACGTTTGCAAGCTATGCACTCAAACAAAGCTTTGTCAAACAAACTAAAATCGCAAGGAGAGAGGAACAGAGAATGGACGGAGATGTAACTGTTAATAACCACCTTACACCAAACAATAAACACTTGCTATGGCTCGCCAAAAACAAAGCCAGAGAATGTAATTGGAAATTTGTATGGGAGGCATCAGGTAAAATATTAGCTCGCAAAATTGAAAACGAAGAAGTTGTGTATATATGTACTGTCAGTGATATTGACAAAATACATAACTAACCTAATCAGAAGAGAAAATTTGAAGAGCGAATGAAAACAGCTGTTATGATGGAGGAGGACGAGGAGGAACTTGAGAGAGAGTTTGAATTCGATATTGATTTTAGGGTGCTGTATGGTATTATTGGTATGAATGCAATTGATTTTAAAAAAATAAATTTTTGTTGTTTGTGTATGAATATTAGGTCGCTTCGAAAAAATTGGAACTGTTTTATAGCTGAAATTCAAAGCTTTCTACGCTATTTGAATATTATTGTTTTAACGGAAATAAACATTTATGAAGAAGAAAATTGCCTTTATCACATTGAAGGCTTTAATATGGAGTTTATGAATAGGATAGGTTCTGGACTAGGAGGAATTGCTATGTTCATAAAAAAGGATATATGTTATGAACGACTTCCTACGCACACATTAAGCTATGATAGTCTTATTATAAAAATGAAAAATGGAGGGGAAAGTAAATATATTCATTCAGTTTATAGATCGCCGTCACTAAATAAAAGCCAATTCATAGATGAATTCGAATTAAATACTAAGAACGATCAAGACGTAATGGTCCTAGGAGATATTAATATTGATACTCAAGACTATGATAACTCTGTCACTAAAAAATTTCTTGAAATGATGTCGTCGAAAGGCTTAATGAATGTGATAAAAAAAAGTACTCGAATAAACATGTCAACAGGCACCGGGACTTTAATCGACCCCTTGTTTGTTACAATGCCGAAAACCGATATAATTTCAGCAGTAATAGAAACCAATATATCCGATCATTTTACAACATTTTACGGTATAAAACAGCAAACTGAAGAAAAAAATACACATTGCGAATCATTAACAAAAATAAACCAAGGAAAAGTAAACCAACTCATACAACAAACAAACTGGCAAGAAATGTATGAAAATGAAAATGATGTTGATCGAATTTACAATAAATTTGTTGAGAAAATGTCGAATATATATGTTAATTCAACTGAAATCCAAAGAAAGAAAAAGCGTGAAAACAAAAATTGGATAACTCCATATATACTTGAGCTATGTAAAAAAAGAGACGAATTATATAGAAGATGGAAAAATAACCTAAGAAATGAAGTATACAAATCTGAATATAAAAAATATAGAAACCACGTTAACAAAAATATTCAATCACAGAAGTCAAATTTTTACAAAACAAAATTAGCAAACTCAAAACGTGATCCAAAAAAAACTTGGGGTATTATCAACGAGCTTCTGGGAAGAAATAGACTATCGATTGATGAAATAATTGAAAAAAATCTTTGTACTCAATCTAACGTAGCCGATATAGCCGAAAAATTTGCTGAATTTTTTTCCACACAAGCGTCCAAGATTGTACATTTATGTAATAAACAAACTTCCAATCAACCGAACCAATTTATTGCTCAAACAATATATTTAGAAGAAGCCGATGAAATCGAAATTCGCAATATACTGTGCAAACTTAACAACAACAAAAGTCCAGGAGCTGACGGAATAAGAGCGTGCGACATAAAAATGAATGCAGATTATCTAACACCAATCATTCAAACTATTATCAACCGAAGTCTTTCACAAGGATGCGTTCCAAAAATTTTGAAGACATCAATTATTCGCCCTATCTATAAAGGAGGAAAGAAAAACGAAATTCAAAACTATAGACCCATTTCAATCTTGCCTGTTGTTGAAAAATGTTTAGAAGAAATTGTTGTGAGACGTTTAAACAAATTTATTGAGAAATACCGCTTACTAGAATCTAACCAGTATGGCTTCCAAAAAGGAAAAAGCACTGGAAAACTTCTTGGGGAATTCTGTAACACTGTAAATATGAGCCTCAATAAAAATCATCACGTGTTGGTAATGTTCGTGGACTTCAGCAAGGCATTTGACACGTTGAGCCACGAAAAACTGCTTGATGTCCTTTACAAAATTGGCATTAGAGGAACACTGTGGAAATGGATGAAGAGCTACCTCACAGGAAGAACTTTTCAAGTCAAAATTTTAAGTTCAAAAAGTCAAGAAAAAATCTGCTCTCATGGTGTGCCACAGGGGTCAAAACTTGGTCCAGTTCTCTTTATACTTTTTACGAATGCGCTCCTTCAAGCTTTTAAGAACAGCACCGTTTTTGCATACGCAGATGACATAGCAATTGTTGTAAAACACAAATGTCTAAAAACAGCAATTTCAATAATGCAACAGGAGTTTGATGAGGTTTCCCGATGGTGTCACGATTTTGGATTGGTCGTCAATGCAACCAAAACTAAGCTTATGCATATTCGTACACCTAGTCAGCAAGAGGAGAGAATAAGTATCTTTCATCAAAACCCAAGATGTCCTACTTGGCAACAAAGTGATGCCATTGAATTAGTGAAATCAATAAAATATCTCGGAGTTACGATAGATGATCACTTTATATGGAGTGAACACATTAACAATGTTAGGCTCAGTTTGAGAAGTGCTATGTTTGCTCTTTTTTACCTTGAAAAATATTCAACAAAAGATGTTCAAAAACAAGTTTACTTTTCGCTAGTTGAATCCCGATTAAGGTATGGAGTGCTCGCATGGGGAAATGCATCAAAAACACACATTGATAAGCTTGTTAATCTACAACATAGAATCATCAAAATAATTGACAAAAACTATCTTCATTTCAAGTTTTTGAGTGTAGACAACATTTTTAAGATGACAGCAATTCTAGAGTACTACGATGATTCAAGATTCCAGCAACGTATTTCGCACAATTTCAACACAAGAAGACGAGCCCTTGGTCTATTAGAAATTCCGGCGGTATACAACAATTATGGAAAAAGACAACTGAGCTATGCTTTACCATCAATGATGAATCAGCTTCCAACAAACTTAAAAAATATTCAAAATTTCAAAAAACGTAAAAAATGTATCAAAGTTTTTTTCTTAAACTCTTTTTATTTTATTTTGTTATAAACTTATCTAACTCAAACCAAAAAAAAAAAAAAAAAAAAATTCATTCAATATTAAATTTTCATTTTTTTGTAAAGTATCACTTTGATATTATAATTGAAAACAGTTTGTAACTTCAAAATCATTTCAAATAACTTTTAACTTTTCAAAATTCAACCACCCACAGATAAGCATAAAGCTTCGTGGGTAACACAAATATTGTAAAATCTTTAAAAGAATAAAAATGAATAAATCTAAAATCCTAAAAAAAAAAAAAAAAAAAAAAAAAAAACTACTACTACTACTACTACTACTACTACTACTACTACTACTACTACTACTACTACTACTACTACTACTACTACTACTACTACTACTACTACTACTACTACTACTACTACTACTACTACTACTACTACTACTACTACTACTACTACTACTACTACTACTACTACTACTACTACTACTACTACTACTACTACTACTACTACTACTACTACTACTACTACTACTACTACTACTACTACTACTACTACTACTACTACTACTACTACTACTACTACTACTACTACTACTACTACTACTACTACTACTACTACTACTACTACTACTACTACTACTACTACTACTACTACTACTACTACTACTACTACTACTACTACTACTACTACTACTACTACTACTACTACTACTACTACTACTACTACTACTACTACTACTACTACTACTACTACTACTACTACTACTACTACTACTACTACTACTACTACTACTACTACTACTACTACTACTACTACTACTACTACTACTACTACTACTACTACTACTACTACTACTACTACTACTACTACTACTACTAATACTACTACTACTACTACTACTACTTCTACTACTACTACTACTACTACTACTACTACTACTACTACTACTACTACTACTACAAAATGCACTTTAATTGCACCACTGTCACTGAAAGATCATATAGAACAATGTCTGCGACGAAAAAAAAAGAATGGAGGTGCTTAGCGTGCAGGAAAGATGTGCTCAACGTGCCGGCTTCACCGGCTTCACCGGCAAAAACACCAACCCAACAAGCGCCAAAACGTACACGAAGTACCTCTTCTCCAGAAATTAACTCCAAACAAGGCGAAGGAGTGTACTTTAATGCAGCCATTTTACATGAGATGAAAGCACTAAGAAAAGAAATGTTGGAAATTAAATTAAGCTGTGATTTTGTTGCCAGCAAATACGAAGACATTAATAAAAACATAACACTAAATAATGAGCTTATAAAAAAATTAACAAATGAAATCAATGCATTAAAAGAAAACAATTTAAAAAAAGATGAAACCATACATGCAATGGAAACAAAAATAAACACACTCGAACAACACCTTCTTAAAGCCAACGTTGAAATAAAAAACATTATGCCAACAGCAAACGAAAACCTAATCAATGTAGTCCAAGACCTAGGTACGACCTTTAAATGTCCCATCCAACCACACGATGTCACAGATATTTACAGAACAAGACCAAAAAATCCGCAACGATCAGCTATAATTGTAACGTTTGCAAGCTATGCACTCAAACAAAGCTTTGTCAAACAAACTAAAATCGCAAGGAGAGAGGAACAGAGAATGGACGGAGATGTAACTGTTAATAACCACCTTACACCAAACAATAAACACTTGCTATGGCTCGCCAAAAACAAAGCCAGAGAATGTAATTGGAAATTTGTATGGGAGGCATCAGGTAAAATATTAGCTCGCAAAATTGAAAACGAAGAAGTTGTGTATATATGTACTGTCAGTGATATTGACAAAATACATAACTAACCTAATCAGAAGAGAAAATTTGAAGAGCGAATGAAAACAGCTGTTATGATGGAGGAGGACGAGGAGGAACTTGAGAGAGAGTTTGAATTCGATATTGATTTTAGGGTGCTGTATGGTATTATTGGTATGAATGCAATTGATTTTAAAAAAATAAATTTTTGTTGTTTGTGTATGAATATTAGGTCGCTTCGAAAAAATTGGAACTGTTTTATAGCTGAAATTCAAAGCTTTCTACGCTATTTGAATATTATTGTTTTAACGGAAATAAACATTTATGAAGAAGAAAATTGCCTTTATCACATTGAAGGCTTTAATATGGAGTTTATGAATAGGATAGGTTCTGGACTAGGAGGAATTGCTATGTTCATAAAAAAGGATATATGTTATGAACGACTTCCTACGCACACATTAAGCTATGATAGTCTTATTATAAAAATGAAAAATGGAGGGGAAAGTAAATATATTCATTCAGTTTATAGATCGCCGTCACTAAATAAAAGCCAATTCATAGATGAATTCGAATTAAATACTAAGAACGATCAAGACGTAATGGTCCTAGGAGATATTAATATTGATACTCAAGACTATGATAACTCTGTCACTAAAAAATTTCTTGAAATGATGTCGTCGAAAGGCTTAATGAATGTGATAAAAAAAAGTACTCGAATAAACATGTCAACAGGCACCGGGACTTTAATCGACCCCTTGTTTGTTACAATGCCGAAAACCGATATAATTTCAGCAGTAATAGAAACCAATATATCCGATCATTTTACAACATTTTACGGTATAAAACAGCAAACTGAAGAAAAAAATACACATTGCGAATCATTAACAAAAATAAACCAAGGAAAAGTAAACCAACTCATACAACAAACAAACTGGCAAGAAATGTATGAAAATGAAAATGATGTTGATCGAATTTACAATAAATTTGTTGAGAAAATGTCGAATATATATGTTAATTCAACTGAAATCCAAAGAAAGAAAAAGCGTGAAAACAAAAATTGGATAACTCCATATATACTTGAGCTATGTAAAAAAAGAGACGAATTATATAGAAGATGGAAAAATAACCTAAGAAATGAAGTATACAAATCTGAATATAAAAAATATAGAAACCACGTTAACAAAAATATTCAATCACAGAAGTCAAATTTTTACAAAACAAAATTAGCAAACTCAAAACGTGATCCAAAAAAAACTTGGGGTATTATCAACGAGCTTCTGGGAAGAAATAGACTATCGATTGATGAAATAATTGAAAAAAATCTTTGTACTCAATCTAACGTAGCCGATATAGCCGAAAAATTTGCTGAATTTTTTTCCACACAAGCGTCCAAGATTGTACATTTATGTAATAAACAAACTTCCAATCAACCGAACCAATATATTGCTCAAACAATATATTTAGAAGAAGCCGATGAAATCGAAATTCGCAATATACTGTGCAAACTTAACAACAACAAAAGTCCAGGAGCTGACGGAATAAGAGCGTGCGACATAAAAATGAATGCAGATTATCTAACACCAATCATTCAAACTATTATCAACCGAAGTCTTTCACAAGGATGCGTTCCAAAAATTTTGAAGACATCAATTATTCGCCCTATCTATAAAGGAGGAAAGAAAAACGAAATTCAAAACTATAGACCCATTTCAATCTTGCCTGTTGTTGAAAAATGTTTAGAAGAAATTGTTGTGAGACGTTTAAACAAATTTATTGAGAAATACCGCTTACTAGAATCTAACCAGTATGGCTTCCAAAAAGGAAAAAGCACTGGAAAACTTCTTGGGGAATTCTGTAACACTGTAAATATGAGCCTCAATAAAAATCATCACGTGTTGGTAATGTTCGTGGACTTCAGCAAGGCATTTGACACGTTGAGCCACGAAAAACTGCTTGATGTCCTTTACAAAATTGGCATTAGAGGAACACTGTGGAAATGGATGAAGAGCTACCTCACAGGAAGAACTTTTCAAGTCAAAATTTTAAGTTCAAAAAGTCAAGAAAAAATCTGCTCTCATGGTGTGCCACAGGGGTCAAAACTTGGTCCAGTTCTCTTTATACTTTTTACGAATGCGCTCCTTCAAGCTTTTAAGAACAGCACCGTTTTTGCATACGCAGATGACATAGCAATTGTTGTAAAACACAAATGTCTAAAAACAGCAATTTCAATAATGCAACAGGAGTTTGATGAGGTTTCCCGATGGTGTCACGATTTTGGATTGGTCGTCAATGCAACCAAAACTAAGCTTATGCATATTCGTACACCTAGTCAGCAAGAGGAGAGAATAAGTATCTTTCATCAAAACCCAAGATGTCCTACTTGGCAACAAAGTGATGCCATTGAATTAGTGAAATCAATAAAATATCTCGGAGTTACGATAGATGATCACTTTATATGGAGTGAACACATTAACAATGTTAGGCTCAGTTTGAGAAGTGCTATGTTTGCTCTTTTTTACCTTGAAAAATATTCAACAAAAGATGTTCAAAAACAAGTTTACTTTTCGCTAGTTGAATCCCGATTAAGGTATGGAGTGCTCGCATGGGGAAATGCATCAAAAACACACATTGATAAGCTTGTTAATCTACAACATAGAATCATCAAAATAATTGACAAAAACTATCTTCATTTCAAGTTTTTGAGTGTAGACAACATTTTTAAGATGACAGCAATTCTAGAGTACTACGATGATTCAAGATTCCAGCAACGTATTTCGCACAATGTCAACACAAGAAGACGAGCCCTTGGTCTATTAGAAATTCCGGCGGTATACAACAATTATGGAAAAAGACAACTGAGTTATGCTTTACCATCAATGATGAATCAGCTTCCAACAAACTTAAAAAATATTCAAAATTTCAAAAAACGTAAAAAATGTATCAAAGTTTTTTTCTTAAACTAAATCGAAACATCAATTGAAATTGCTTTTTATTTTATTTTGTTATATACTTATCTACCTCAAAAAAAAAAAAAAAAAAAAAAAATTCATTCAATATTAAATTTTCACTTTTTTTTGTAAAGTATCACTTTGATATTATAATTGAAAACAGTTTGTAACTTCAAAATCAATTCAAATAACTTTTAACTTTTCAAAATTCAACCACCCACAGATAAGCATAAAGCTTCGTGGGTAACACAAATATTGTAAAATCTTTAAAAGAATAAAAATGAATAAATCTAAAAATCTACTACTACTACTACTACTACTACTACTACTACTACTACTACTACTACTACTACTACTACTACTACTACTACTACTACTACTACTACTACTACTACTACTACTACCACTACTACTACTACTACTACTACTACTACTACTACAACTACTACTACTACTACTACTACTACTACTACTACTACTACTACTACTACTACTACTACTACTACTACTACTACTACTACTACTACTACTACTACTACTACTACTACTACTACTACTACTACTACTACTACTACTACTACTACTACTACTTCTACTACTACTAAAAAAATATAAAATTATTGAAAAAAATTCAGATTTATTTTTCAAATAAAGTTTCTCAAAACCAACTCTAAACTTACGATATGTGCACAGGAAGAGCAACGTCCGAGGGACAGAACCTGATCATATGTTAGTAAGTCAGAAAATTGGAAACTTTAGAAAATGATATCACACCAAAAACATACGTGATTCTAAAAAAAGATGAAATTTTCGATGTCCCGGACAATTTGAAACCATTGCATTCATTCAATCTGATTTTTTCTTATAAATATAAATCTGATTAAAATCTATATGCCAAATCAAAACTGTCCAGATTGCGGTTTTTTTTCTAGCTCAAAAAGTTCTTCAAAGGGTCTAATTCTCAGTCCCATACTGGCAACATCAAGAAATCATTATGCTGCTCTTCTAGTTCAGTTCGCAAACTTAAAAAAATGATTGTGATTTTCAATAACGCAGAACTTTTATGAAATAGATTAATATTAGTTAGCATTTCATTTTATTGCGAAAAAAGTCACTAAACTTTGTGGTCCGCATTTCTAATCAGTCCTCTGCAAGATTGAAAACGTCAAAAATATCGGTATAATTTCGAAATTGATCGAGCATTTTATTCCACTTTTTGAAAAATCACCCATCACCACATAAAAGAAGAGCCCAAGTTCTAATGTATAGAAAAAGGTATTTAATAAATATTAATAAATGTAAAAATAAGTAAATAAAAAAAGAAAAACCCCTACATGGTAGCTGTTATGGCACACTTCCTTATTTTATGTTCATTATGTTGTCATGTGAATTTTTTTTTTAAGTTAAATAAGTAAATAAATTAATTACACTTTTAAACAAAATAAATTCGATGCCAGAATTTTAGGGGAACATATTTTAGAACTAAGACATGAGAATTCTATTATTTTTTTTTACATGTGTTTTTTTTTGGGTTGGTCAAAATTTCGAAAGCCAAAAGACCGAAAACCCAAAATACCGAAAAGTCAAAAGACAGTACCTGGGTGGCCAACTTATGCTCCCAACAGTTTAGATTGGGTAATCCTACCGGGAATTAAAGTAGGGCTATCATTTTGGTATTTATAACAACATTTTTTCAAACTTTACAGTGCTTTTAGAAATCTAACTTTCTTCTAAATCGGTGCAGCCGTTCATCGGTGTAAAAGAAAACAGTTCAACGTGGCAGGTACCGTCTACAAGCTTTTTCTGAAGAAAAAAAACCATGAACAGCACCATTTTTTTAAGAATTTCGTCAAAATCGATGCAGCCATTTAAAAGATAGCTCGGTGTAAAAATACCATTAATAAGCTTTGTCTAAAAACATTATCTTTTCGTCACAACTGGAATAAAATAAAAAAAAATCGAGAAATATAAAATTATGGGTAACGATAGGTAGGTTAGGTACCGTAACACATAGGTACCGTTGCACATACTTGCCCTTGTCTTAACGAATGGACAATTTTTTATTTTTATATTTTTTTTTAAACATTTTATTTTAAATAATCGATAAAAAAGTTTAAATAAAATACATCAACGTATGAATCACTTTTATAAAATTTTACCAAAATCGAGAAAAAAAAAACATTTTTTTTTAAAATACTTTCCAAATTTTCAGTATTAATCAAACTAAGCAGAAATTTTAGAACATACAGATTCGTCCAATTCAGTTCAGCCGTTTAAAAGATTATCGATATCAAAAAAGCACAGTTATACAGGGTGATTGGAAAATTTTTAAACTAATTTTTTTCAAAATTTTATGTATTAACTATTATTTTTAATCAAATAATAAAAAAAACGAATTAACTTTTTACTTTACTTACTAGTTTTACTTTTAATTTTTTTTTATTTCTCAAAAACTAAGATACATTTTGGCATCCGGTTTTCTGTTTTTTACTAAAAATTAATAAGAGCATTGAATTTTGAAAAGAAAAAATATTAGTTAAATACATAAAATTTAAAAAAAAATTAGTTAAAAAATTTTTTTTGTAGTTTTTTTTTTTCAAAATTTTGAGTTTGAAAACTAATTTTTTTAAAACTGTTCACTTAAACAACTTAACTTAAAAATTAAATAAAAGAGTAGTTTTCTGGCTTTCCAAAAAAATATAACAACGCTTTGTATCATTCACCGTTGTTTTTAAATAATAATAATTTCTGATCTAAGTCAATGTTTTAGAAAATTGCCCCTCCCGCTTAACTCCACCTACACGCTCAAGCTTTTTGGTGCACCTTATACCAATCACCCTGTATATGGCAGGAATTGTTTATTAAGTTTTTCGGGACAAAAACCATTTCTTCCGACTATACTATAATCGTAATTTCGTAATCGTAACCGTAATAAAATCGGTTCAGCCGTTATCTATTTATGGCCGATTTTTTGTAAAACCGTTAATATCTATACCGAATCTCCGTTATGTGTATTTTTAGCCAAGAACTTGAAATGCAGTTATGTTAACAGAACTGCAAATATAATATGTATTTACAAAATGTTATCAAAATCGTTATAGAGGCGTTTCTGTGAAAATTAAAAAAAAATTAAAACCGTTATATGATTATATAAGGTAACCGTAGCTAGCCGGGCTTAAAAAAGAATTCAAATATTTCTACTAGGGAGTAACCTAATTCTAAAACTGCTAGTTCTAGGCTTCTTCTATCATCGTAATGTCAGGTTTCATTAAGTAAGAGCACGATTTTTTATTTTTGAAATGTTTCGAAAATGTTTCTCTGTTTCCTATTTGCGATGTTTAAAAAAAAAAAGAACAAAGATTCAAACACATGGTTGGACGTTTAAATCCAACCTTTGGATGCGTTGTTGTCTGTTCATCGATCTACATCCTTAAAGGTTTGATGAATGTTCTTGAAACTTTGTGTACAGGTAGTAATTTTTGGTGATTCCTTATATAGCCCAGGAAATTAGACAAAATTAGGGCATCAAAAGGTCTTTTATATTAGAAAGTAAAAAACTAAACTTAAAGGAAAAATTAAAAATTTCAATTTAACCCTTTAAAATATTAAAAGACTAAGTCCAGTTTCCAAACTTTCCTTAGCAAAAAACTTAAATTTGCACCTGATTTTCAGTCCTTAAAACATATAAGAATGATTATGCTTCTCAAAAGTCAAAACTTTTATAGGTTTCTACTCATAAACCACACCTTGTTAAAAACTTATTTGTGTCTTTTAAGAAACCAAATCTTATCTCAAAATAAACCACTCTTGTTGCATTATTGATATATTTACACTTATTTTCATGATTTAAGAATTCATCCGCATCTTCCCACATCGTCATATGGCTTTAAAACAACAACAAAAAACCGAAATTTACTTGAAAACTAGCCATCAACAAACAA
Source organism: Baccha elongata (assembly GCA_951217065.1). Taxonomy (NCBI): domain Eukaryota; kingdom Metazoa; phylum Arthropoda; class Insecta; order Diptera; family Syrphidae; genus Baccha; species Baccha elongata. Next base: position 88,682,288 of record OX578272.1, on the reverse strand, counting down.
AACTTTTTAAAAACAAAAACCAAAACATTTTGCTGTTCGAACTTGCTGAAATAGAAAAAAGACTCACACCACGACTCATTGAAAGCTCTTAAACTCTATCACCTTTTCATAGTCCGGACATTGTTGATAAACATTGGAAGAGAATCTTCACCATCAGTATTTCGTCCCGACATCCCCATAACTATAGAGACACTGGCAATGGCAACCAAACAAAAAAAAAACACATCCTTTTTATCGAATCCTTCTCTGTCTCTCACCATCATTATGCCTTTTTTGCATTTACTATGGCGATATTGTTTTTTTGCGAACTTTTTCTCTGCAATTCTCATGCGATATTGTTTTCCTCACTCGAACAATACGTTAAAATCAAAATAAACTTGTGGACCGAAGTTTTCTCATCATACTTTTTTTCGCATCCTTTTTTTTCAATTTTTGTGCTCCAATCAGAAAACCTCATCCTTAGTCTCTTCCATCCTGGTTGTTGAATTCAACTCAATCCTCAAGCGGTCAGTGTTAGCCTCAGTCTCAATCTCAGCTCAGAGGCGTGGCGGTGGTGGCTGTGGTGAAAAGATGAAAGCAAAGATGCAAAAGGATAGAAGTGATTTTCTATGTATCCTTGGCAACATTCTCCAGAGTCCTTTGCGTATACTACAACAATAAAAGTTTGTATGCACTTCCCTATTTTTGTGTCTGCCTTTTTAAATGTATATATAGGTGCATGCATATAAGTATCTATCTATCTATAGGTTGAAGAAGTCGACTTTTCACCATCAATCACTGCACTTTAGACTCGTTTGTCTAAATTTCCTGAAGAGTTAGACAACCCCAAAGGAAAATAAACAATCATCAGGATATTTGATTTTGCACAAGAAAAGAGAATAAGAATCAACTGGAATTCTTTTTCTCATATTCTATCCCAAGATCCCGCTCGAAGGACCAGAAAAGCGTGCATTCTTCTTTTTTTTTAAGTTTCAGTGATGCAACTGAAAACAAAGCAAAAAAAAAGCCAATTTGGAGGCAATTCTTATATTTTTGTTGGCACTTGAGATAGAAGAATGGACAGGACCATGGACCACAAATATTGGCAAAAGCCAATACAGCGGAAAAGTGAAACGACATAAAGGAACAAATAAAAAGATGAATATCCTTCGATAAAGATTCTGCCTCTCGCTTGATGATCATCATCCATAATGTTTGGAATGAGGTGAGCTAAGCTTTCTTCCAGAAGTAGCAGTGCAGTCAGACAGTAGCGTAAACTACAATGTTCATAGAAGCGTGTATAAGAATGACGGACGAGAACGAAGAGTACCTATGCCGGATTTATGCTCCACAATAAGGTAAGGGTGACGGTGACGGCAAGGCGGCAGCATGCACGGTCCCTAATGGCAATGAATTCATCTTTGAATGAGAGGAAATTTTCTTTTTGAAAAGTGCTCAAGGATGTGATGGTTCCGGGTGATTGTTGGATGTTGGTCCATGGTGTTGCTCTGTTGATGATGATGACGTTGCGATATCTTTGCCAGGAGGTTATTTGCGGATAAACTTTACGAGAAGAGAAAAAACTTTTGGCAAGTTTTTTTTTCATCCTATTTCTTTTTTTTTTTACTTTTTTTCTTTGCTGCTGCTCCATTCTTTTGTCAGTTTTGTGTGTTCTTTTAGCCTCTGTGTGTTTAGTTTTGTGTAAACATAAGGAAACGTGAGCTATTTTTTTGTTTGTCCTTTAACCTGGTATAGCGCAAGAACGTCAGGTATCTGTATTTTTATATCTTTGTGGTTTATATTGAAAGAACTTTTGGTTGTTTTTCATGGCTTAATAATGTTGTCCCAAAGTTACACCACACTGTTGTTGGGAATAAATTTTTTTTCTTCTTGTTAAGAAAATCGTATATAAGTAGCTTTATTGAGTAATTTCCTTCAGTGAAAAACTGAAGTTATTCGAAATCGAAATTGATATTATAACTCCAATATTGAAATTTGAGGTCGGGTATGGTTAATGTTTAGAAAAAATCAATGAAAACGTGTGTTGGCAGAACAAAACCCCAACATGATTTATTGACATATTTTCTAAACGTTTTCTGTCGAGCATTGTTAAAGGGGAGGGTTCAAAAGTTATCCTAGTTTAATTCAAGACTAATGAGTTTCGTCTGTTCTTGAATCAACCTGAAAGATTTAATGAAGTCCTGTTGAAAGATACCAATGATGTCGATTATTTGCATGTATACCCTAGTAGTTTGACTAATGTGACCCCTATTCACAAAATGGTGCAATTTCCGAAATTTCAAACTACAGGCCAGTATGCATTTTAAATGCATAGTCCTTAATTTTCGAAAAATGCTTAAATAAAATGATTTCTTTTAACTTAAAATCGCTGATAATATCAAATCAACATGGGTTTATTAAAAATAGGTCAACAATTTCTAATTTGGCTTGTTTTACGCATGATGTATCTAATGCCCTTCACAATACAAAACAAGTTGACGTTATATATACAGATTTCTCAAAGGCGTTTGACAAAGTTTGTCATGCTACTATTTTAAACAAAATGAGAAGAATTGTTTTCCACGATGACCTAATTGATTGGTTTTCTTCTTATCTCTATAACAGACCACACAGGGTGTTTTGAATAACGTATCATCCCTTCCTTTCTTTCCTAAGTCAGGGAGTTGGGCCGTCTTATTTTCATTATTTATATAAATGACATAATGGAAAACCTCTCATCTCCCGGGCTGCTATTTGCAGATGATCTGAAGCTGTATAGAACTATTTTGTGTGTAAGAGACTGTATATTGCTACAGAAAGATGTGAATATTTTGTCTGAATGGTGTGACTTAAATTCCCTTCCTTTGAATTCAAGGAAATGTAAGATTATGTCCTTTACTCGTCAAAGAGATCCTATAGCGTTTAACTATCTGTGGCGGTCGGAACCATACAGTGGAAAAACATCTGTACCGGCAGCATGGGTACGGATGGACTTACCATTCTACCACAGTACATGCACTCTGAACGCAGCCCATACAAATCAACACGCCATAAGCCTTTAGCCATGGACTGAATTCTGCCAGCAATATCATTTATCACTGGATGGACGTCATTCCATTTTCTACTGCGCCACCAGCCACTTGTCTGACATTTTTGTAACAAATTAGATAAAAAGTAAATTCGTTTGTCTTTGGCCAAAAATATATAAAGAATCATTACACTCATTAAATTTAATTAACTCTTTTGCCAAATCATTTATTTAATTATTTAAAGTCAAATAAAAGGTCGTTGTTAAGTCGACACAAAAAATAAAAGACGTGGTGATTTAATTTGGATATTCGACTTGGTACTGGGACGCATTGGAGAGTGTGCTTGGAGCATCCACAGAGCCCCCAAATATCTATTGGGGGGAAATGAATTGACAAGAGTTTATGAACAAAAAGATCTCGGAGTTTGGTTTGACTCCAAACTTTTATTTGATAAACACTACAACTTTTTAATAAATAAGGCTGCAAAAAATATAGGTTTTATTTTCCGAACAGGAAAGTTTTTCAAAAACATTCAAACGTTTATAACACTATTTAATTCACTAGTTCGCAGTACACTTGAATATGCATCCACTATTTGGAACCCTATTTATAGTACATATTAAGATAAAATTGAAAAACAGCAAAAGAAATTCACTAGATATCTAGAGTACAAAATGTTTAAACAGCATTCAACCTATATTGAAAGGCTTAACCTCTTCAAGATTATTTCTTTGTTTCAACGCAGGTGCCTTTTGGATGAACTATTTTTATATAAGATTATTTGTAAAAATAGAATGTCAATTACTATTGAACAATATAAACATTCACTGCCCGGCTCGTTCCAATCTTAATAATTTTATAACATTTAGAATTCATTACTTAAGTCACCAATAATAAGAATTCAAAAATATCATAACTTGCTTTTTACCGATTTTGATGTCTAATGTTCAGAATACAAATATTCCAGGAAAGTTATATTGAGAATTGTAACTGAAAGTGGTTCGTCATTTATCTCCATACTTAATTAATGTTCTATTATTAATTGAATAGTTTAGTGCGTAAAAAAAAAAAAATATTTTGTCCTTTTTTTTTTTCAATTAAAAATTGAATTAATAAAAATGTAGCTTGTAATAGGTTGATAATAATTTTTGTTATTAGCTGTGAGCTTGTGAATATAAAAAAAAAAAAAAAATATGTTGAAAATAGTGCCTTCCAAGATTTATCCTAAAAGAAATTGAGGAAATCACATGATAACACATCTTTTTGTTGTTTAGATCCCAACTATGCTACCAGTTGCAGACTTCACCTATTTTGCACCAGCTTCGTTGATCTACCCCTCTCATAAAATAGTCGTCTTCAGACGAAACTGGAAGAAAAACCAAATAAGACGTAAGTCCAACTTAACACAAACAGCAAACTATGTTTTTCAGGAACTGTGACATGTCAATATTAACAAAGGTGAATCAAGGAATCGTGTTGTTTGTCCAGAGCTTACGTACTTTTTGGTGTTCACAACGTTGGACTAGGTACAATAAGTATGAGAACTGAGGCAATTGAGATAAAGATGCTTTGCATGACAGAAGGAATGATAAGGATTAATCGAGTTAAGCCAAGGAAACCTTTACGTCAGTAACATCGTGAACAAAATACAGCACGATTAACACAGTTGGTATACTGTGATGTAATAAGGAGAGACGTTGAGAACCCTCTCCAAAAGATCAAATGTCATTACTCATTATAATATTACGAAAAGTAGGGACAGGCTTCAAAACTTACGAAAATAAAAGACACGACTAGGTCACACAAACTTGCAAAAGTAACCTAAGAGCTTAATAGAAAAAAAATTTAATTCATACAAACAAAAAAATTTTGAAATTTTTTTTTTTAAACATTCAGTTTAAAAAAATTGATTTTCTTTTAACCAGTTTTCAAAATATTGAATTTTCAAACAAATCTTTTATAAATAATTTATTTGTTTTTTTTAAGTAATGAAAAAATGAAGTACGCCATTATCATTCAGGTCCATGTAGGTTATCTTAGGCCTCGGTTGAGTCCTGCATGATTTTGACTCGTTAGAGCCGTTTTCGAGAAAAACAAGATTTTTCGTAATTGTTCTATGACAGTTACCCTTTACTGATAGAATTTCCAGACCCACTTTTTTCGACATCGCTTTTATCTTAATGTCATATTTGGTAGTAATCTCAAAAGTTTTTTTATGCACGAATTCATAAATCATTCATCGATATGCCAAGACCAAACTCGAATTTAAATAATCATATTTTTTACAAGAAGATTAAAACATTACAGTGAACCGTTCAAGACAAAAAAAATCGTTATTACAATATTCTAACTTCATCACCGTGAATTTTAACAATCATCATCAATCTATTGAACTTCAATTATGTGGGTATTTTGTTTCGGTTGCAACAGAAAAATCCTCCAATGTGTGCCAGATATCATCATCTATGAAAAAGTTACTCTGAAAAACCCTGTAGTCAATGAGTAAATCTCTTTACAAACTCCAATCGAATTTAAAGGATTTAAAGGATCTTTTAAACTTTTCTCGTTAATTCGGACTTATAGATACATGAATGTATGTTAAGTTCAATTATTATAATACATTCAACAAGTAAGTACCTAATTGATGTTGTGCTAATTACCTACTTCCAACAAGAATCCATAACGATAGTTAGGTCAAGTTAGGAGGGGGGGAGGGGCTGGTAAATGCAATTTGCCGCACTTTTTTTTCTATTGCCTAACGGAAAAAGGATTTAAGAATTCATAGATTTTCTTTTAAAAGATTTAAACTAAAAAAAAGGATTAACTACTACTTATACAAACTCTCTGTCAAGATGGATGAAAAAAAGAAAAAGTCTTTCATCCACAAAGCAATAAAAGGTTTTGCATATTTTAGCACACCGGTCGCTTTGCCGATGATGATGATGATGATGAAGATGATGATGATGATGATGGTTCATGAAAAAAAAAATATATGTATAAAAATAAAGATAACTCTTCTCTTGACCATCATCTGGTATTTCACATTGCATCCGTTTTAATTCTCAATGAAATAGAGTTATAGAGTTGAGTTGGTAGTTGGTTGCTAAAAAGAAATACGACCAAGAGACACACTGAATGTTTCCAAGAAGGATTTTGCAATCATTTCAGCAGGAAATGTACTTTTTATTAGTGTTAATGTCTGTCTATAAGGTATCTATCTATCTTTTATAACTACTGTTGGAGGAATTTTGAATTGAAAAGAAAAAAAAAACTTTTTGAAAGGTGCTGCTTGGATATGCTTTGATCCGTAATGAAAAAAAAAGTGAAAGGAAAAAAAACTTTAAATTAGTTTGAAGAATTACCTCTCCGGGATTTATTATTCAAGATGAGAGAAAAAAAAATGTAATGATGGAGTGATAAAGTGTGGGAAAGTCTTAATCCGTTGACAGGCTGTGCAGGTTCCATCAAGGAAACAGCAGTTGAAGATTTCAGATTAAATTTGATTGAGAATTCAATTTTAAAAACTCAAGATTTGTATTTAAGGTCATTAGAAAAATTGTAAAAAAATTGTATGTATTGTATGTATCTCTTTATTATTCAAATTCTAGATACCATAAAAACAAAAAAAGATATAAAATAAATGGGTTTTTTGCAAGTGTTTACCAACTTGGAAATACGTATGTATAAAGAAAAGAATTGTGTGGGCACATCCAAACAATAAATTGTTAACCTGAATTTGTTAATTACAATCGGACACAAGAATGAACTTAAATTACCATTTTCAATAGAGAAAAACAAAATGTATATATATGTATATATATTTAGAGCTTTCTTTTACGAGTTACGTTTTGACATTATGAGACTTGTAAACTCAAAGACCAATTTTATTTGAGAGGTCAGAAAAATATTGCAGGTTAAGCAACGAATTAAGCATCACAGAACTATCAGAGTGCCCAATAACAAATCTTTAAAGATTCGCAAAAGAAAGCGGATGGTTGGACACCCCTGGATGATATACTAAGAAACTATAATGGACTACGAGTATGCTAAGATGAGGAATTGGTAAACCATCAAATGGGCATCACAATGGGTCTACATTGCCCTAAGTGTGTTGGAGGTGACCTAATGGCTCTCCTACAGCAACCCGCAAACCTAACCTAACCTAAGCAACATAGTAAATCGAACCAGTTTTATTAAAAAAAAAAAAAAACAAAATACTAAAAGATTTTCGTCTTGTTGTAATCAAATGTATTTTTAACTTACACAACATCTAAAATTCTAAATAGTATTGTTTATATGTTTTGCTTTTTGCAACTTTTCATTTGTTGTTGACTTCAACGTTTAAAACATATTTTCGGCAACAAAAAGTCCTAATGCAGATTAGTGTTATAATAATTTTAACAATTAAATGTTAATGTGTGAATTTTAATTTTTTAATTTTTGAAAATCAGCTAAGTAGCTACATTATGTACCAACATTTCTTTTTGAAACAGATCACTAGTAGCCTCGCTAGTAGCCCAAGAAAATTAGATAAAAAAAAACACGAAATCATTCGGGCAAAGATTTTGCTATGGAGACTGCAAATCCTTAAAAGTACCCATAGATTGGCCCGGAGCTAAAAAATGCACACAACGAAGATTTGATATTAACGGCTTTTTACAAATTTGGCCGGAGCTTCAAAATGGCTAAGCCGGTTTCATTTATATTTGGTACAGCATATATAAGTTAGATATGCAGCACAAGATGGCATTTACAGTTTTTAGCTTAACAACATAAAACGAGAAATATAATGATATATAATTTAATGGATCAAAATTTTCGTAGTTCTATAGTTTACAACAAGAGCAAATTCGTGCATTTTTTTCTGTGGATTAGACTTAATGGGAAAACCACAAAAAAAAAATAAAGCAATAAGCGCTAAATACTATATAGCGAAAAAGTGCAATGTTGTAATAATTTAACACTTTTTTCTCGAAATTGGTTGATGGTGAAAAGTTTTTAAAAGACTTTTACTGTAGGAAATCATATAAGCTAAAATTTTTACCAAAACATTTTTTTTGCAAAAAAATCATAGTTTCCGAGAAATTTGAAAAAAAATAAATAAAAGAAAACACTTGTTTTTGTAATTTTTCTTCCTTGGGATGAGTGCATCTCGGAACAGATTAATATTTGAACAAAAGTGATCATGACAAAAATTGTAAAAAAAATTTATGGGCTTTTGTTTATTCTTAAATTCTCTACGACGCATTATTTCTGTGGTTTAAGCGTAAGTTAACAAAAGCCCCCTTTTGAATGTTTTATACTCCTCACCCTCCTGTGCTTCATTTTTTTTAAATATAAAGTGTTAAAGTTTGCTTACATTTTTTCTTTCTATTCCTAGTACGGGTGTAACCTACCCTATCACCCGGTACCCGCTTGACGTTAAGTTTTGAGACACCCTGTATAGATTTCGATCAGATTTATATTTATAAAATGGTTTCAAGTTATTGTTGCGATAGAAAATTCCATCGTTTATAGAACCACCCATATATTAAAACATTATGCATGGTGGAAACGAAACGTAGGGGAAGGTTGACATAAAACCAAGAGGTGTAACTTGTAACAGCTATAACTCAAAGGGAAAAAATTAAGAATCACGCACAAAAATATTTGTAAGGTCAACTTCAATTTTAGATTGTTTAGTTTTCTTTACAATGGGCATGGGCCATATGCATAAACGCTAGTAAAACCTTTACTGATAAATTCCACATATATAAACTATAGAAATTTACTATAATATATATATAGTCAAAGCCTTTGCTTGCGTTTATGCATATGTCCCAATGTCACTGTTGGAAAAGTTGATACAATTGTACTTTTTTCGATACAATTGAATGTGCTCAAGTAAACAAGTACACTTTCATAAAATTCAGTACAATTTTCCTCAGCCTCTGAATTAGATGCATTTAAGTGGCATTGCACTGAACGAGTTTAGTCTTTTTGTCATCCGTCTGTCTCCATCGTGCTTCGTGGTTTGCTCTTTCTTTCATTAATTGTATTCATAATTTTGTAACTCTGTCTAAATTTGTCAAATCAAAGCTAGAATCTGGGGCTTGTTCTTGTTTTATAATTGTTTATCTTATCTATTAAACCTATTGTGTGAGAAAATTTAGGGCTTAGGCCCTGTTTCGCAGTGCGAAATCATTACGGTTTGCAAGTCGAACGGTCGCCTCGAGGTTAATGGTTTGCCGAAAACTTTACTTTGGTTTACAGCGAAGGAATTCCTTTCATTTGCGAACCTTTATTTGTGTGGCTTACTATATTGACGTATAGGGCGAACTTTTGTAATTTTCTTTCAATACCAATTTAAAACATTCGCCAACTTTTTTGTTCGCTTCTCAACAATGATAAGGGCCTAGGAATTCCACGGTTAGATTAACCTTGAGTTAACGCTGATGGAAACACGGACCTCTAAACTAACTGAAAAACCTGTTTTCATAACACTGTTTTCATAACAGTTAACTCGGGGTTAATCTAACCCTGGAATAATCTCGAACCTAAGAACTGGGCTTAATGTACAAATCGTCTTAATATGGAGACTTTCTCAGCATTAATTTAACACAAAATTCAATTTTCACATCAACAGTTGTTTGTTTAAAATATTCACAATTATCCTCTTTCTCTTGAGCAAGAAGAACTATTGTATTCAAATCTGGTTCTTTTTTCACGAACCAGAACTAGCGCTTTGTACCTACTAAAAAGTTGTTAATTCGGTAGTCAGGTGGCAAAATAATATAAGCACGTAGAAGCATTTTTAAAGTTCAAGCTGTTATAAAAAATTATAAACTTTTGTTTTAAGAATTTAAAAAAAAATTCAAAATTTGAAAGCAAAGAACGAAAAAATCTGTTTTTTAAAAGTCAAAAAGTACAGTTCGATACACTTTTGTTTTAACTTTCTATACATTTAGTATCGTGCTTGAAATAAGACAGAATAAGTAAATACAACATAATCCTCTATAGAAGAATAATATGTCATTGACATAGTTCAAAAAATTAAGAGTTTTTAACTATTTTTTACATTTTTGGTATTTCTCTTTACATTTAATACTAAAACTATTGTGCTATTGGTATTGGTAGGGTTTTTTTTTAAGTGTGAGATATTTCTTTGTGTTTAATTTCTCAACGTGGTTAGTTGGTACACCTGTTTGGAAGCATGTTGTAACATATTTTAAAAATAATCTTCTTTTCAAGCAAAAATTTTTGGAAATTGCAGAGATATTAAAATCTTTCAGTAAAAACAACGATCAATAACCGTAATTGTTGTTGATTGTGTTTATCTCTAAGCTAAGTGTTACAACCCTTATAAGGGGTTAACATTAGCTCTTTGTAACATTGGCTCTTTATTTAAAAATGCAATATTTTGACATCTTTTGGCAGACTTTGTTGATATACTTTATTAGATTTTGTAGCTTAATTATTGATCTTTGATTTGAAATAAGTTTCACTAAGTTATTTACATAATCTTAGGAGCGCCAGCATAAAATTCACTGGAAATTTTTGATTCTAACAGCAAACTCCACTACTTTGTAAGGTATACAAAGTACTATTTACTTTGATTTTAGTTTAAATCCCTATATTAGCAATTTTAGTGAAAGTTCAGGATGTATTGATTTTTAAATTACTTTTTCAAAATGTACATTATGGCGCAGGGACATAATTTCCCGGAACATCAGTCCCAAATATATTTTTTTAAGCCTTATATCCCACTTCGTCGGGACACAAGTCCTAACATTTACATTATTTACAAAAAATAAAAAAAATATTGTTAATGATGTTAAAAAAACTAAACAAATGGTTTTGGTGGATAACATAAAAAAATTCGTATATTATTTAATTTACAAATAAAAAAAAAAAATATTTGTTTTTATAACAAAAAACGACAAAAAAATAACTTTAGAAAAAATAAGACAAACTTTACATATCAACAAAAGTAGTGTTTTTAATTGTTGTCTTACTTTTTTTCAAAACTGTAATTTCTAAGCCATGGAGGTTTGCTTATGGGAGTTTTGATTCAAGTTTTTGCAAATTTGGAAAAATAAAATCATTGTATATACATTTCTATAGTATTTTCATGCTGAATAAACACCGCCTGGCCATCTTAAGAAGCGTGTGAATAACACATTTTTAGGTTCGTGCTTTTACTTGTTGTCTATTCTGTTACCCTGACAACAGTCGTAAACATATATGATTTTTGTTTTGTTTACTACTCTTGTCAAAGATATATGGATTTTAGAGCCAATGAAATACATTAAACATTGTTAATTTGTTTTGTTGACGACTATGGTTAGAGTAACAGAATAGACACTTAGTAAATGTAAGAACGTCCAAATGTGCGGTTCACAACTTTTTTTAGATGGCGCTGCTCCATGATTGTACTATAGAAATTTATATACAATGCTAAAACCAAAAAAATCGAGCGATTTTTTGGTTTTAGTTTTTCAAATTTCTAAGATTCTTTTCTTAAATTTACAGAAAATTAACTTTAATAATTACAGTTTTGAAAAAAGTAAGACAACAAGTAACTGTATTTTATTTGTACATAAAAGCTCCCATAAACGAATCCCCATGGTCCCCGAAGTTTTGCCCGGTCATGGGAGTTGTTCGCTTATTGGAGCTGTCATTAAGTAGAGTTTTCACTGTAATTGCATTACAGTCGATAACCATTGAAGCATTGACAATGCGTAAAACTAAACGGACATAACTGAACAAACTATATCAACATGAGTGTATTCTTTGGTAGTTACATTAAATTTATTTAAAAGAAATTGAAGGTGGGACATAACACATAAGTGGTGGCCTGCGTCGTAGGTACATTATGTATATGTATATATGCCCCAAGAAGAAATTTAGTTTTGGTATTTCGAAGCTACAATACAAACATTTGAATTCGGACACCATGCTTGAAAATTGCTTTTCGTGATTTATTTTTATATACCCTACTAGTTTGTTACTTCGAAAAGGTTTATCGGTTTCTTATGTCAAATTTATGTCACGAGTCACGATGCTGCTTCTAAGGGAAAACTACTTCAACTTAAACCTCTCATGAAGAGTGCTTTAAGTTTGTATATACCTTTCTCCAATCACGTATGGTTTTTTTTGTGCGTATACTCAATATTATATGCAAAGCAATTCCTCATTTATATTCAATCAACAAACCCAAAGACTCTATCACAATAGGTATATAAATATAAACCTATTGGAACACCCACATTCGTCTACTTGAAATTGATATCCTTGTATCATACCATACATTTACCTACCTAAATAAATTCCTCTTCAACACCATTTTCAGTAAAGCACACACCACCTGGTGAACTCCTCAAATATGAATGCGACACGTTCGGATACTTGAACTTATTTACATATTTTCCTTTCGCTCTCTTTAACTTCTTCGGCAACGCTCTCGCAGAACACTTTCTTTTATTTTCCTTAGAATTTAACATAATATGTTATTTATTCAATTTGGAGCCTCACTTCCCACACTTAGATACTTATACCTACTTGCTATGTGACATGAAAGAAAAGAAAACCATTTTTCATACCCCCAGCTTCAATACCTGTAACCTCTGTAACGATAATAATGATATTCATTGGGTAGATCAAAACGTTATCGATAATTGGCTTAAAGTGATTTTATTTTGTCTCGCGCTTTTTAGTCCTTGCACAATTCAAAGAAATCCTTGTTCAGTTAAATTTTAAGTTCATCTCCTCCGCCATACCGTACAGATTTATCTCACTCATCCTTCCCTTATTCCTTTATCATATAATCATCATAGAATTTTTTTTTATATTCATCAAAGAGCAGTATCGGCTAGACCCTACACCTCTGATCCTGATCCTTGCTCGAAAGGATAACATTGTAAGGTCGAAAATCTACATAATATTTCTATGAATAGTAACATTGAATGGCAAAAAGGAAATCCTGTCGAACACCGCCAACTCTGTTCCAGGAAAGTATAAAATTGAATTATTATGACTACACGAGGACACGTCGTTCTTGTTTTTTCCCCCCCCTACCACAGGCAACCAGTTCCAGCTTCATTGGTATCTTTATTCTCCTCCAGCGTTAGGAAGAAAGAAATCTTCATTGCCAAAACCTCCTCCTCCTCCTCCTCGATCCTATTGACATTTTCGTGCAATCCGATAATCCTTATTTTATTACACACCTTGAATTGTATTCCTTAAGGAGATATCTTTTTCTTCGTCCCTTTTTAGAACTCTCAAATGTGCACAGGACATCGACAGGAAGTTTCTTTTGGTGTGCCCTTATGAATGTAAGAATCGAACACGTATTCGAACGAACTTTAAGTCATTTCAAGCTGCTCGTGCCAAACTGGCAAATATCCTTATTTTAGGCATCGATAAACTTCTATTCCTTTGTCAAGTATGCAGTCAACGAGGGGGTACACACTCTGAATTAGCTGCCATCTGCCATCCAGACAAAAAGGAAAGAGAATGCAACTCCATGAAATTATTATTGATATTGACTTCATTTCAATATTAGCTTCTTCTAAAGAAAAAGGATTATGTTATTGTAGAAGAGCACAAAGTCCTTGCAAGTTATGATATAATTTCGATTTTATAATTTTATCATAATGTATATTTTCGGAAGACCATTCGTTGGCAAGTCAAATTGTTTAATGGTTTCTTTTCCACAAAAAAAAAACGTTCGCTTCATTTGGGAATAATTATTGTGAAAAAAATATCATTGCGATAAATCTTTCTTGGGTGAATTATGATAATTTTTATGGAATGGACAGCGAACGATAAAAATTTTTATTGCAGTTTAAGAATCATTTTTGGTCATTAAATGGATGATGTATGTTTTGATTGGAAATCAAGGATCACGAGTTTGGGTTGATTGCAATGATAGATCGACTTTATGCAGCATAACCTTATGGCAATTAATTTAAAACGGTTGTGCAAAGTTTTTCGACGATTATGATTGAATATATGTATATAATATAGTAATCCCATTTGATGATTTTCGTTTACTTTTTCTGATTATTTGGATATACCATCTATTATATTTATATTACAACTTAGTACGTATGTTAACCACCGGTAACATTCAGCTAACATTTTTAATTTAGATAACAACGAAAAATTAATTATCGATACTTTTTTGAGTTTCAAAACCCAATTTAAATGTGTATACTGACATACGGAAGTTTTTGTTTTGTGGAAAGTTACATCAAAAACCCAAATCCCCTTAAGTTTTGGCAAATATCCACATAAGACAATGGTTCTGTTCGTTGAGCCCTGTATTCGCCTTGGGGTCACCCTGAAGACGCCCCAAAGCGTTTTTTAAAAAACCTCAACTCGCCCTGGGTAACAAATTCTCTGTTTTTTGAGATCTAGGGTCGCCCTCAACTCGCCCTGAAGTAGATCTAGGTATTTTGCTCTGGCGAGTTTAGGTAAACAAATTGACATGTGTGTTGCCAAACATATGTTTATATGTTTATATGTTTGAAAAAGAAAAGAAATTATAGATTTATTTTAATAAAAATATGCATAAAACATACAAATAAAACACAATGTAATTGTTTTATGTTTTGGAATGTACAAAAAGCAACAAATTTAATTTCGGAAACAAATATTTTTCGTTTCTTTCCTTTTGGCAACAACACAAAACCTACCCTTGTGCGTTTTTTGAGATCCAAAAAACCCAGGTCGACCACCCAGGGTCGATAATTGATAGAATTGATAAAATTTAACGAACACAACTAATTACCTCTTAACGCAGTAATCTGCATATAAAATTAAAAAGCATGTTTAAATAATTCATTTGGAGGCCTGCTCACATGGATATTCTTATAAGACAATCGTTCTTCTTTATATTATGTACATATATATAAATAGGTACAACTGAAAAACCACCAAAGATCTATGTATGCTTGCAGAAAGATGGTTAAAATCCCATGAACCACGGCTTAAAGTGACTACAACTAACCTAAAAGAATCTTTCTAGCCCAGTCGATATGTCGAAAATAATGGGGCTACCTGGAAAATATTCGGAACTAAATACATTTTTTCTTGATTTTTTTAAGAAGCAACTTCTCGGTTCTGTAAGCAATTTTATTAAATTTTTTTAAATTTCAAGTTAAAACTTTAATTTAAATTTCATCGATGATCCAACATATTCGTTTAGGAACATCGATGTTTTAAGTTTGAATATTTATAATAATCCAATATCGATAATCATCAATCATATCTACATACATCAAACCGAGGGTATTTAGGCTTGTTTTATTGAAAAACTTATTTTGCTTTTTATAGAGTTACCATATGAAATACAAAAACAACAGTTCACTTTATAGTGAGTAACTTTTACTTTTCCTTTTCCAGTGATTCGATACAATTTTTATAATATTACTGTGTCTTACATTGACGTACTAGATATGGACCGCCAGTCGGTTGAAATTTTCATACAAACAGCCAAGAAAAGTTGTTCCAGCTAAACACAGTCTAAAAACGCCATCATCTTTTAGTGTTAAATACGTGTACTAATTTCGCCATTAGAATTTAAATGAAAACGATGATATATTCATCCGTAAGTAACTCATGGCATAAGGAGTGGATGTGTTTTGTAAAATAAAAGTAGTTTGATAATAATTTTCACCAAAATATTTCAATAGTCAATAATTAATTAAAAAAATCATATCACTGCTACGCAGATTCCCTGCTAGTAGTTGATGGCGCCCCTAGTTATGTTGGAACACGCGTGAAGTTGGCTACTGGCGGTCCATACCTAATACGTCAATGGTGTCTTATCTATGACCATGTTTCCACCTGTAGAACGTGTTGTGTTTCCACATAAAGAACTTACTCTGTATATATTGTTCTTTCTTTTGTGTTTTTCATTTTTCAAAATGGCGGCAAATGAAATATTTGGTTTTCATCTACCAGCGCTGACTAGAAAATGAATGCAGACTACTTATTTCTCCCTTCCATAATATGTATTCCACCACTACTTACAGGAAGCGACAATATTTTGGCACACACACTACAAAAAGAGAGCAACACGAAAGAGGACGAAAAGCGTTCTTCACTGAATCTTTATAAAAAATTTGATTTTTTTCCCCGTACATACGTCTCTTCAAGTTACCCCTCTCACCATCACTAATCATGTTTTTCTACACGATTTCTACACGTGGAAACTTGGACTATGTAAGTTCGAAAACAAGTAGTAAGTACGTAGTAAACGAGTAGTGATGCCAATTTTTAAAATAAGAATTTTATAGGCGATATTTATACTATACTTGTAGGCTGTATTGTACCAGTTTGGATTCAGAAAAAAACAGGTAAAAATTGAGATATCGTTTGAACGGCTGCACCGATTTTGAATTTTTTTTTAATATTTTAAAAGTCCTGCTAAACTTCATTAATACTGCAGATAATTTTTTGAAAAAAAAATCATAACCTACAACTTTTACAAAAAATACGATCCATTTTTATAAAATTTTATATGAGTGGTCGGTGATGTTTTTCATCTGCCTTAATTTATAAAAAAAAAACTGAAAATCTTTTAAGAAAAACAGTCGAACAAATTGCCCAGTCGTTATAACACGAAGGTAACTTGCCACAAGAGCAAGTTTGTTCGACTCAGTTATACCCTTTTGTTTTCTGAAAAGAAATTAAATTACAACACAATACTTTTCTATAGTCTTTCCTTTAAATGAACCAATCGGGCAACATATGGACCGCTACCTTTTCTGACCAGACACAAAAAAAATCGATATGAAAAGTGTTCCCATTTATCCGCACACTTCTTAAACTTAACTCAGTTAAGTTTCGAATCTGAGAAAGCGTTTTTGAGTTGCGAGCAATTCATTATTTTTTTTTTTTTTTTGGTCATTTATATTTTAAACACCAATATCAAATGTTAGACCTATGTCATTAATTTTTTGGGGAACCTATTTTTCTAGAAAAATTTCTTTTTTGTATTACAAAAGGTCAATATTACCACCTCCACTTTTTTTTAAATGTTGCTTTAAGTATTTTATTTTTGTATTTTAATATAGTAGGAAGGTTTCCAAAATATAATGTTCTTATTAAATATAAGTCAAAAACAGAAAACCGAATGTTCAAATGTTTTTTATACTTTTTGGGAAAATAAGAAATAACCAGAAACACATTTTTATATTTACAGGGCAAAATGCTCAAAATTAGTAAAATAAATAGAAAAGTGCTAAGTTCTTAAAAAAAATATTCTGGCAAAAAAAAAATATGGTATTTAAGATTCTGAAGAGTCCCGAGTTCTAAAAGGTAACCTGGACCTTACAACGCGAGTGTAAGCCCCCTCTGGGATCCCCCTACCCAACGGTTCTGATGAGTCGAACAACATCTGCTGAGGACAGTTTTGCCACATAACCAAGTTGAGTCAAACAAAACAAAAATTGCATAGGAAGAGTGCGTCTATTACCCTTTATTTTACCGGGAGGGGTAATTTTTCAAAAATAGTGACTTAAAAAAGAAAAGAAAATTAATTAAAATCAACGGTAATTCCTACATGCCATATGTGATACTTTTTTGCAAAGCAAGAAATCTTTTCTTTTATTTTTTCTTTTATTGTTCATAAAGTTTTTTTTGGGTACAGTTTTTGAAAAAATAAATATTTGTACTAAAAATCTTGACGCGAAGTTTATTTGTTATATTGATACTGTGGTAAAACACATATAACAACAAACTTTTCTTTTCTAAAATTTATTGTAAAAATTACTTTTAACTGTTCGTCAGGTTTTAGGATATTAAAAATAACAAAATACACTTTAAAACTGGGTTAATTTTTAAAAAAAACTTTTGCCCGGCGAACAATTAAAGTAATTTTTCTTACCATTTCGACGTTTCACGTTTCCAATTTTTTCTAACAACTGTCATCAGTGAATATTAAAGAGAGCTCACAAAATATTTCACGGGCATTTCGCCCAACTGTCATACCTACCATTGTTAAACTTATTGAGGATTGGTATCGTTGGTCTTTAGTACAAACTTGATTACTACTGCGCTACACGTATATGATGAAGTGAAAAAGCACTACTACGTAGTCACCATAAGTATCGAATTGAGGAGATGCGAAATTCGGTCATAAATTCTTAATATTTTCTGTTTTTAAGCGATCATGTTGGATAAGGACAAACTTAACTACTGCTGCGCTACACGTATATGATAAAGTTGAAATGCGCAACAAGTAGTCAAAATAAAAACTAAGTTATCTTTGCTCTTTATTACAAACCTGATTACTGCAGCGCCAAAACATGAATTTGACGTTTGACGTAAAGTGATTTGACAAATTACTTTTTACTGTCAGATACAACAGCGATGGCATTTGAATCCGTCACCCCTATAGTCAAAGCTGTCAAATTATTGCATTAATTTTTTGCGCCAAACCTATACCAAATAATTTCCAATGCCTCCAAACAGTTCGCCAACAAACGTCAAATGCATCACTTTGACTTTTCACGTAAAAACAGCGATGACATTTGAATCTGTCACCTTTAAGGTGAAAGGTGTCAAGCTATTGAATTCATTTTTTATTTGACAAATAACTTTCACAAATGTCTATTTGAATCTGTCACCTTTAGACGATGTTCACATTGGACGTACTCATCCGACGTAAATTGACGTTTCTATATTTTGTCCCATTCCCAATAAGTCAAAGTGAAGCATTTGACGTTTGTTGGCGAACTATTTGGAGGCATTGGGAATTGTCTGGTATAGGTTTGGCGCAAACAATGAATTCAATAATTTGACAGCTTTGACTATAGGGGTGACAAATTCAATTGCCATCGCTGTTTTATCTGACAGTAAAAAGTAATTTGTCAAATCCAACGCGTCATCGATTTACGTCAAACGTCAAGTTCATGTTTTGGCGCTGCAGTAATCAGGTTTGTACTAAAGAGCAAAGATTCCTTAGTTCTTATTTTGACTACCTGCTTCTCCTCAATTACGATATTAATATCACCAGCAGAGGGCTTAATAATAATCTATACTGTATAGGGGACTCCTTTTCCGTTTTGAAAATGATTGTGTACAGATGGCGTTGCTAATAGGTTAGAGAAAAATATGCATATCGTAGACAAGCACCAAAACAAATTGATTAAAATTAAATTTACCGTAAATCTGAACCAGAAATGTTATATAAAAAAATTTTAAAAAAAATTAAAAAATCTCCGGAAGTTAAACTATTTTATGGACCGAATTTAATCCGTCTGTATTTCAGCCATCAATGAACCGATTTACACGGTCCACATGCTGTTCGATAGAAGAAATGTCAAACAAGGTCGTCAGCACTATATTTCTGGACAGATGTCCACGGTTTGGCTAAAAAACGACACCAAAGTTGTACTTCCGGAACTCGAAAAAATTGGGTATAAATATATATATAAATAAATAAATAAAAAAAAATGAGTCCAAATGTATTTTTGTTTTTTATTGAAACAAGGATTAGGAATATAGACATCGTTCTAGGCTGAGTGCACCGAGTGCCCGGGCAACGCCGGGTACTTTCTGCTAGTACTTAATAAAGTAAAATATAAAAAAAAATTATTTTTTAATTTTTGTTTCGAAAATGTTTAGCAAGAACTATTTTTTTGAAAAGCTCTTCAGTGAAAAAACTTTATTTATAAATTAAATAAAGAAAAAGATTTTTGGCTTTACAAAAAAGTATCACATGGCCTTGTAAGTATAACCGTTGTTTTTTAGTAATTTTTTTCTGTTTTATGTACTTTTTTTTAGAAAATTACCCCTCCCGGCAAAAAGGGGGCGATAGACACCCCTTCCCGATCCAATTTTTATTATTCTTACTTATGTGTGCGGAAAAACTGGCCCAAGCAGATGTTGTTAAACCAAACTGGACCGTCCCACCGGGGCAAGAGCAGTGGAGGCTTATATCCGGGTTGTTAAGTCGATGTCACCTTGAAAGGCTCGGGACTCTTCAGAATCTTAAAGAACAAATATGTCTCTACTAGAATATGTATATTTTAAGAACGTCACACTTTTTTATTCACTTCACAAATTTTGAGCAGTTTTAGTTGTAAAATTAAAAAAGTGTTTCTGGTTATTTCTAATTTTCCCAAAAAGTACAAATCATTTGAACATCCGGTTTTCTGTTTTTGACTTATATTTAATAAGAGCATTTAATTTTGGAAACAAAAACAGTACATAATTAAAATTTTCGCTAATTTGTCTGGACTATATTACAGTATAATTCACCTTAATTTTGTTTTATTCACCGCCCTTACTCTATAGTAGGTAGGTAAACATAAATTTACAGTTATAGATATAAAATGTTTGTACATACTTTTTGTTGATTAAAGGCACCCATGATCTATCAGGAGTCACGATATAAACAGGATATATAGCACTTGCATATGGTTTCATTATTTTAAATTTACTTATATGAACTAAGAACTGGATTCAATTGTTTATGATATCCTTTAAAGAAGAACCATTCCAAGTTTGTTGTAATAGAGTTTTTATTTTTATAAATGAATTCCGTGTGCAAAGTCAATATTTGACACACACAAAAACCTAGAGTTTGTCTGATAAGATCCGGAAGAAACTGTATTATCTGCATCGCATAGATAAAATATACGTTTTAACGCAAGATAGGTGAAGACGTTGCTCTTAAAAACATGTGTGTTTACTCTGTAAACACTATATTTACATCACAAAATGTAAAACACATGATAGAAATTTGAATTATGAAGATTTCAAAATAATAATGTCAAATAAATTATCAAATAAAGAAAATAAAAAAGAAATTTCAAAAATAAATGCAGATTCAATATTTTTGATGTTAAAATAAAAATAATAAATGAAATTCAATTTAAATTTAGTTTTCCTAACTTACATAACAAATGGTGAGCACTCCTTCTTGGGCATTTTTTAATAACTTTTTTGTTTTGTTTTATCCACAACAAATGTTTATTATTTATTTTATCTTTGTTAATTTTATGTTTACTAAACACGCACACTCGAATTTTACGAAAATTAGTTTTACAGTTTATTAAACACGACGAACCCAGAACTTTTGTCCACTGGTTATGCCGATACGACGCACTTTTTTCCAGGAAAACACTTAAGACATTTGAGTTTAAAATCGTTGTTATCTTTGAGAACAAGATAAGGTGGATTAATATCTCACTCAGAACACAAGCAAGGGCGATAGATGGAAGAAAATCTAAGAAAAAATGGATGCTGCTGATAATGATAAAAGATTAAAAACGGAAAGATATATTATGTAGGTAAAAAAAAACGAAAATTAAGTTTTTTTTTAACCGCGCGTTACACGTGATTGCTGTGAATGGACTGCACTCGCACTCGGAAATCTTCGCTTTGTTTGCAATTGCAATAAGCAAACAGTCAGACAGAGGCGCTGATCATTGATCAACAACATGGTGTGCATTCATATAAAGGACTTGTTTTTATCAACGGGATTATATAAAAGACCGTTTCTTTCGAATTATTTATTTGTTCTGTTCTGTTTTCTTGTACCTATGTAGAAGAATGATACGAAAATTAATAATGGTCGGTAAATGGAATGAAAAATGAAGAAAATAGAAAGAAAAAAAGCTACAACAATTGTGTCGTCACTAATAGCGTTTTTCATTTAAATCTGAAAGATTTGCCCTCAAAATCGAGAAGTGCTCTTTTAAATTAAACATGTTGGGTTGTTTTTTTTTTGTAGGGTTAGACAGAGTTTAATCACGCATAGGTTGTGTGAATAATATGCTTGCGTTCCAAACGACACCATAAAATCACTAGGATAGCCTTGGTTCTTGTATAGGTACTTCAAGAAATAATAAAAAAATTACGTATACCGTCCAACATGGTGAGCAAGACAAAGCTATCCAATAGTTTTAGGATACAAAAGAACGCGCAAACAAAAATCCGCCATTAAAATGTTTTGTGTGAATGGGCAATGGGCTTCTTTACTATAAAGCGGCCAATACACAGTATTATTGTGCACACACTTGTGTGTCAGCCAGCATGCCAATACATATCACACCGACACCAAAAATCAAAAGATTTTGATTTTATTGACACGGTTGACACCGGTGCATGCACATAAGTGTACTGTGTATTGGCCGCTTAAGGCATGGTATTGATATTTTGTTTTGTAGGCAGATGCTTATTTGATTTACAAACTTATATTTATATATAGGTTTTCAGCTCTATTGCCTCTATTATCTGAAAACCCGTCGAAAACGACTTATTCTTGCTGAAGATTCTAAGGTGTTTTAACCTAAGTAAATTTGTTATTCCTGTTAAAAGAAAGGAATCGTGACCGGATGTGTTTTTTTATGAACTTGAAAATTTCAGAAGACACTTTGTAGCTTTTTGCAACCATATTTTCTTTAAAATAAAATAAACTTTTCGAAAAGTCCAAATGAATGGTTCACTAACCTGAGTGAATCCAATTCGAACAAAGAATAAATTTTTTTTCTTATTAACAAATACTTTATTCACTTAAATAAAAACTTGTCCACTTTATTTCATCATCGATTTTTTTACCGGTTGGGGTTACCGGTAAGCGTTTTAAAGCTCATTTCGATTCTTACCTCTACTTATGTATGTATTTTTATAACACGCCTCTTTTTGAATCTCAAAAAAATGCTAAGCTTCCCGTTCAAATTTGAAATAATTAATATAAAAAATAAAATTTCTTATATCTGGTTTGAACTTCCAATAAGATTAATTTTTACCTAGTTTATATGCAGAGTCGAAAGATCGAGTTTTAGTTGAAACGAAATTCCAACACAGGTTTTTCAGCAAACTAGTTGAAAGCTTGAGGAGTTGAGTTAAGTGCGAAAAAGTTGAAATGAAAGGAGAATAGTTGCGTTGCTTTGTAGGCATTAAGGCAAAAAGATTGAGTTTTCGAGAAAAAAATATTTTTATTGCTCTTACAAGTTATGCGCATACTTTTCAACAACAAATATTCATTCGTTAATATGCATTTGATCACATGAAGAAATAATTGTGTATTCAACATTTCAACCCAGGTATTTCATTTAATTTTCGACTCAACACCACTGCTCGAGTGCGATCGAGTTGAATTCCATTTCGTTCCAACTCATCCCCGTTTACAAAAGGTTGAACCTAAGTTCAACCTGGGTTCAAAGACGCATATAAACTATAGTCTGTCCACTAAAAATTGGCAGTACAGGGAGGATAGGGATGTTTGTCTCTCATTCGCACTTCTTTGCTTTCCATAAGGTTATCTTCTTTCAAAAGCTCTAACAGGGTTGCCGTAGTAAGCATTTTGAATTGGAAAAAACTGAAAAAATATGATGTAGGGTTACCTTTCTTCTTTTTTAATTAAAATTATTTTCTTAATTTTTATTTATAAAAATGAAATGAAATTTATCTTTTTCCACACCACCAAAAGTTAAGATAGTAGGCGCGTTTTTAAAGGGTATCCCCAGTAGGCCTAAAAAAACAAACAAAAAATAAAGAATTTATTCATAAAGATTAATATAACAAGCAAAATAAATAAACAAGCATAACAAAAATAAATATAAATTTACGTTTTTAAAAAAAGTAATATTTACAACACTTCACTTCACATTAATCTCAAAACACTAATTATAAAAATAGGTACACGAAACATCAATACCGACCGCCCGCGCGCTTTAAAAATCTACGCAAATAAGAAAAAATATACACGAAATATCAACCGACCGACCGGCACGAGAATCTACGCAAATAAATTCTTTAAAGACAACAGCTTACCTACATTTTTGTAACTGCATTTTAAGATTTTCCCCACATAAAAAACACAAACATGATCAACAAAAACACTGCACGATAACACTTTTGTACTAGTAATATGCTCATCTCAATATCTCATTATCATTTCATCAATAAAAGGTATTTTTTAAGCTCTAAAATCAAAAGTTCCTCAACAGAAACTCAATATAAAAAAATACGAACCGAGTTACCAAATTGACAAAGGTATCTCTGTTCGAATGGATGTTAAAAGAGGGTTGAAATGCATTAGCCAATCAGTGCGTATTCAACTGTACGCTAGGCAGGTCGTTGTGGGATCTATGTCGGATGCGATCGAAAAATCATTGGCGGGTAAACATTTTTTAAATGGGGTTTCTTTCAATTCAGTATGGTGCACGAATAAGGCGCGCTACTGATTTTGAAAAAGCTTCCCCATAAGGCCTGAACTGCCAATTTATAGAGGACAAACTATAGGTATTTAACAATTTATTGTGGTGTATCAGCTTAGCATTTCCTCAAACATTAAACTTAATTTTTCGATGTTTATGGTGGTTCGGATATTAAGTAAACGAAAAATGTGCTAAAGCTCATTTTGGTGGTTGTCTCTGCTTAGTCAAGTTTTTCTTAAAAATCTCAATAAATAGCTTTAATTGTTTTGTTCCGAAACTTTGGGGTCGTTTTCCAGGCAAACCGTTGACATCTTAACGGAAATATATGCCCTGTTTCGGCGTCAAGTGATTAGCCAGCTCAGTAAAATCTTACATGTTAATCCCAACAAAAACCAAAAGTGTGTATAAATAAGTCAGCAATCAGAAGTGAACATAAAGTGGATATGAATGATTTAACTGTTGAAGTGTAGATGGCGCTGCAAGTGGAATGGAGAAAAATATTCGTCAATTAATTATTGATCGCACTGCTATGGGAAGTGTTGGAAGATGAAATCAAGTTCTTTGCAGTGTGTCTGTCACCCAATATTTGAATTATTTGAAAATATTCGGCACCTACAGCCTAAACGGGCTTACTTTACTTTTACTTCAAACTTGGTTCAAACATTATCATTGGGTAGGTAGGTACCTGCCAGACAACAGTTAAAGAAAACCTTATTTTTCACGAAAATGGCTCTAACGCTTTCAAATGTGTAGTAAGGTTTAAATGTTCTATCAAATATCAAATACTTTAAAAAAAATATCGTTTAACGGCAGGTATATAGAGGTATTTTTAAATTACGACTATCTCAATAACGGGTGAAGCGATTTTAACATGGAATAAATTTTTTTGTCAAATATGTTTTTAAATTTAAAATAATTTTTAAAAACCTGTTTTTGTAAATTCAATATTTCAAAAACCTGTTAACGGATTTTTATGAAATTCAGTTTGAAGGTATATTAAATTAAGCTCAAAAATTTTTTTTTTTTTTTTTTAATATATTCAAAAAATTAGTTTATTTAAAAATAATATTTATTTTATTACGCAATCTTATACATAACGAAAAAAAAAACACAATTTAAAATACAAACAAAAACTGCATAATTAATTTAATGAATCAATAACAACAATATGTTTTTCTCAATTTTGTGTATTCTCTGAACCGAATACAAATTTAATTGTTTGAATTTCGAAATTTAATCTTCATCCTTTATAAGCCAGTTCATTTGGAATTAAACAGAATGCAATAACATAACTTGTATTATTGTACCGCGTACTACAAAAAGGGACCTCACTCGATGCTGAAATGCTTTACAAGAACCAACAAATTAACATATCATTCCAGAGAAATACTTATCCACATACGAAATTATTCTTCAATGCACTCTTATAAAAATAACTACCCTTCAGTTTGGAATAACAGAACAAAAATATCTCAGCGCAAGTTAAACCTTAACAAAAATAAAAGAAAACGATTGTAGGTCTACGCCTCTTTAAAATTTAAATGCCAAAAAACGACAATGAACAGACAATACTCTGTTAATTGCGCTTCCCTATGAATGCTTGAAAATTAAAAAAACACAATGCACATGTGAAGACTGTAGAATGCAGTTGCCAGAATATTGGTGGTGCTACCTTTACACAGTTTACAACATGCATTTCGTATCCTTTGCGCAGAAAAGCACCCTTCAACTCAGGGATTGTTTTTTAGCGAAACAGGGTAATTAATTCAAGTCAACTATAAAAAGAACAATAAACTACAAGAAATAAAAAAAAAATGCCCAGAATCAACGGTACATCTACAGTAGATTTTCTAATGTATGTATTTATTTTCTTTTGTTTTTACTTAAAATTAACTTTCTTCAATTTTAGTGACTTTATTGGTCGAATGACCTTCTTACGCTCTTCTCGATGCTTCTTCATCTCGAATTCACGCTTTTTGGTGTCACGCGATGGTTTCTTCGTCTCGAACTTCATTTGTCGATTACCCAAGCCACCTCCGACTAGTTCCACATTACCATTAGCTACCTGCTCTTTGCGAATGCGATCTTGAAGGCTCATGCGGTTAGCCTTTCGTTTGAGGGAATCTAGTTTAAAGTTCGTCGTTCCATTGTTGACGGGAATCATTTTTGTCTTTGTTGATGTCGATGGTAGAACTTCCGGTTCTACCATTTCCTCATCGTCCTCCTGAGCTCTTTGCTTCTTGACATCTTTGTATGCCTTTTTCATCTGCCTTGAGAACTCTCTGGGATCATCATCATCTGAACTCTCTTCGCTCTTGTCCTCATCGTCATCAACGCTCTTGTCTCCAAAGAACAAATCATCATCATTATCTGATTCCTCATGCGGCTGCTCTTCGTCAGCATGGAGTTCCGCCACTCTTGCTACTTCGATTCTTTTTTTAGCTTCCTGCGTCTTGGTCTTTCCCATGCGATTCAAAACTGGGGCCAGCATTTTATATTCATCAGTGTTCTTGTTGATAGCAAAATCAGTGTTTTCAAACATCGCCTTAAAACGGTCGTCTTCCATGAGATTTGGAAGTTTCTTCTTGGATTTGGTTGTTTGACTTGTTTCTTCTTCGATAATTTTGAGAGCAAGTTCTTGGTTAACCTTAGGAAGATGAGTCTTCATTTGCAGACGACTCTGTCGCTCAGTGGCAATCTCTTGACGGATCTTGTCTTTACGGAATCGATCGAATGCGAAGGGCTCAACTGTTGCCTTGAATTTGTTGTACAAACGCGCGTCTATGAAGTAACTGGAAAAGCATTCATTAATGTAAGAAATAAATATAATAACATTTATAACTTACCCATGCATGTATGCCTTGAGAAGTTTGGTTCCAATAAGCTCTTCCATGCCAAATTCTTCAAGTTCCTTTTGTGTGATGAACTGATAGTCATCGTACATGTTCTCCACGACCTAAAAGAATAACGTTACAACAAGATCTACCAATAAAAAATTATTTTCTACCTCTGATTCAATCTCTTCTGTGAGATTATCTAAAAAGGAACACCATCTGGGAGCTGGACCCATCGAAGGGATATAGTAGGTCAGCATCTTTACATCTTCTTGGGCGAAGAAGAACATTCCAGTGTCAGGTATGGTGCAGAAATCATTGAAGTTCGATGTTGACTCTACGTAAGCTGTTTGCTTGCCACTTGTTTCATCCCAGACCTTAAACATTGCTGAATCCAAGGAATAAACCGACTGCTGACTTGGGTTGAATCCTATTCTTTTTATAGGAAGCTTGTTTAAATGATCCTTCACAAACACAGGTTCCCGTGAACGGATGTCATAGATTAGGACATGCCCAGTTGCGGTTCCAACTGCCATTTGTAGACCATTTTTAAATTTCATCGATGTGACCTGAGAGAGAACGGATTATGAAAAATGTTCGAGCTAAGAAATTAATCTACTGACCGATGGGAACTTTTTAGATTGAGGAAACTTCATTGCAACATCAACTGTCGCGCATTTTCTGCGGTCGCGAGGATCCCACGCTTCAACTGTTCCTTCCTTTGTACCAACCATTAGTAGATGATGTTCAGGATTGATTTCGCAGACATTAGAACAACTTGCTTCTGATTCGAATGGCTGAAGAAATTGACCTCGTTCCAGATTTAATCTGAAAATGTCCTGAAAAACGAAGCAATATTATTTTGTTATAAACAAAGAATCGACGACTTACACTTGATGTGCCAACAATAAATAGATCACAGGAAGGCATATGATATTTCATATCTCTGCCAAATCTTGGTATCCGTAGTCTGTAGTGTCTGCCATGGGCTGCATGAATTTCTATGTACCGATCGCATTGCAGGAAAGCCTGAAAAACACAACATTCATATCACATCGCAGTTTGATTCTATTTGTAATCTTTCGACCAAACCTCACCATTTTACTGTAGTCTTCGCTTAGGATCTCAAAAGTTGTAACTTCTGAGTCAAAACATCGTTCAAACTTGATGGACAAGTTGGACACCTCAAAACATTTGACCCGCGGTTTATATGTTCCCGTGGCCAGGATATATTGGTTATCTGGACTCATCCGAATCGAGGTGGACACACCGGGCATATCGAAGTCTTGAATAAGTTCAATTTGACGCCGGGAATCCACCTTTTTCATCAATTGGGAACGTTTTCGACGATCCGTCAGCCACTGGGAAAAATTGATAAAAATGTTAGGTAAGTAAATTAATATTTATAATAATTTTGTTTGAACTTACTTCTGGTACAGATTTACCAGCACTTAGATTGTAAACTTTTACATCGTTTACGTCGGAAACAAACATTTTTTTAAGTCAATTATATATTTTAATTAAAATTTTATAAAATTCATATCTCGCGGTGGAAAAATCGTAAACAAGAAATGTCAGCACGTGTAAATCAGAAATGACAAACATAAAGCTGAAATGGTGATGTTCAGTGAGTCTGCGCATAGGGAAATTTACCATATTGTCAAACCAGAAAATCTGCCCAAATAATAGCAGGCAAACAGAAAATTATCCATAAAAGCTCTTGTGGTGTAAAAGAGCCAACTATATGGAAATATGAGAATATAGCCCTATAGGGCTTTTGAACAGGCAACTATAGAGCTTTTTAGGTAACAACGATATATCTCTTTCTCGTTCGCAGAGCCAGTGTCAAAATCAGCAATACGCGGATGACAGCGTAATTTTTTTTATCATTGTTGACAAATTGATTGAAAACAAGAGCGGAAGTTTTAATGTTGTGCGCGAAAATTGTGAATAGTGTATTATTAAACTTTTTAGTCACTTCAATCTCGAATTTCACATTAAAAAAGAGATTATTTACAAAATACTTTTACAAAATTTTGAGTTTGACAGTTTGAAAAAAAGCGCGATAAATAATTTCAATCTGTGATCCGCGAAGTTTGATATGGTATATGTGACTAGCATATAAACGACGTCGGTCGTTTATACGATTTAACTAATTTTAATAAAAAAACTAATAAAAAAAATAATTTTTATCAAAAAATGTAACTGTTTTAAATAGATTTTTTTAATCACTTTATAGCCCGATTCTCCCCAATAACAGTGATACCTCACAAGTCATAACAAGAGGTGAAATTGATTTTGCTACTTTTTCGGATTCTCCCCCGTAGTCACAACTTGTAAGAGTTATAAAAACAATCGAAATTGTGATCTGCTACAGAGCAGGTCACAGCACTCGAATTTCAATTGTTTTTTTTTTTTTTTGCTTTTTTTGTGAGTTGAAACGAAAGGAATTCTTTATTATTTATTTTTATTTTGATGATGCATTGGGTTATGCAACTTTTTGTTTTAATTAAAAAATATCAAATCAAAAAAAATTTTTGGAATTAATTTTTCTTTATTAATTCCTAGGTGATCACATTTTTTTTATAGGTAAATTCTTTCTTCGACTATCCATGTTTTTTCTCCAAAAAAGCTAGTCTTGCATCACCACACATATTTTTCACTTATATTAGTTCGGATACGTTGTTTATTTCTATAAAATTTGTAAATTTGATTGAATTATTTACTTTTCACGTAAATTTTGCACAGAAAAATTAAAAACTATCTCGTTCTGTCACAATCAGCTGTTCCAAGTCGAAGAAAAAAACTCACCATAACGCGGTGAGTTTACTTGAGACTTTTCTCGTAAGGATTGGGGGAGAATTCGATAAATGTTATCGAGTCACAACAATCCTCGCAATAAATTATCACAAGGGCTTATGACTTATGACTCCTCACAAGGGGGAGAATCGGGCTATTAGTGTTTTCCTCGTGGCTGACATTAATTTGATTTTATGTTAATGATATATTGATATATTGACATCAATCCATAGTGTTTGTAAAAACAAGGTTGAATGTGTCCATTTGTTTGACGCAAAATCAAAACTCTTTTGATTTTGCCTGGGCTGGACAACGATCGGCTGACGACGTCGTCTGAACGATCGTCTTGCTTCGCGTAACACATAAACAATAAAAAAACAAAAGAATTGAAATATTTACTGCTTACAGAGAAAGACAAACTGTGCGCAAATGTTATTTTGATACGCCATTTTGTTGTTTGAACGATTGGATTTACGCGAACGATTCGTGTTACGCGAAGCAAAATTTAGACGACGTCGTTCACGACGATCGTCTGAAAAATTACGCGATGACAGCCCTGATGACAGATATGCATACGATGACTGTGGGCGTTTGATATACGGTTTTGGCACCGACCTAAAACCCGGTTTTCGTGAAAAAAACCCAAAACTTACACGAAAACCAAAAGTTTTGCCATAAATTTTTGCTAAACAAAAGTTTTCATAAACCACGGTTTTATATAAAACTTGTCAAAACTAGTATATAAAAACATTCAGCACTCCATGAACTGTGAAGAATGAGATATTTGTGTTAATTACATTTGGGAAAATACAATAGAAAATCAAAAGAGAACTATGTTCATAAATGTATTTAAATAATTGTCAAATGTATATCTTATTAAAATATTCAATACCAAATAATAAGAAACAAATTGAAATAAACCAAATTTTATTTCTAAAATTCACAAACAAATATCAATACAAACAGCTGTGACAAATAGACCAATGGCAAGACACGAAATGACTTTTAATAGGGATGCGCTAGAATAATTCTAGTACAATAAATACTGCTTTCGATACGTGATGTTTCGTAAGACATCATATCAATGTGTTTATTTGAAACTCGATAACGTATTCAAGTTACTCACATACTCACTGATGCGGTAATTCGGCCCCTGTATATTTCGCTCTTTCCTTTCAGCCCTATTAATAAAAAGTCATAGAATAGTTAGCACACATTCGCTAAGGAAATTCAACGAAAATCTACTACAGTTCTATTACAATTATTTTTTTATGGTCTGTGCGCATGTTTCCAGATACTCTGTGCGCATGTTTCTAGAGAACGTAGTGTTTCCACTTGTGCTACAAATTGTAGTCTATCGAATAAGGTTAGGAGAAAATGGAGGCGGAGCAAAACAACATACTTAGAGGCGCTTAGAAAAATGTTGAAGCTCCAAATGCGTTTGAAAAAACAAACAAACATAACATTTCGACCTGTTTCGTCAGTGGTCATAAGCGGTGGAATGCGTAGTGCATACTACTTCGAAGACTGAGTAAATCTGGAGGCGTGGGTTCGAATCTCACGATGTGCATGTGAAAAAGTTTTTCATAATAAAATTGGATTAAAGCTCAATACCACTGAAATGAGACTGATGAAAGGAATTGGCAATCCTTGAAATAGCTATATCTCCAGCCAAAGATAGAAAAAAACGAATAATAATATTCGTAAACGAGTAAATAAAATTCGTTTAAAAAAAAATTGGTGGTAGCGCATTTAAGTTGTTGTTGTTGTTCAAACACATTCAACAAAATAATAATCGAAGAAGAAAAAAGAAAAAAAAACCGAGAAAATGCATATGCCATTTTATAAACTATTTTTTGTTTAGTTTTATTGTATACGTTATACCTTTTTATATACAAATCGTCGGCCGAGAATTATAGGTTTCTAAACGCCATTTTTACGAAAAATGAGATATGGGTATCGTTGGATGCTCACCCGTCGGCTGTTTTTTTGTCTCATAGTTTTTCTCTTTCGCACTCATTGTGTTCAAAAAGAGGCGAGACTGTTCTAAAATGTTCTGGAAGCTGATACAAATTCATTTTCCGAACAGTTCACAACCGTTTTGAGAAGAATTTTCTATTTGCAAAAAATCTGTTGTTGTTTTGACATGCTCTGGTTCTGAAATACTGGATTTCCCGTTTAACAAAACTTTTGTTATTTATCTAATTTGTAGTTGTCAACATATGAACCTGAACTAATTATTTATTTACGTTTATAAACAATACATTAAAATCAGTTCTAAATAATTCTAATAAATTTTATTCTCATTTAAAAATTAATCGGGGTCCATTTCCAACATAAAAATGTGTTTTTTAATATATACAAATATCGCAGTTGTTGACAAAACAAAAGATATGTCAAACGAAAACTTCATATGCTCGGTGTGAATAGTTTGTAGGAAACCCAATAAAGAATGCAACAGCAACTATAGCGATTTTTCTTAAAGATTTCAATAACTGGGGATGTTCGGGAATAGTAATAATGGTAAAATAGAAAATCTAGATGACTAATTAATAAAAAAAATTATATAATCGATTTTACTTCATAAAAAAAAATTGTGAGGCACCCTATTAAAAAAACCATTTCGTCTCGTTTTTCTTATTTTATTTCATTTCTATAATAATTTTTCAATTTCATTCCAGGAATACATTTGTTTTCCAACTACCGTGAATGGGTCACAACCAAATTACATTTTTCACTTCCTATCAATTCTCGGTCGTCAAGTAAAAAATCGTCGAAA
The DNA here is from genome assembly GCA_951217065.1 of Baccha elongata. Taxonomy (NCBI): domain Eukaryota; kingdom Metazoa; phylum Arthropoda; class Insecta; order Diptera; family Syrphidae; genus Baccha; species Baccha elongata. The sequence continues at coordinate 88,649,707 of OX578272.1, read as the reverse complement.
AAAGTAAAAAGGATTCTAATCGCAATTTCTTTTAATTTATTCAAACAAAAATCGACATAACAATCAAAATATATTTTCAAACCATTAGTGATTAATAATTATAAAGTAAAAATGTTTTTAACTAGTTAAATAGTTCCATGGAAATCTGAATGAGCAATCTACACCATTTGTAAAAATCGGGGGAAAAAATTACAAAAAACGAAAATAGAAACAAATCAATTATTTGTATAACAACCTTATCAAAAGTAATTGCAACTTAAACAAAGAAAAAAGTTAAATCATTTATTAAATCGAATCTAATTTGACGGTAAGTTATGATGACAGATCTGCATTATGTACTTTTCTACGCATTTATCAAGTTTTTCATTGGAAAATCAATACAAAAATATGAATTTTTTTTTAATAATATTTATTTACAAAATAATGTTTCTGTGTTTTCCATAATATCGAATTCGAATTGCGAAGCTGTCTGTTTTTATTTAAAATTTTCATCCGCCCCCTTGATGTCATTTTGTTTGGGTTTATCCTCGGGATAGTTATTCTTGTTTAAACTTATTTGTTTAAGCTAAACCGATATTTTATAAATCTGAGTGTAGCCCATCATCATCATCATCATCATCAGTAAAAAATTTAATTTCAACTGCACAAGACGAGATGTTGAGTTCAACCACAGTCGGGCAAAGATAAACTTTCCATCACACGACTACGTAGTACGTTGTCGTATTGTCGTGGGGTCTAGTATTTTATAGATTAGATGTAATGTACCTACAACCTAACTATGTAGCTATGTTTATTCGCTAATTTAATATTCATTGGTGGTAGATTTATTTATATTTCTTTGTTTTTATCTTCCGTAGATCTTTTCTTTGACTGGAAATGATTTGAAGTTTTAATGAAGTAAATGATGTTCTTAAATTTTATTTCTTTTTGTTTTGCATTTAAAAATACATTTTGTGTGGATGACCTACATTTGTACGTTACGCAGTTTCCTTGGAGATTGTCTAAATAGGTATTTGTTTTTGTTATAATTTTACTTTTTTTATCAATGAATTGAGTGGAAATCTGTTGGCGGTTATTAATGGAAATGAACAGACAAAGATGTCTTTGCTTATGTTTATCTCAAGATTTCTTAGACGTATAATTTGTCTACGCGATAACATTTTTTGCCATTATCGCTTTTCGGATTTTTTTCTTCATACCTATCAACTTTATCCTTTATTATCAATTTAAGAAACCCTATAAAAATACTTGGTTACATAAAATTCAGCCCTATCACAATTGAAAGAATTCCCCGAATCCCGAAATAACTATCAATAAATCCCTTCGTAGTGGAAAATATCTATACGAATTTCCAAATTTGTGGAAATACATATCAGAAGATCCGAACGATTCGTAGTAGAAATCCATTCGGAAATCCCCAAATGGATTGTGTAATAGAGCTGATTAAGTCTCAACCTTTTCGCTCGGTCCGTCACAAAATCTTTTATTTCAGGGCCCAAATGGATATCTGTTTGGTAAATCTTGTCGTGGTTGTGCGGATCAAGTACGTGTTTCTGAGAACTATGTCGACTCAGGGTCACCCATTTTAAACATTAAAAAGTGGAGAAGCTATGTCGACGCAATCATTATTCAACCAATTTTCCCAAAACATCATCTAGTGGGTTCTCTAAATTATTTGTAGATTATTCTGATGGCTCTACATAATACAATTGACAGGTTGTGCAGTAGAGATGCCGGCGGAAGAACCATTTTGTAGTTGATAGCGGTGGCGGTCAAAGACCTTAAAAAGGCACTGTCAATAAAAGGGTTGGATTAATGGACCATCAAAATGATCAGTCGATAACTGCCCTTCTAATTTTGTTTCGTGTGATAAAAAATGAATTAAAAACAACACAAACATAACGGATTCAGAAGAAGAAGCTCTAATTCTTTTCACTGTAGCCAATATAAAAAAGGAGACTGATTACTGATGACGATGATGATGACGTTAAGGTTGAGTGGTAGGTATGCAAAAAGCATAATTTCAGTTTGAAATCTCTTGTTTTGAGCTAGTACCAGCTTTCGTACATTGTATATACATTTCTATAGTATTTTCATGCTGAATAATCACCGCCTGGCCATCTTGAGAAACGTGTGATAAACACATTTTTAGGTTCGTGCATTTAATAGTTGTCTATTCTGTAACCCTGACAACAGTCGTAAACATATATTATTTCTGTTTTGTTTACGACTCTTGTCAAGGAAATATGGATTTTAGAGCCAATAAAATACATTATATATTATTAATTTGTTTCGTAGACGACTATTGTTAGGGTTACAGAATAGACACTTAGTAAATGTAAGAACCTCCAAATGTGCAGTTAACAACTTTCTTTAGATGGCTCTGCTCCATGGTTGTACTATAGAAATTTACATACAATGTTTCGTATGTGAAATAATTTTATTTTTCATACAAAAGCCGTTATAAACTAAACAAAATGAAAACATTACTTCAGAAACATGGGATTTGATAAATCCCCAAAAATCATGAATATATAGGTTCCTATCGTTCATAGCGAATCTAACGTTAGCCTTGAAATTAACTTTTTTTGAACTGAATCATTATATGACTAGCGTTTTTATTTTTATTTCAAAATAAAAATATTTCGTGAACAGAGATGTTTCTCTATTCGAACGTCGAAGTGCGCTTTTTCTAAAGCGACCTTTACACGGTCAGTCAGAGGACGTCAGTCATCTATGCAATAATCAGTCATCAGGCAAAATCAAAGGGGTTTTGATTTTTCGTCAAACAAATGCCACTATATTAGCAACAAATGCCACTTCAGAGCAACAATTCTTCGTCAATGCTACACGTCTGTGGAATCTCCTTCCAAGAAATCTAAGAAGTCCAAATGGCGAAGCACAGTTTCGTAGAGAGCTTCGAAGATATTTTCAAAATGCTTAGGTTTTCTTTTCTTTTTTTTAATTTGTCTTTCAGTTGGTTCACAAAATTAATTTAATTAATGAGATGTATGTATTAAATGTTAAAAATTTTGTTAATTTATTTTGAAAAAAAAAAGAATTTTAACTGAAAATGAAATGTCCTACTAATATTACAGATTGATGTAAAATGACTGACCGTGTAAAGGTCGCTTAAGGCCCGTATTTTGGCTGTCGATTTTGTAATCAATGATCGACTTTTTTCGAATATCGACTATCGATTACTCTTGAAAATAGGGCTTTTTAGGTAACAACGATATATCTCTTTCTCGTTCTCACAGAATTGTCAAAAACAGCAGTATGCAGAACAAATTGCTTTCTGTAAGATCTTGAGTTTGACAGTTTGAAAAAAGCGCGATACATATTTCAATCTGTCATCTGTATAGTGTCATATTTTTTGACAGGGAGTTTTACCATCTTGTCAAAGCTCACACTATGGTGAAGACAGATTGAAATATGTATCGCGCTTTTTTCAAACTGTCAAACTCAAGATCTTGAAGAAAACAATTTGGAAATAATTTTTAAATGCGGTATTCTTTTTTGTGTGAAATTTGTGATTTCCGTGGCTTAAAAATTTATTTTAATTAGCAAAACCAACAATTTTCACAATTTTCGCGCACAAATCTTTAAAATTCCCGCTTTTGTTTTCAATCAATTTTTCAACAATGATAAAAAAAAATCAGCTGTTCACCATACTGCTGTTTTTGACAATTCTGTGAGAACGAGAAAGAGATATATCGTTGTTACCTAAAAAGCCCTATTGTCAAATTTGAAATATTCACAACCATTGACGTATTACATATGGACCGCCAGTAGCCAACTTCACGCGTGTTTCAACATAACTAGGGGCGGCATCAACTACTGATATGATTTTTTTAATTAATTATTTAGTATTGAAATATTTTAATGTAAATTGTTATCAAACTACTTTTAATTTACAAAACAAATCCACTCCTTATGGCATGATTTACTTACAGATGAATATTATTATCGTTTTCATTTGAATTTTAATGGCAAAATTAGTACACGTATTTAACACTAAAAGATGATGGCGTTTTTAGGCTGTTTTTAGCTGGAACAATTTGTTTTGGATGTTTGTAGGAAAATTTCAACCGACTGTCGGTCCGACTGTCACGTCAATAGGGAGTTTTACCATCTTGTCAAAAATTATGACAGCTCACACTATGACGAAGACTGATTGAAATATGTATCGCGCTTTTTTCAAACTGTCAAACTCAAGATCTTGAAGAAAACAATTTGGAAATAATTTTTAATTGCGGTATTCTTTTTTGTGTGAAATTTGTGATTTCCGTGGCTTAAAAATTTATTTTAACTAGCAAAACCAACAATTTTCACAATTTTCACAATGATAAAAAAATAAATCAGCTGTTCGGCATACTGCTGTTTTTGACAATTCTGTGAGAACGAGAAAGAGATATATCGTTGTTACCTAAAAAGCCCAATGTTCACAACATTACCTATGAAGTTCCGTTCACAATAGAGCATTGTTTGATCGATTGGCTTACACAAAACCAAACATGAAAACCCATCAAAATGATAGACACAATTCGATTCGATTGCTAATCAACAACCGCAATCGGGGTCTAATATTACAACATCTTGAATTTCCCAAACGTTCGCTTTGAGTCGAAGGTTCGATTCGCTATTCATAATGAGGGCATAGTCTGTTCAGGACTCTAATATACCTAGTAAAGTGGTACCGGAGCTAGACGGCGAAAAGAACCCAGAAGTTGGCGAATCAAAGCTATAAAACCAGGAGCGGCATAGAACCGGTAGAAGCGAGGAAAAAGTTTGTGAAATGTTCTCGGTAAAACCCGTCGAACTTTGTACCGCCTAACAGTCAACGAATTACTTTAATATACCCGTAATTAAAGGGCCAACCATAATAGTCGTAATCAAACGAAAGCTGATGTCATAGTTCTACGTCAAGTTTCCTTAAGTGCCGCCATTACCTTCTGTCGACCATAATGGTCGAACGCACACGCAAGCCAATTTCACATGTATTTGGCTGGCTGTCAGATTTATGTACGTAAACTGCGCTCTGGAGCGCTCTTTACGTACGGAGGCAAAAGTGAACGAAAACTTGCCGAAACTGAGCAGTCCGACATTATGTGCGCACTATACGATTTGCTTGTTCTCGCTGATTTCGTACGGCGCCGTACGTGCCATTTCGTCTATTATGGTTCTGCCTTAAGTCTTTTATTTACCGAAAAAATAAATCATTTTATTGTTTTTAAAAATAGTTTATTAGGATAAAAAGTAAACTAAATGAAAATCAAGGATTTCAATTAGATTGCAAAAAAGATTGTGTCAGCAAGATATTTTCTTTAGTTTTAAGTTTTGCTTCATGTTTTGTGCTCGAATTCTTTTTCTTGTGATATTGTTATCAGGCGCGTAAAATTATCAGTGAGGAAAACATCCATTTTCTAAATTCAAACCAAAAACATTTTTGAATTGAATTTTATTGAGTCTTTTAGTTTCGAGTTACATTTTTGTCTTATTCTAATTCTAATTCTTGTTCGCTTTAGCGAGTACAAAAGTGGCTGTAATGTATGGCCTTCTTTTTCAGTTGCGTATAATGGAAAGCCTCGTGGCGAACAGTTATTATATAAAAGATATATAGTTACACTACTTTTGCTCATAAGTATAATTTTTTGCTTTAGACGGAAAGTCACATATATATTTACAAATACCTTAAAAACTAACACTAAAATAAAATAATTTACATTGAGAATAAAATTTCTTTTGAAGTTAGAGCGAGAGCTCAGTACTTTTACTGTATATGCAATGCATATATTATGTTTAAATTATTAACACTTATAAATGGTATGTTTAGATAGCTTGATAGAGCGAGACCGCCCTAGGACTATACGTAAATAATTAATTATTAAGTTTTCAATGAAAATTTGATTGAAACAAAGTATATTACATTAAAATATCAAAACGATAAAGTGAAACTATCACAGTATACTTAAATATTTGAACACTTTATATGTATGAAGACAGAAACACTGTTGCACGCTGGATTGTCACGTTATAAACTTGTTGTCGCGTTATAAACTTTACTGTTGTTGTCGATGCCTGATGTACCGTTGGGTATCTAGCAGTAAAATATTAGCTGGGCGGGAAGTTTTCGTCCATCGATGTCGTTATATGGAGCGCTGTAGATCTCTCACAAAATGTTACTTCCATCTTGGCCATTGCTGGTTGCTTGGAGCGCTGTTGAACACCAGTCCCAAATGTTGCTTCCTAGCTCCGTATTTGCTGCTTTTATAAGCAGTCCGAATTACTGGGGGACAAGCCACCCTGAAACTACTCACTTTAATTACGTTTTTATCTTAAAATTGACGGAGGTCCAAAGACCAAAGACCACCGTCGCTACCACTTAGTTGATGATTTTTTTTCTAAATTTATTTACTTTACTTTATTAAGACACTTATTTCTAAATTACAAGTTACTTTTTATTGCTTTGACGGTGGCGCAAAGGCAGCGCCACCGTGTGTACCCTACAAGGGTTCCGATTGATCTCCAAACCAAAAACATTCAAGGATCGACCTTGGCATTTGTTAATCGTCATGACAAATAGAATGCAAGATGGTCATATCTGTTGAAATACTCGGCATGAGAACTTCTTCACTTTTGAATTTTCCTTTCAGTATTGTCAGGTGAATCACATTGATCATTAATTTTCTACCACCAAAGATTTCGAAGCATTATGACTACAGATCCAACCTTCAGTTGTAAATTGAGTAATGGTAACCCAGACACTTCTGTTAGATAACTGGTGGCTTCGTCATTTGTTTCAGTTTAACGCCGCTATTCCAGAGGAATTTGATTTCTTGCACGAACAGTGACCAGAATCAATGACCTAAGGAATGTCTTCCCAGTTCCACCAGTATCCAGGAAAAATAATCCACTGTTTCCATCATCAATTGCCTTCAATAATGTGTCGTTCACTTTCTTCTGTTGGTGGTTGGTTCAATAGGGGCACATTCGTTTTAACATATTGGTATATTCATGTCGATCATGAATTCATATTCACGTTAACATTTCAATTTTCGGTTAAAGGCCTGATTCACTCCACCATCTGGCGCTAGCATTCCTAACCTGACTAATAAACTTCCACACATTCAGATTAAGCGAGGTATTACATATAATACAGAAAATGCAATTTCTTACCATCTGGTTTTAATCAAACCAATATCAAAACCTATTACTCTAATGTATCGCTCAACTCACAAAAGTTTCATAACAATCAGATGAAAAAACATGCAAAATGTTAAAAGATGCAGGTCATCCGAAAATTTGCCGAAAGATCTACTATCGAAAAAACACTAGCAAAAAAAAAAAAGCAGTTGGGAAAGAAGTTTTTGCGAAATCATAGCCGTTCTGAGCAACTACATAATATTGTAGAATTTATGCCACCAAAACATATTTTATGAGATTGCAAATGTATTATCAAAATACGTCAACATTAAGTAACTTCTACGTGAAAAATAATTTGTTAATTATTTGTAAATTAATGCTTTTGAATCTCATCTTGTCAAATCAATTATCCTTTCAGAAAGATTTCAACTCTTAAAAGATAACAATAATTTCGGAGTACCTAATACCAGACATCTAAAAATATTTATTACCAATTCAGCTATCAAACATTGAACCTAGAAAAAACAACGATTGTACCCATCTATAAAAAAGACGTAATTCTTTCAAGCAGAACGCAATTAAGCCCAACAAAAAACCCAATTGATAAAATAAAAAATATGTACACATTTTATAAATCGCAAATAGCAAGGGATTTTTTTTTATTTATGCATTCATCTATGTACCTACCTACAGCTTATCCAGCTGTAGGTAAAGAAGATAAAAAAAGAAAATCTTGCAATAACATTTTATTTATGAACTTTCTCAACTTCAACAGCACTCGAAGTTAATTTATCTCTGTGTTTTTTTTTATCAAAAACCAGTTTCTTAACCTTAACTCTCAGTTTGTTTGATGATTAAAACAGCAAACAAGTTCGTCATGCTTCAAAAAACACCACCCACTGACTCCCTTGCCATGTCGAGTACTTAATTTATTTAACGTCATAATTCATAGAAAATAAAATGTTAGCTTAAATTTGTCGAATAAATATGCGTTTTGAATAAAATCAGAGAACAGGAAAGAATTCTGCGAATTAATAGATATTTCCCCATCTTTTAACGACTGTTCTCTAATTTTGAAACTTAGGAACTAAAATATTGCTGTTTTATTTATTTTCAACGTTCAAGAGCTTTCTTATCAAACCTATTTTCTGCACCTCCTTCTCATAAATAATAAATTAACTTACAACTGATAAACTATCGCTTCATGTGGCAAGGTGTCAATCCTTTTAGTCTTTTTTCCGTCAGTTCTGTCAACCATCTTCTCGTCGTTCAAAAAAATGAAAATTATAAATCAAATCAAAGAAAAAGGAGACTCTGTTATTGAGCGTTGTATTTGCACAAATAATTCATATAATTAAATAGATCTTTTGATTTCTTCTTATTTAAGTTGCAACAATGTCGTCTGCTCCGTATAACTACAACTATATCTTTAAGTACATCATCATTGGTGACATGGGCGTAGGAAAGTCGTGTCTTCTACATCAATTCACGGAGAAAAAGTGTAAGTTTTGAAATTTCGCAATGCACATGCATCAATGCATTTATTGGCATTCATTTCAGTTATGGCCAATTGTCCACATACAATCGGTGTAGAATTTGGCACACGTATTATTGAGGTAGATGACAAAAAAATTAAGCTACAAATCTGGGACACTGCTGGTCAGGAACGTTTTCGTGCAGTAACTCGATCCTATTATAGAGGAGCAGCTGGTGCTTTAATGGTTTATGATATCACAAGAAGGTAAATTCTTATCAAAACAAAAATAATCACATGAATCTCATTTGAATCCTTAAAATTTTCCAGGTCCACATATAATCACTTGAGCAGCTGGCTTACAGATACAAGAAATCTCACCAATCCAAGTACAGTAATCTTTTTGATTGGCAATAAATCTGATTTAGAGAGTACCAGAGAAGTTACCTATGAAGAGGCTAAGGAATTTGCCGACGAAAATGGCTTAATGTTCCTTGAAGCTAGTGCTATGACGTAAGTTCTCTTGGCGATTTACCAGACTTTCAGAAAGTATGTTGTTTTTTTTTTCTTGTTAGTGGCCAAAATGTTGAGGAAGCATTTCTCGAGACTGCTCGTAAAATTTATCAAAACATTCAAGAAGGTCGTCTAGACCTAAATGCCTCAGAATCAGGGGTTCAACATCGACCATCACAGCCAGGACGAACATCCTTGACAAACGAGACACTGACCAATAAGGATCCATGCTCGTGTTAAGTTTTAATCTAAACAAAAAAAAAATATATTTATAGTCTCGTAAAGTAAATTTTATTTTATTATAACCAACTTTTCGTCTTGTGATGAGGAGGGGGATTCCTCTCACACAAGATGTCGCTGTTACGTTGAAGAAAATTTTATTTCTCATTCTCTCTGTCTTTGACTTTCTATGGTGATTTATATAACAACAGCAAATAACATCAACCAAAGCCAAAATTCTCTTACTATCCCGTTTTAGGTATATTGCTCATTCTCTCCACAAAAAAGAAACGAACATTTTTCTTCATCTTGACAATTTATTATTATTATTTTTTGTGTATATAAGAGAGAACATTATAATAAATATATAAATGTATATTAAAAATTAAGTAAACCTGAATGTTATGTTGAAAATAATAAAAATATACAAAATAATGCGTGGTATTCTTTATAAAATGAATATTTAATACAATAAATTCGATAAGTAGTACATACATAATAATATATTTTATTTTACGACATTATTTTAAAGGCACCAACATTTTGTTTTTAACAATAACAATGTGTAGTTAAATGAAATTGTTTTTATTTAAATTAAAAATTATTTTGAACACATCCGTAATAAAATATAGAAAAGTTAAAGATTGTGGTTTTAGTATTTTTTCCTTTCAAACTTTTACAGCTCTATACTCTGTTGGTAAGTAACCTAAAAACCTGAAGACCTTACCCTCAGTTTCACAGTAAACGTTTAAACTTCAGTACAGTTCAACGTTAAACGTAGTTTACATTTTTCGTTTAACTTGTCCGGTTTCACAATGTAATCTAGTTGTTTAACTGAAGTTTAAACTAAAAGTGGAGTTTTAACGTTGACTTTGAAACTGAGGGTTAGTCGATCAACTGATGCTTTCAATCGTTTACATTCATTGCTAGTGCTCTCCTTAAAGCACATTGAATCACAGCACCAAAATCGGTGGGCTAAAAACTTAACTTAGGACCAGTTGTACAATCGTGGTTCAACGTGGTTCAAATTTTTAAACCACTGATTTCCATAGCTAAGCGAAACCCAAAGAGATCTGTAAGGGAGAAGTTGTGATCCTATTCGAGAGCAAGGTCGTAAGAGAAGAAGTAAAGTGGTTAAGAAGGTGCAACTTCATTTCAAGCCACCCACATGGCCTACACCATAGAATAATAAAATTAACACTTTGTATTCTATTTTTGTATAATTAGTCAAAAAATGTGTTCTTACCTTAATAAGACCCTTTCACAATAGATTTTATATTATGCGCATGCCCTCTAAAAAAATATGGAACGAAATGAAATTTGTATTTTTACCTGTCACTTTGACAGTAGTGTTTGGATCAAACAAATCAAATTTGCAAATTCTCAATTCTGGCGCCAGTTATTTGTTTATTTAAAGTTCTGCAATACTACAAACTACGGTGTATTTGTTTAAAAATCAATTAATAATAACAAAAGTATTTTATTTGATAAAAAAAATCTCGCAAAAATGGACAATTCAAAGCCTGTTCAAGCCCTAAACATGGGTAAGCTTTACATCTACACCTACGCATGGCAAAAAAAAACTTAAATTTTGGTAGTTTAAGAAAAAAATCATGAACTGTTTTCTTGCGAATCTTTAAAACAAACAGGATTAATTGTGTCACATAACAATTGTATGCGTTGTTGTTGCGTGTCCACCCATCTATTTCTGGTTGGACACGGACAAAACAATCGGGTAGTAAATGTTTCCTCCAGTCCAGAGAGACTCCAAGAAGAAGGGTTAAATTCCATCCTTATATAAATTTACATTATTCTCATTCCAGACATTAACGCCCAACGAAACTTTATGAAATTCTTTGCAAAACTTGGCGAAGTAAGGAAACACTTCTTTCACAACTTAAAACCACTGTTTTATGTATTTTTTATTTTTTAGAAACCTGCCACAACAGTTCGCTTCTTCGATCGAACTGAATATTATTCCGTTCACGGAGCCGATGATACCGACCTGGTGTCGCGAATCGTCTATAAAACAACCGCTCAGATAAAATTTATGTCTCCAGACGGTGATAATGATGATGCTGACAAACTTCCTTATATTACTCTTTCTAAAAACAACTTCGAAACCGTCATTCGAGAATTGCTTCTTGTAAAGAATTACCGAGTGGAAGTTTACACAAAGAAAGCCAACTCAACAGATTGGAAAATTGAATTCCGAGGTTCACCTGGCAATCTAACCCAATTCGAAGATTTACTCTTTTCGAACAAGGAAGTTCTGGTGGGAAATGCTATAATTTCTCTCCAAATCCAAATAGAAGGATCCCAGAAAAAAATTGGCCTTGTATCTGTGGAACAAAACGATTGTCTATTTCTTGTCACAGAGTTTGTTGACGATGATTTTTTTACAGAATTGGAAGCAACAGTTGTCCTACTTGGCCCCAAGGAGTGTCTTCTGCCAAACTTTGAAGGAGAGGTAAGTCTCAAGAAAATCTTCTCCAAAATAATAAAAATAATTTTTTGTATAGTACGCCGCCATACAAACACTCATGGAACGCAACGGAGTCATGGTATCACCATCGAAAAAAACTTCTGGTGAGAAATCCGATCTTGTTCAGGATTTAAACAAACTTCTGAGGTTTACCAAAGGACAACAAGTGGACGCTTCAATATTTCCAGAGGTTCAGTTAGAATTAGCCATGGACTCGTTACGATCAGCCATAAACTACCTAAGTCTTGTGTCCGATGCAGGTAATCTTGGGCATTACGAGCTCAAAACATTGAATTTGAATCGGTTTGTCCATTTGGATGCCGCTGCTGTGTCAGCTCTGAACATTCTTCCCAAACCGGGAACACAAATTACTTCACCGTCTTACCGCTGGCAGAGTGTCCTGGGAGTTCTTGATCACTGTCGCACGGCACAGGGTCATCGTTTGATGGCTCAGTGGGTTAAGCAACCACTGCGTAGCAAAGAAGTCCTCAATGATCGACACGATGTGGTTCAATGCTTGACTGAAAGTCCCACTGCAATGTCTTCGATCCACGATAACTATTTAAAGAGAATTCCAGATATATTGATGCTTACAAAGAAGCTCATGAGGAAAAAAGCATCGTTGCAGGATCTCTTTCGTATTTACCAGGTGATTCTGAGAGCTCCACGTCTCATTGCAAGTCTCTTAAATCTGGACAATAAAACAGTAATCAATGTGATCTGTGATCCAATGAAGAGCACTCTCGGAGACTTGGCCGGATTGAAACAAATGGTCGAGCAGGTTATTGACCTGGAGATCGTAGAAAATGGAGAATACATGGTGAAGGCTTCATTTGATGAAGCACTGGCTCAGATGAAGGCAAAAATGGAAACGCTCCATGAAAAAATGGAGAAATTGTTAATGAAAGCTAGTAAAGATCTGGAGCTAGAAAAAGGACAATTTGTTAAGTTGGAGAGTGTGTCACATCTTGGCTATCACTTTAGAATTGCCTTAAAAGACGATTCTGTTCTAAGAAAGTCCAAGTCATATAAGATACTTGATGTGATCCGAGGAGGTGTTCGATTCACTTCGGAGAAGTTGACTGGTTACAGTCAAGAGTTCGCAGAAATCCGAGAACAATACGAAGAACAACAAAAATCTATAGTTGAAGAGGTGGTCAAAGTAGCTAAAGGTTATTCGTCTCCTTTGACTTCTTTGAACAATCAAATCGCACAGTTGGACTGTTTGGTGAGCTTTGCTGTAGCAGCCCATAACGCACCGACACCTTATGTCCGTCCAAAGATGCTCGAAGAGGGATCTGGGGTCCTGACGTTGAAAAATATTAGGCATCCATGTCTGGAATTGCAGGAGAACGTTACATTCATATCGAATGATGTCGAATTTAAGAAAGGTAATACTAGTAGTAAGCAAGATCTCAAGCTTATAGTGATTCTTTTTTAGATGACTGCAATATGTTTATCATCACTGGACCCAATATGGGTGGCAAGAGTACTTATATAAGATCAGTAGGAACCGCTGTTTTAATGGCACATGTTGGTTCTTTTGTTCCATGTTCTAAGGCAACTATATCCATGGTGGACTCGATTCTTGGGCGAGTTGGTGCCAGTGATAACATCATCAAAGGTCTGAGTACATTTATGGTGGAAATGATAGAAACATCTGGAATTATTAGAGTAAGTAAAGTATAGTTAAATAAATACACATTCTAAGTAAATCTTTTAAGACTGCCACGGAAAAATCTCTTGTTATCATTGATGAGTTGGGACGAGGAACTTCTACTTATGAAGGCTGTGGAATAGCATGGTCTATTGCAGAGTAAGTAATAAACACAAATCTTTCTATTGTCTATATTCATTGTGTATCTCTTTAGACATCTTGCTAAGGAAACTAAATGTTTTACATTGTTTGCAACTCATTTCCATGAAATTACAAACTTGGCAGACACCTGCTCTACAGTGATGAACTGTCACATGGCTGCCCTAGCTGATGATAAGAACTTTACGCTTCTATTTCAAGTTCGTCCAGGTGTTATGGAGAAAAGTTTTGGTATTCAAGTAGCTAAGTTAGCAAACTTTCCTGATTCTGTTGTAAAGGTAAGCATCATAAATTCAATTAATTGTAATTTCGTTTCAAATGTTCCTTTCTTAGATGGCTCATACTGTCTATAACGAATTTGAAGATGAAAACGTACAAAAACGAACAGAGAAAGATGAAGAATTAATCAATAAGATCGAAACAGCTATCGATAATTTGTCGTCGGGTAATAATTTAGATATAAATGAAGGAGACTTAACAAAGTTGGTTGAACAATTTAAAAAAGATATACAAGAGCTGGACAGTGAGTACTTTAAAGCAGTGCTAACAACTGCAAGTGATTAAAACAAAAAACAAATCAAATAAGAAGTAGAAGATCTGCGATCAAACACATCACTTAAAAAGTGATCTTCCTAAAAAATAAAAACATTAAATTGATCAGAATTTCAAATAACATACGATATTTTATCCATACATACATACATTCATAGTTGTTTATATAAGTTTTTATAAAAAAGTATTTAAAGTTATTATTCAGTAACGTGTTTTTATTGCTTTTGTAATTAAAGAAGTATTCTATTAATGGTGGCTTATAAAATGTATCATCACTACATCAGTTATTAGGCAACTCATGGCAACACAGGGTTGTAAGTTGAAATCGAATTCAATTCGATATCTCCTTTTTGACCCACCTAGAGATGTTTATTTATTTAATGCGAAGAAGTTGATTTCTACGAAAGTATAAAAAAGTCTATCATCGACACAAAATTGACAACCGCAATGGGCCTTAATCTTCGCCTCTAAAAACGATTTGTGTCGTATTCTGTAATTAGGTCACTGGGTCTTGATTAACATTGTCCCATTCGCAAAATCTTTGATCATTTATAATTTGCCATCGTGAATGGCTCTGAACACTCGACTTTTACTTAAATCCTTTAAATATAAACAATATGCTTGCCATATTCTTAAAAAAAAAATCTAGTATAATTTATCACAAATTTATATTATCAAACTGAGACTTAAGCGTCTGTTCTTTGACAAATTTGTGATAAATTATACTAGATCCTGATGGTGGCATGATTAAGTGAATAAAAGTTTTTTTTTCTTGGGAATAATTTTGAGGCACAACAAAGCAACAAAATCATTAACCTATATTCCGGCAACACAAAATCAAAAAATAGTTATTCGTCCTGTACAATAATCGGTCACAAAACCCACTGCAATTAAATCAACCTGCCAATCAGATGGGAAATTTGGTAGATATGTTCTGAAACACCCTATATATGTAGATTAATGACGTTTATATTTTGTTTTATTTTTGACAGTTTTGCCAACAAAATAAAAGTAGTGTTCGGATTTCGGATGTTCATAAATAATAAATGAAAATTCGACAGGACAGTTTTCGGAGGACTGTCGCAGGTGGAATGGACATAAAAGATTTGAAACAAAAAAAAACGAGCAGTGAAAGTGCTACGATGGCTATCGATTCGGGAGCGATCGAAGTTTGATAAGTGGATATCTACAACATAAATGTTCTTTTAATCATCATACGCTGATTGTAGCTATCGGGAGTAATCGGGAAGCATGTGCGTGCCTGCGTGCCTGGGTTGTCCCTGTTCGGATGCAGGAATGAGCATGCAAGGAATGGCCAGTTTAGTATTTGTGTAACATAATCCGGAAATTAATATGTGTTGTATTGTAAAGTAAGCGATTGTGCGGTGATTGCAAATGTGTCGGTAGTGTTTTTATTTTTTGTAAAATAACGGTTTGTTCTTCAAATAGCAGTGGAATGGATAAATTAATCGATCAGTAATGGCTATCAGACCAAAAAAATTTGCCTGTAATACAAGATTAATTGTATAGTATCCTGATAATAATGGTAAGTTTTTTTTTTATATTTGTATTTTTTATAGGTTCCTATGTAGGTAAGTATTTTGCATTTATAAAATTCTGGATGAACCTGTGTCCCTACCAATTTGTGTCTTCATCCAGTCCTCGTTTTTTAGCCGCTCAGTTTCACATCCAACAATCACGGTATCGTATGCAAAGCCTCTCTTGCTGTGGTGAACGCGAAGAAGATCAGTAGATATCGTTTTGGCTAAATAGGATGTCACCGTACAACCCACGTTACAAACCGACCAGTCACTACGATCTTGTCAATGTTAACGTTCAGGCACCAAATATAGAGAAGGACTGTTATGATCAGGGTACCTAGAGTGATTCTTCGTTTCATTTCAAAGGGGTTGCTATTGCAAATTTAGAAGATAGACTTTGCTAAAGTGTAGCATCGCCTTATGACAAAAAAAAAATTTGTTTAACCCTTATTTACTACAAGACGTTGTAACTGGTTCATCTTCAATGCGGAACGAATCCAATGATATGAATTTCATTGGTATACACCACCACTTGTATCGGCTTTTGAAAATTTTTGCCTTGTAGTTTAACAACCGAATTCCGAACGATGTCTTTTAAATTATGTTTAAGAAATACCTTGAGAAATTAACATACCTCCGTAAGCAGTTAGCTGGGAACGGAATAAAGAGGAACTCACTCTCTTAACAGACGTCGGGTACAGCTTTAAAAACAGGAAAACGTTACGTAAAGAAACGAGCTGCGCAAAAACGTAGTCAATGCCAATCCTTTTTCTATTGATCTTCCCCAAGAAGATTCGTTGGCACTCAGGTGACGAGTTCTTTTTCTAAATAGAAGAATTTACGTAATCCATCTCGGGAAGTGCGAATTGTACATTGACCAAATTATTGGTCCAGCAAAAGTTAATGAATGCATTCTTTTGTCTTTAATGAGTCAACAGAATTTTATCGCACGTTATAAGTAAGCAAACAAATGAAATGAATGCAGCCTTACTGCAGTATGTAATCATACAAAACACATTTCGAAAACTTTAATGTTTGGTGAAAAATGGTGTTTAAAGCAGATGGCAGCATAACCATGTCCTTATTTTCTTAGTATTAATAGAATGTAAAATTTGTATATTTTAATAAAGATTTTTATCTATCTTTATTATATATCTGGTATTTAAAGCGCTAATATAAATGGCATATTATGTACAAACTTTTGTGAGAATTAATTATTATCCACAATATGGTAACGCTGCTACTGTAGGTAACTTTAAAAGATTTATTATGCGAGTATTGCGAGTAATACTACTACGGCATTGCTCTTATAGCTTTGATTTGCGATAGACTATGCAATAAACTGCAGTTAAATTAGAGTTAGAGATGCAAACGTCCTAAGCCGCGTATCGACTACGCCCGTCAAACCATCGAACATTGACTCGCGCGGCAGCCGAGCATAATGGATACCTGGTTGCCGCGCGCGTCACCTCGAACATTGCCGCGCACGAACATGATTAGCCGCCAGCCAATTTCGATGGATTTTTGTGCGCGGCGAGCGTTTGGGTCGCGAGCAATTGGGACGGTATTGAATGCTTTTCTATGTTCGTGGTTAAGAAAACAGAACAGAGACTGTTGAAAACAAAAAAAGTCTTTTCTCGTTAACATCAGTTTATAAATTGATATTCTGTCTGCGTTTGGTTCCCAAAGCAAAGTAAAATAACAAAAAAAAATAATAAATATTTTTGTCTCGCAAGCATTGGATCATGTGCCTCGCGTGGCAGCCGCGCTCTATCACACAATTCTAAAACATTGGCTGGCGAACAAAACTTTTGATTTGCCGCGGTCGATCATGGCTCGCGCGGCAGCCGCTCATAGTCGATACGCGGCTCTATATATTCTCTACGGACAATTTTCCTTCTGTTTTTCAAAAACTTTGTTTTGTTCACTGGTTGTTTTTTAATTTTTTCCAGAAAATTCTTCTTTTCTTCGTCAAGAAGATCCTATTGAACATTCTTTTGTTCTTTGAAAATGCTTTTGTTCGTTTGTTTCTTGTTTGATTTTTTCTAGAAGGTTCTTCTTTTGTTCGTCCAGAAGATTTTTTTGTTTATTTATTTGTTCTTCAAAACGTTCGAGAAAATTCTTTTTTTTCGTTCTTTTGCTCGTTTTTTTTTTAGAAGAGCCATCATATTGGACCAGTCGGTGTTGGTACCTACTTACTTATGTTTTTCTACCATTTCAATTTGAAAGATAAACTGGTCTCAAATCTTCTTGAAAACGATTAATTTGGTAGGTATTTTTTTTTAGCTGTAAGAATTCGTTTGTTGATTTCTGCTTTTAGATTAAATACATACCTTTAACTAAATCTCTCAAAAGTGTAGCCATTTTATTGTTAAACACAATCACTTTTTTTATTTGATTTAACTTCTGACGCCAATGTTATATTTCTATCTGTGTTCGTTATAATAGAAATTGATTTCTTTATTTCAAATTCACTTTCGAGGTAGGTATTTTAGATAGTTATGTTCACGTTTAGTTTTACTCATTTAATTATTTCTCTTAATAAATTCACAAACCTTTAATTCATTTCAATTTTACTAAAGCACTTTGTTTACAATGTTTTTTTTAATTAACTAACTGTAGCCCACTAATTTAAATTTAATAAACTCGAACAATATGCAGTTCTCAACATTTTTCTTGCACGAAAGCTTTTTTATTCCAGATTTCTTACTATTGGTTGTCAATAGATGTCCTTGTGTTATTGCTAAGGCTAATACCCTACTTTAAAGCAAAGCAAATAATTTGATTGCTCTAGTTGGGTAAAAAAAAGAATAGCAAGTAACTGGTACAATTATATAGCGCATTAATGGGAATACATTTATTTAAAAACAAAAACTTTTTAGTTATAACAAATTTAATATTTAAATAAATCATTTTACTAAAAAAACATCCATTATAAACACTCAAAAAATATTTTTAACATTAAATATTATTAAATAAAGGCAATATATTTGCACATCTAAAACTTTCATTATATAAATTCATTTTCTATAAAAGGGACTTAATTACCAATACTTTGGAAAATAATTCTTGGACAGGTTGTATATTTTTAGAAAAAAAAATGCATGGAATCAAAACACTTTTTATCATTTCGGGGCATTTTATAAGAAAAGCATTCTCAAAATCAATCAGAAAAAATTTTAATCTTACAAATTTTGAAAAAAAAAAATGAATTTCTCGCCCAAAGTATTGACATTAAAGCCGGGTACATGTATGTAAAATTAGGCATACAATTTCTTTTTCTTGTGCGAAGGAAAACTGGTAAAATATTTTATTTTTCTAGTAAAACATTTCATTTCTTAAAAAAACAATGAAAAAGGTGTGCGTTTGTGTTTTTTGTTTCGAAACTCTGTCAAGGAAAACATATTTTGTCCGTTCTGACAAAAATGTCGAAAACGTCTAGACTCTAGAATATCGATTGAAAACGAGGTGATGAGTTCATTGAACTCCTTATTATGTTAAAATCGTTGGAAAAATACCAAATCCATATACATATACACAAAAAGAGGCACACAACGTTCATTAAAAAAATACTTAACAAAGAAAACGGTATATTAGAAGTTTCTTGGCCATTTTCGGGAGAAAGATGAAAGGTACAAAAATTCTAATAGTTGTTTGCTGTACATAATCAGCATTCGGTAGGGTGCGGATTCGGACTATTTTGTTTCTCAGGCTACAAGTTGTCGGAGGTATCGCATTCCAATAATGACGATAAAACTAGTAACTAAGTTGAAAAAGTCAAACCTAATTGACGTTGCATCACCACAATATGTAAATTCGGTTTCCTGCAAAGAAATAAAATTAAAAGATCAGACAAAGAAATAAAAAAGACTTACATTAGGATGCTCTGTGAAACACTCAGCAATCCTTTGGCGCTCCAAGAAACTCATATTCAATTTGTAGCAAGGAAACTCAAGTTCATACTCAATTCTTTGGGGTCTTGTTGTGTGAGTTATTGCTTTGGTCGAATGTGCCACCTTTACGACAATAAGTATTAAATTCGACTTGGGTATTCGTTTCAAATGGAAGGGTCTTGAAAAATTGGCTTGCAAATAATCGTTAAAGTGAATACTTTTCTCCTGAAGAATGTATAATCTTGAACTCATGTCACAGTGATCATATTTTGGTTCTGGTGGAGGTTTTGGAAATACTTTTTCTTCCTCCCCACCTTCGGGGGTTTTAACTGTCTTACGAGGACCAATGTAGCCATTGTCATAATCATCACTGTCATCGTCGTCATAAACTGAATCAAAACAAATTGTTGTGTTACTATGAACTAAGATGCTTTGATAGATTGAACTTACATGGCATTCCCTCGG
This sequence comes from Baccha elongata, assembly GCA_951217065.1. Taxonomy (NCBI): domain Eukaryota; kingdom Metazoa; phylum Arthropoda; class Insecta; order Diptera; family Syrphidae; genus Baccha; species Baccha elongata. The sequence continues at coordinate 88,629,603 of OX578272.1, read as the reverse complement.
CCCACATTTGAATACGACTCCAGTGCCAGAAAATTTCTGTTACAAGCCATTTCAAACCGAGAGAAAGAAGTCGAATGGGCTGCAAAAAAAAAATAATTTATCAAAATTTTAAATTTAAGAAATTTTTAGAACTTACATGAAGCAGCGATTGAGCATCACTTGAGCTTTCTACGTCCTCTTTGCACAAAGCTTGATAATCATAAACATCAATTGCCTTGAAAATTCCTTTTTCTTCCATTGCTTGCATAACTGCTCCTTCGACTTCGCCAAAGAAATGTCCTGTATCATTGTTATTTTGTGAGATAAGGACATAACCATTGTTGTCAAGTACGTAGCACTCGTGTTCGTCCGCATTACAAGTCTTCACGCAACCATTGCACTAAAAATTGAATAAATTGTTTTAACAAAATTGTTGCAGAATAGACATTTGCTTTCAAGATTTAAGATCTTAGCTACTTACATTTTCCTCCGAAGTAATATTAGCGAACCGTTCCCACATTTTCACATGAGGAAACTGAAATCCCACCACACATGCTGGTGCTTCCATTCCACCATCTCGTGGGAAAATCGCATGTGAAGCGGTGACTTTAATTTCCGAGCCTTCTGATGGATCATTAGCATGTGGCACCGAATAGACAAAACTATCCGGATCGATTTTGTGCTGAAGGATTGCACTCTTGTACCATGTCTCATCTATCGCATTGGTATGATAGTCACCGAATTCGAAATCTTCATCAACTTCCACCTCACCATAGATGAATTGCCATCGTGTGAGACCACTCATGGTAGCCACAAAACGAAGGGAGGCATTGTAACGTTCGATCAGCATTTGTTCTTCATCGTCTGTGAATTTCCAGTCCCCATAGCTGGAGTTAGTGACTTTGGCCTCGAATATCAGCAACTGAACGAGTTCTTTGTTGCAGTAGTAAGCATCATCGCTAAGAGTCTTGCGACCACAATTGGCTAGCACATAAGACAAGAGATTTTTAAATAGAAGAATGTAAGCATACATTTTGGAGTTTAACTTACGTTCTATATCTTCGTCGTCCTCGTCGCTGGCATCCTTCTCATATTGCTCGGACCAAGTCCAATCTTTTTTTACCATTTTCGATAAAAAGTGACGAAGTTCTATCTCTGGAGTCTTAAATTCATGACCCTCAAGGTAGTGATACTTGCAATAGACCCTAGAATTATTGTACTTAGTGAAAGAAAAAGAAAACCAAACGAAAATTCTACCATTGTGGATGAATTTTCCAATTTTCGCCAACAAAAAAATTGGATATATTAATTCCCATGTGGATGTTCTTTTTGACTTCTTCACCAACTTTAATCCAGCTTTTTCCATATGTACTGGGAAGCACCAAACCCAAAATAAATGGAGTATTAAGCAGTGGCTGATAAAAGTAGTCCTGATCTTCTTCGGAAACACGTCGCATTTTGTCGTAATGAAATTTAACTGTAATGTTGGTTCTGTTTCCACTTTCACCGCGGACCATATTTCCACGAAGTTCGAGAATTTGTACACCTGGACGACGTGGTTCGTTGTCCTCGTAAAGATGTTCCACTTCAGTTAGATCAATACTATTGTAATTTGGATTTAAGATTCCATCTTGCTGGTGGTTTAATATATATACATTATTAAAGAAATTTTTAAAATCAAAATTTTATTACCTTCGTTCGAAGGTCTGGATGAAATATGACATAACCATTGTTACTAACCACAAACGAATAGCCATTGACGCCAAGCTGAAAAAGTACAGCAAAAGATTTTATTGAATCCCTTTTTTATTACAAATGGTTTCTATACACACCTTATAAGGCAAAGTTAGTTTATCAATATCATCTACGGGTATATCTGTACCAGCTACTCCCAGAAGTCTAGCTCGTCTGGTTGAATTTTCTTCTCTCCAAGATCTATCAAATGCTGGCACTCCTACTGCTATCATAAGTCTTTGCTTTTCATCTTCATTCTGCGGGTACTATTAAAGAAAAAATTAAGTCTAGCTAGTTAAACTCCAAACAACTTTATTTTCTGAATATCATACATCAGACACTGTTTTGTCAGTAAAAGAGTGCGTCCATGTCGGTGGATGCTGATCGTTCTGCAGCACCAATGGTGTTGCTATCACATCTACATACTTCAGCACCTCTTCATGAACTTCATCTAGAGTTTGGATATGAGAGTAATACCCTCTATTTAAACATGCCATCCACTGAATTTCTCGAACTTTCGTAACTTCTTTTCCAATCAAATAGGTAAACACTCGAATTTTCATCCGGTCCGTTCCGTTATCTCCTGAACCCCAATTATATTTTTCGAAGATCTCAGTTGTATTTCCAGCCACGCCATCTGTGACCAACATAATAGCCTGATTGCATGTTAAAGTCTCGTTACATCGTCTTTCTATGTAATACTGAAAAACAAATCATCATGTTAATAATAAACATTGAGCACCTCAAACCATAAAGTTAAGTCACCTTTTTTAAAAGTTGAAAAGCCTTTTCGTAGGCATTTGTCAAATTGGCATACCCCTCGGGGGCCATTTTAGCAATAGCTTTGTTAAAAACCTCAATATTTTCCGGTGTCGCCTGTACAAGGGCATCTTTAAAACACGGTATAATATCATCGACCGTTTTTGAATAATTAAATATTGTAAAAAAATCATTATTGGAAAAAGTTTCCAACACACTACGTATTGCAAATTTGGCTATATGCCTTCGAAAACCATACATCGAGCCAGAATTATCCAATAAAATGACAATATCTTTAGAACATGTTGCTGTTTCAATATACCACGAACGTTTTCGACAATCGTAAGTGTCAGCGTCATCGGTATTTTTATTTGCTTCCCATTGTAGAGCTGGAAAGTGTCGAAGAATACCAGTGTCGGAACCAAAATATTGCCACGACAAAGCCGGATCGGAATTGTAGTTGTTTGTAAAAACAGAATCAAGATTTTCGGACCACATTATTGCCTTAAGTACTTCGGGATCTTAGAAAAAGAAACAAGATGTCAGTCTTTAATATACATGTAAACAAAAATCCTATCATATACATTTATCATAAATATTTGTAGGCACATGGACGGAACTGTGTGACGTATTGACGGATATATTATAAAAATGCGTATCCTGATTAAGTGATAGGGGTTTATACATCCGAGAATTATTTTCAATGCTTTCCACCAATTCTAGAGCTCGATGGCCTTCAAATTTTGAATACTTGCTCGAGTAGTATTGAAATTCTGTCATAGCATAAGTTTCGTTAAAAGCATAATTTTCGGCAGTCTCTTCAGCTGTTTTGAGAATACATTTAACAGCATCCATTTTTCGAGATAACATACGACCAACATTTGTTACGATTGAATTTATAAGAGCTGTACCGTTTTTGCGTTCTACACGAGCATTAAATTCCTTGTATTTCTAAAAATTATATTTGAGTAAATATAGTTTTGAAAATGGAAAGAATGTTTTTTCAACTTACAGATTTAATTTCAGGAGATTTTGTCATCTTTTTGGCTAGTTCCCATAGTTCTTCGCCAAATTTATCAGCCCATTTACCGATTCTAAAGAAAAAAAAAGACCGAACAGGATTTGAAAATAGAATTAATATTTGTACCCTCGTTTTCGCCCTAGTCTAATAAGAAGACAAAATAAGTTATCCTAACTTAATGCGGTTATAATAGTCTAGTCAAATTAGACAAAATAATGACCGGACCCAGACATTTGAGGATGATGTCCTAAGTGAAATATAAAAAGTCTCAAAAAAACCGCCGGGGAAAAAATCAGCCATCTTGGAAAAACTGCCCCCATCATTATTCTTTTGTTTTTGGGCATAACTTTTGAACCAGTTGCACGATTTTGGTCGTCTTGCATAAAATACCTAAATATTGAAAAAAAGATAAATTTTTATCTTGAAAACGTAATACCATGTTCCCACTGATCTGATTTAATTAAATGATTTATAAATTATGAAAGGCGTTCCCATCGAACTATTTCCTGTTTTAGTCTGACATTTACTTTTTTTCAATTTTGTTTTTGCAATTGTATTTCAGTTAAGCAGTAGTTTTTGAATATTAAATTTCGTTAAAATCAGTGAAGCCGTTCAAAAGACAGTCTTAGTAATAAAAAACGGTTCTATGGCATGTACCGTTAATTAGCAGATTCTGGAAAAAAAAATTAGATTGCCAAAATTGCCATATTGCCAAAAAATCACTCATATAAAATTTTATCAAAATTGATCGTATTTTTTTCGAGAAAAATAGAAATATCGGTTACGCTTATATGGTAGGTACCGTTATTTTTATACCTAGGTCAAAAATATAAAAAATGTCCGGGGATATTTCACTAAGAGTAGTTTATGCCAAGTTTGAAGAAAATCGGCCCAAGCGTTTAGGCTGCAGGTGTCGATACATCCAGTCAGACAGACCAGACAGAATTGTCTGACCTACTTTGTTCGTCTTCTCTATCACCGTAATGTCAGGTTTGATTGTTATCTGGAAACTTTATTTTTTAAGAATGCATAACTTGCCTTATAGTACCTATAATCGCAAGCTTTTATGATTTTCTACCAAAAAGTTCTTTGCACTTTTCATCGTACGATCAACCAATTTCGAGAAAAAAGTGTAAAATTGTTGTCTAAAAACAGACTTTGTAACACTTTTTTCTCGAAATTGGTTGATGGTACGATGGAAAGTGCGAAGACCTATTTGGTAGAAAATCATATAAGCTTAAATTTGTATCTTAACATTTGTTTGCATAAAGTTCATAGTTTCCGAGAAATTTGTAAAAAACTGATTTTCGACTCCTTTCCCCCCAAACCATGGTTACTTTTAAAGATTTGCTCAAAAAAAAAAAAAACAAAGATCTCCAGCAAAATCCAGCTTTGTCCGAATTATTTCGAAATTTTGCCTTTTTTTGTCTGGACTACCTTACGTTTTCAAGATAAAAATGTATCTTTATTTCAATAATTAGGTATTCTATGCAATAAATAAGCTTATATGCTTTCAAATGGTGCCAATACGACCAAAATCGGGCAACTGGTTCAAAAGTTATGCCCAAAACAAAAGAATAATGATGGGAGCAGTTTTTCCAAGATGGCGGATTTTGCCAAGGCCGATTTTTTTGGGACTTTTGACATATTTCACTTAGGACATCATCCTCTATCATTTAAAAACACATTTTCTGTATTTTATTTTTTGGAATAATTTTTTGTTTTCAAAAAAATAAAAAAAAAAATAATTGTTGGGGTCGTCGGGCTTTTACTCAAGTTTTTGCGAATTTGAAGTAGACTTGGTTTACAGAAATTGTCTTTTCATATCCTTAACGCTTAACACCTATAACCCGGTAGAATCGTGGTAAATCTGTGCTCAATTCTATTCCAATATTGATACCATTCGCTTCCAGACACTTCAACAGTTCATTCAATACAGAGTTTCTAAAAGCTAAGGCTACCTTCTAATAGTGTTACTTCACTACCAAATCTTCTTGTTGATGTTTCATCCAGTGTTTAGCTTACGTCTATGCTACAGTTAGCATACTGAGCGGTATAGACAAAAGTATGTTTCTTATGAAAGATTTGAAGAAACATTTTTAAAATGTTTCTGAAACGTTTCTCTGTATCCCATTCGCGATGGGAATCTCTCAATGTTTCGGAAATGACACATCAGGAAGAAAGTCAAGTGTTTATTTTTGCGAAAATCTGAAAATTGCACTTGGATGACAAAATTAAAAATATTACTTTAAGAGTCCATATTACATTTCTGAAATGTTTCTGAAACATTTCACGTTTCTTATTTTGTTTCATTGAAAGTAAGATTTTTGTAAAATTGAAAGTTTACTATCTCGTATGAAAAAAAAGAAACATTTCACAAAATCAATTGTCTAGTTAGACCCAAGAAGCATCATAACAACATTTAAGAAACATTAAATAAACATTTCAGAATTGTTTTCTACTTTCATAAATGTTTCCAAAATGTTTTTCTGATCTGTACGCATTTTTGATATACCTAACAACCATTTTCTTTTGCAAGCAAGAAATTGTCATCTATCAAAATGTTTATTTAAAAGAAACACAGAAATTTAATTACAGTTTTGTTAACAGTTTTTTTCAATAACTAATGCATTGTAATAAAAATTAAAGATTTATTAAATATCACATGAACAGATACATATCTACAATGATTCAAGTTCCAATTTTCATTAAAAATCAACCTTGAAACGGCAATATAATTTATCATCATCTCATCCGTCATAATAATTATCGTAACATTAAAATTGTCCAACACCTACTTAAAATGATGGCATGTCTCGTGTGCGTTTAAAAATAAACAACCATCTGGATGTTCTTTCCAACTAACCCACATGGCACGACACGCGACAGAAAAACATAAGCAAAACAATAAACAAACCATGCGCAAAAACCTGTGGTGAAAATGAATTGTTTGTAAACAATCTTTGAATCATTAAAAAACAAAGAAAAACATGATCGAAACAAACACGAAAAAATACAAAAAATTTGTTTACAAACATTTTTCCCGAAAAAAAAACGACAACAAACAAAAGTCAGTGATAAATTCACCTCACATCTGTCTTTTCTTAAATTCTCACCATCCCATCAATTCACCGCCTTTAAGTTATTTTTAGAATAATTTTCAATCTCACCCCGAAAGTTTTCAGATGAGCAATCTCTTCTGTCAACCAGAAAGAACACACAAAATTCTTGGAAAAAATATGAACATGGAAAACTATATTTTCTAAACCTATAGGGAGCTGTTCACATTAAAAAAAACCCTTTTCAATACTTACGCATCATCCTCTAGAGTTGCTGTAACCGGTTGTGGTGGTAACCATATAAGGTGCAGTAAAAAAATTGCTGCCACAATGAGACAAATGCGTGACATCAACTTTTCACAAATTCGAAACATTTTTCTAGCATTTTCTATTGAATGACTTGTTTTAGGTGAGTCAATTCCACCCTAGGGTATTTTTTTTAAACTAAAAAACTATATTTCAAAACTGAAATCACTCTCCACTTAAAACATATTCGATTATCTGTTGGTCTTCTGAAGATTTTCACATTGATTTTTCACTCTTGACACAATTTTTGAAAATGATTCTTCTTCTTCTTTATTTTTATATCAAAATACTGTCACGTTTTCAACTCAAAAAATACTTTTTAGATGTGTATCGGTGGGGCGCTGTCGGAAAACTGACAGGGAAAAGGTGAAAAATGTATTTTTTGTCCCTGTTTGAAAACACGATGAATCCTATTTATAGGTGGGTCTTCGGGTTAGTTTGACAGTTGTATCTATATTATTTTGAATGCACAGGCGCAGTTTGGTAAATTTTGGTTTTTTGACATGTCGACGCCACTATTTTTACCGGTATTGATTTTTCCGAACAACCACATGTTGGTTGTTTTGGTTCAAAAGCTGTTCTGGAATACAAAAAGAAAGAGGAAAGTTCAAACAGAACAGTGCTGCCAAATTTGTATACACATTTTTCTTCAATAGAACCTGTAAATAGGTAAACGTCTCAAATCAAGTTAAATAAATAAATCATAGTCAAAATATCACAAAAAATAATCTTTGAGAGCTCAGAGATTTCTTAAAAAGAACAAAAACTCTCACCTAAGCGGTGAGATTTTTCCGAAGTTCACGGAGACTAAAATTTATTGTATTCAATTTTTCAGGTTTTTTTCTCGCTCTAAACAAATATTTTTTGACATTTGAAAAATTACTGGTATACTTGAAAAGTAATGTGATATGATAACCCTAACAAATTGTTTCGCATTTTTAATTGAAATATAAAAAAAAAACAAAAAGAAGTAGATAACAGTAGTTTAAATACAAAAATAATTGATATGAAAGAAATACACTTCAAGATGTCAAATGACAACATAATATGTTTTTGATAATATTAGGTACGCTTGCACAGAGAAATGTGTCTCACACTCTCACGCAAGGATTTTGCTCCTGTAAAATTGACATTGACAACTCTGTGAGATATAATTTGGTAGGACGCGCCTATTTATTACACAAGGTGATTGGTTTAAGGTGCACCAAAAAGCTTGAGCGTGTAGGTGGGGTTAAGACAAGAAAAAAATCGTATGGGAGGGGGTCTATTTCCCCCCGTTTAGGCTGGAGAGGCAATTTTCTAAAAATTGACTTAAATCAGAAAAAAAATTATTTAAAAACAACGGTGAATGATACAAAGCCTTGTTATATCTTTTTGAAAGGCCAGAAAACTACTCTTTTATTTTATTTTTAAATTAAGTTCTTTAAGTTTTAAAAAAATTAATTTTCAAACTCAAAATTTTGAAAAAAAAATTAAAAAAAAAATGTTTAAACTAACTTTTTTCAAAATTTTATGTAATCAACTTTTATTTTTATTTTCAAAATTCAATGCTCTTATTAATTTTTAGTCCAAAACAGAAAACCGGATGCCAAAATGTATCTTAGTTTTTGAGAAATTAAGAAAATACTAAAAGAACTTTTTTAAAAAAAGGTGAAAGCTGGTTAATCTAGTTAATTGTTTATAACCCAGATTAACTAGATTTCACCTTTTTTCTGATTTATGTCAATTTTTTAGAAAATTCCCCTCCCGCCTAAACGGGGGGAAATAGACCCCACCATACTCTCATACGATTTTTTTCTTGTCTTAATCCCACCTACACGCTCAAGCTTTTTGGTGCACCTTAAACCAATCACCCTGTATATACCGTGTTTTGGCGTCAAGTGATTAGCCAGTGTGTCGGTGTGTCTGTCACCCAATATTTAAAATAAATAGTTGTATGCCCAATTTTGAGTAACGGAAGTAAGACTTTAGTGTCGTTTTTTAACCAAACCGTGAACATCTGTCTAGAAATATAGTGCTGACGACCTAGTTTGACATTTCCTCTACGCAACAGCATGCGAGGCGTGTAAATAGGTTCGGTGATTGCTTAAATACAGACGGATTAAGATCAGTCTTTCAAAAGGCTTAACTTCCGGTAAAATTTTAAATTTTAAATTTAACCTTTCAGGTCCGGATTTCCTGTAAATTTAATTTGTTTTGGTGCTTGTCTCTGATAATCATATTTTTCTCCACACCATTAGCAACGCTATCTGTACGTCATCATTTCCAAAACTAAAAATTAGTTAAAAGTGAACATAGCCGTTTTATTGTTTGCTGCGTAAGCACTTCACGCCGAAACACGGCTATAAACGTATGAAGAAGTCCGATATTAGTTGCTTTTTCATACTATAAAGTTTCAACGATTAGAAAAAACATCAAGATCGAATTTCAACCAAAACATATGCTTACATAGTTTTGTGGATTTGATCTAGATTCACTCCGAAGTGTGAATTAGATTTTTAGAATTTGTAGTGAATTCTTAATTTTTATTTCAAATATTATGTTCGAACTGTCACCGGGAACCACAAAATTGCATTTTGAAACATAATGGTCTGACAGATATAAAATACCTTGACATTTTGGAATATTAAGCCCCATCTGTCATTTTTGAATAAATATTAGTTAAATACAAGATATACATTCTTAATTTAAGTTCAAATTTAAGAAACTGTAACGGCCATAAAAAGAAAAAGAATTTTATTTCGCACTCATATAGGTAGTTGCAAGAATGTGAAACGAACTCAGCATACACAAATCCCCTGGCCCGTTAAGTTACTCATCCATCTGTCGGAAGATGTGTTTGGCCAAAATCACTTTTTACGCTTTTCTTTTATATATATTCTATTATAATGGTTTATTTTGGTAGTAGATAAAGAATCTTCTTATCGGTATTTATTACTGCACTTCCTCCCCCTTCCCAAGGTCATAGAAATACTGATAAACTTTTAGCCAAAAACGAAGGAAATCTTCGTAATGATTGGCAGTCGTGATTTTGATGGAAGTATAATTCTTAAAATCCGTCTATTCTAATCACTTAAGCTTATTAGATTCTGACCTTGACAGCGTAAATTTAATGCTCCGAAAACTCAGTGCTGTCTTCCGAGGTTGAATTGGGAAGTAGAATTCTTAATCTTAAAATCCGTCTATTCTAATGACTTAAGCTTATAAGATTCTGACCTTGACAGCGTAAATTCAATGATCTGGAAACTCAGTGCTGTCTTCTGAGGTTGAATTGGGACATATATCCTCAGTCCTAGATATCCACGATATGTATTTGCATCGAAACAAATCGCTATCCTTGGAATTTAAAATGACCACAAATTTGGCAGCACTAAAAACGTTGAGATTGAACTTCAATATCGTCGCAATATTTCTTACCTCTTCTTATATTACTTTTCTTTTTATCTGAGAGTGTTTCGTTGAGAAATCCAGATGGATTCCTCGTCTGAAAATTCAATCGTAACGTAATACTCGCACTGCATAGAATGTTGATTAAGGCAACACTGGTCAAACTTTAAGTTAAACTTTCATTCTGAAATTAGTGTCGAAAGCTTTAATCGATTCAAAGCATCTAAAAGCTTTTACTTACCTTGTTTAAGTTCCACGTCACAAGGACACGCGCCTTCATAGCTGATTTGTCTAGCGAAAAATCCTTAATTCAAATAAATCCATATCATTTGCGGATAGAAAGAGGATTGATGTAGACATGATAAATTACTCAGGTGCTGGCGATTTGACCCCCAAAATCATTCGAACACGATGAAAAGTAAACACTCCAAGTAAAAATGCGTGCAAAACAAGGATAATAACAACAGGAAAAAAGGGTCTTTGAGGGAGAAGAGGTAGAGATATATTTTTGGTTATTATTGGGGACGGATAAATATTTTATGCTTTCGATATGTGCAACCTTGAACCTAAGTAGCATCGTAGTATATGCTCTTTCTAACGACCGACGAACGTTGCTCGGCGAAGTTGCAGAGATATGAACCGTATGTAAATAGTCTCCTGTCATACCATAGAAGGGGCAACACGATAAACGTGTGGAGAAACATAAAAAGATTTAAGTCATTTTGTTTTAGGAGTATTTGAAATCATAACATATCTATATGACTTATGTTATGTTTGCCAACGAATTTCAGTATTAAATTTATTAAGTTCCTCCAAGAAGCAAAAAGTCTTCAATTTAAATCTTGCTCAATTATTTAATTAATTTAAAAAAAAATATCTAAAGCCATCAAAGGTAGCAAAACTATTTTATTTTGTTTTGTTTTCGTCATAGTTTCTATAAAAATAAACCTAGATGCAGGTACATGTGAATAGTCGCCGGTTTTTAAAAGTATGAATGTAAGGTAATTTTTGGCTCCCAATGTGGGACCTTTAGAATTTTTGATTAAATTCTTCTTCGCTGCGGGATAAATCTGTACCTCAACCAAAATTTCTTTTCAGCCATATGTGGGCTATTAGCCTTCAGATTGCACTTTTTTCCGTTTTCTGAGATCTTCTTTCGTTGGGTACCGCTTCCTTTCCAACGAATTCCCATGGGGGTGGCTTTGCAGACACACGGGCTGGATCATTGTTTTCGGTTCGTTTCAATTATAAGATCAAAATATATAAGAAGACTCGTAAAAATGTCAACCAGAACTAACTTCCCCAAGATGAAGCGAGTAATGTAAAAAAAGGAAGATTTAATACCCCATAACGTTCCATACAAATCGAGTGACACACATATGGCTTGTGTATATAATGTACTATAGTTTCCTACCGAAATTTTGTCAAAACTCAATTTATTTGATAGGAAGCTACCCGAACATTCATCACCCATCAAAGTATAGGTTTTGCTTTTGACTTTGAAGGTTGGTTTGCTTTTTATTGTTTCCAATTTGAGAAACTGATGGCATACCTGTTAAGTAGATAACAAATCATATGTCACTTGGCAGCAAGCTTATTTAAAAAAAAAAGTTAATAGGATATCACTTTCATATCATTGATAGTATCCAGAAAGAAAAAATTGATGGAAATGGTTTCACAAACTTTTGAAGTTTTAATATCGAATAAAAAAAAAATTTCGAATATTTTTACTTCAAATGGTGTATAACTACTTAAACCTACTTACACACGACGCCAAGGTGATATATTTTATAGAAAAAGTTTTCAACCTCAATAAAATTTATATGTGGGTAGAGTTTCTTCTTAACCAGGATTTATGCAAAACTATAGCTTGCCTGCCCCGCAAATCACCCAACAGAAAAGTTATGTGACCTTTGCAATAGAGAGGCACGTGATTTATATTTTTTTTTATTACAAAAAGGAGGAGAAGATGTAACGCACCTAAGGGAGAATTATAATCGAATAAAAGTTCTACCGCCATTAAGGTTATATATTTCATATTTTTGATGAAATAAATTGGCAACAAAATTAGGACCCAAAAGACATCAATTGTTGTTCTTTTCAGCACTGAACCATCGTGTTATGAGTACCTTAAATTAAAGATTGACTTAATTGACAGAAATTGGTAACAAACACTAGTCAAAACTAAATGGCACGAGTGGTATTAACGTGCTTACTGTATGTGAACAATTTGGTAACCATATACATATACCGTCGATAACTTAAGTCATTGGTAGTATGGTTGCCAAATTCTTTAAAATTCATCTCTTCTTCAAAATTTGATTCAATTTTTTTTTTGGTACACATACACATAAGCATTACTATATTATTCCATTTTAAAAATGAAACAAAGGGTTTTAGTAATTTGGTCATCTATCGTTGAGCATAATTTGTCGTCCCTTTATTTGTTTCGTTCAAAATGATTGTATACCTATTGTAAAATTGGTTACAAGAAATTTGTTGTTGGTGTCACATAAGCAGCTTTATACCTCATGTAATATAAAAATTGCAGATTGGAATTAACCTCAACATACTTAAGATGAAATTATTTCTCACCCTTTGTGGAAATTTAATGGTGAATAATCAATCACTCATATAAAATTTTATCAAAATTGATTGGATTTTTTTTTGAAAAAAAAAAAGAATTTAAAAAACTAACTTTTTAGAAAAAAACTTTTGATTGCAGTATTAATCTAGTTAAGCTTGTAGTACCTAGGTATATAAAATTTCATCCAATTCGGGGCAGCCGTTTAAAAGATAATTGGTGTCCAAAAAGGACCATTCTTTGGCAGGTAACGTTAATATGCTTTTTCGGCAAAAAAATTCAAGATAAAAGAAATTACCTTTGGCAAAAAATCACTCATATTTTATATTAGATTTTATTATCAACATGGATCGTATTTTTTCGAAAAAAATGGAACTATTGGTAGCGCTTTATATGGCAGGTACCATTATTTTGAGACATGTTACTGTTATTTTGAGACATATTACTCAAAGAATACTTTTTACCAAATTTGAAGAAAATTGGCCCAACCGTTAAGGCTGTAGGTGACAAACCACTCACACCGATAGACCAAATTGACGGACTTAATATTTTCGTCTTCTCTATCATCTTAATGACATGTTTGATTGTTAACTAAAAACTTTTTTCTGTACGAGTGCATAACTTGCCTTATGGTCGCAAGTTAAAAGTTTCCTTTAATTATAATTCTTCACCCAAAACAAGAATTTTCGGAATTGCATCACTGCACTTCTTCCCAAGATAGAAAAATTAAAAAGAACTGTATTAAATTTTCCTAAGACTTTAACATTAGATGACATTTATTTAACAAAGGATTAACTTTAATTCTTAAACGGTCCACAAATTATGTGGATAAAATTCAATGTATCCTTTACACAAATACTATGGAAAAGGTTTCATTTAATTTTATCCCCAATGATTTAGGAAGGCATATACAATGGACTTAAGAATATCTTAATGCTAAAGGCAAAGTAAATGTCATTTCTCCGTAAAGTGTATTTCTACAAAAACAAAACAATAAGTAAATCAGGAAATAACTTAAACCTCGATAACCCTATTAATAAGATGTCCTTGTGTATTTATTTATTTTTGAATTCCAAATGGATACACACTCAGTGGCTCTTTTGCAAGGCTTTAAACAGCTTTTAATTAAACCCCACATGCAATTTGAACTGTAGGCGTTATGTCCGTGTTCACGTTCATTTCCAGGCCTACGCTCGCTGCTGGCAAAATCAAAGAGTGACATCTCATGCATCCTCATGTATCCTTTTGTTTTAACAAAAATAAATTGAATGTCGTCTTTTAAAATACCATTTATAATTTAATTTTGTCTACAATGTGGGAAGGATTTCCATATAGCCACATATGAGTTGGTTATTTCAGTTATACGAGACAGCTTATTAAATACCAATTATCTCTGTGCCGAAATATTTTTTGTTGATATGAATTTATTTTCACACAATCGCTGCCCTTATATCGATGTTTAATAGTAAAATACAGGGTGCCGAAATTAAATGGGAACTTTTTGCTATTAATGTTTGCATAAAACTGAAAGGGTATTTTTGAGAGAGCCGGACAGAATTCCGAAAACCCAAAATCCCGAAATCTCGATATATAAATTGTTTTCTTCTTTTCAAAATGCCTTCCCTTACCAATCTAAATTGTTGGGGACACGATTTGGCCATCCACGTACTGCGAATCAAGAAAAATGCGATACAAAACAAAAATTTAGGTTAAAACGAAAAAGAAAATATTTTTTAATCGGTTTTGCGTAAATTATTCATTTTATATAATTTTTCGGGATCTCGGGAAAACTTTCTTTGGGCTTTTGGATTTTCGGTAAATATTTTGGGTTTTTGGTATTTTCGGATGTTCAGGGTTTTACCCCAACTCTATTTTTTATTTAATAGGTGCAATAACCCACATATGTATATGTCCAAACTGAAACTTATGAAAAGTCTTTTGACATCCATATTTAAAAAAGTTTTCGATAAACGTCTGTTCTTTTCAAAATATATTTTTTTAAATAAATCTGTTAGAATAAAAGCTACATATTACGGTGTTAAGAATCGTTATTGGGGAACATCTTGAGTTAAAAGATAAAATAACGGTACTTTAGTGTAAATTTTTCGAAATTTTTCGGTATCTTGAAATGGTTATTACTTTTGATGTAAAATGATCTATAAACATGTTCGACACACATATTAAGAATATTTTATTATTAAATAATAAAATTTAATAATAATAAAGTTTACAAAAAAAAAACTTCTAAAACATACTGAAAACGTAAATTTTTTTTGGAAAAATGGAATTGTTTACTTACATACATACATAGAAATTATTTTTCAAGTTTTTCAAGAAAATCCTGTTTTTAATTTCATTACACAAGAAAATTAAGAAAAAAAACTTCACAATCTTACCTACATGTTGTATAGACGGTTTTTTTTTTCAATCTTGGTCTATAGCACTGTTTGATTTTCTCCCTAGAGGAGAAATTTGAAATTTTGTTTTAGCCCAGCTATAACGGGTACCTGCCATATAAAGGTTTTAGTTTTTGTAATTTATTTGAAAACGGTTCTAACGATTTTGATAAAGTTTTGTTTACGTTCTATTTGGAGCACTGTTAGTATAAATGCATTTCAGGTTTTTGGCTAAAAATGCACATAACGGATATTCGGTGTCAACGGTTTTTGCAAATTTTGCCGACTGAACGGATTCATTAAAATTGTATTCCTACCACTTAATTTAGACATTTCACACATGATGTCATTTAAAGTTTTTGGCTAAACAGCTATTAATCTTAAACACTGTTCCTTAATTAAACGTTTGTTTTAAATTATTTAAAAACAATTTTTTTTTTAATAAAATTTTGCACTGTTTAATACAATTTTTGTGTCCAATGTTAAAAGTCCTAATGAATTGTCAATCAAATGAAAAAAAATCGCGGTGCTAAAACGTATCTTAGTTTTTGAGAAATGAAAACCAAATAAAAGATTTCTGGTTTTCTGTTTTTGACTAAAAATTATTAAGAGCATTGAATTTTGGAAACAAAAATTATAACTACTTAATTACATAAAATTTTGAAAAAAATCAATTTTTTTTATTATTTTGAGTTTGAAAGTTAATTTTAAAACTTACTTTCGTATGACCTTAAAGCGGCCCGTATGCGCCCTTCCACAGCACACCATATATCTGCGCAGACATGAACCCACACAAAGTCCACATTTCAATACACCGAAAAGTGTCTATGTCACGTCACCCTTCCATTCATTCAAAAAAAAAAAGACCAACCGAGCTACCACTAACTCACCCCTTCCTCTTGACCATACCAACCCTATCAGCTCTCACTTGCATCGATCTTGCTAGCAGCCGTTCATAAAAAAGACAATAAAAAAAGCTTTAATAGCTTTACTTTAAAAAGTAAAAGTTGTCTGATAAGACAACTTAGGACCAGCGATGTTCGAAGTAGATTTGAAAAAAAAGTGCAGTAGATTCAACTGTTTCGCAGTGGATTTTTATTTTTCAAAATATAAATAAGTTAAAGCATAGATACACCTAAATAACTTTAAATAACAAAATAAACATTAATTTTTCTTTAAAACAAAAAAAAATGTACAGTCTTGAAATTAAAAAAAAAAATTTATTGTGTCAATAGCTAACTTTTCAATGCTTTATTTTAATTTGTCCGCCGACGAATATATTCTGATTAAAAAAGACTATAAGACCCACAGAATCTGAAGGTTCCCAACAATCTTTATTAATGCTAGCCATTTCGTTTGTTTTGAAGTTATACACTAAACTTACATTACAGTCGAACATTTTCGTCCGATAGCCGAGAGCCGCGAAAACCAATTGTGCATTACAATTAATGGGTTGACTTTAAAAGACAGAATGAGACTGACTGCATTCAGTGGTAGAATTAAGAAAATATTTTGTGGAACATTTACATTTTGCATGATTTTTTTTTTTAGTCTCTTAAGGAAAAATCTTGCCTCATATATTTTTATACAGGGATGAGACATCTGTATAATTTTATTTTATTGTCTGTGCTTCAATTCAAAGTAAGAAGGAAAATTAAATAAAATATCTAAACCATTAAACTGATGCGACAGCACAGCTAATCCTTGTTAATATAAAAACTGACCATTTATTGTGAGAGTGTTCCGTTTGGTTTGGCTTGGAATTTTTGCAGGGCAGGATGTGTACCACAATTCTGCGGTGTTGCATTACTATGCACGTTTGTACCCATGGACATCTTTCTTTGAAATGAATATCTCCTTAAATAATTTCAAATAACTGAGGTATCCTTTAATCTGTATATGACTTGTACCAGAGTTATTCAGGAATCACGTAAGAGGAAGAATAACACATATGTATGTATACAGCAGTGGTTGAAATGGAAAAAATAGCAAAGAGGTAAACCTACATTTGGTGCAATGCTATTACCATGGGGACAGAGACATGAGAGACATGGTTTTTGTGTGCGGTGTGTGGTGCTGGCCTTTACTTAGTACCGCTTCCCTTTTTTTTGCTTTCACTTGGGAACTGGATACCTAAAAGTATATACATAGGTATGTTATGTTAGTTTTATTTCAAGGAATTGCTCGCGGAGAATGTTTTCAAATTAAATTGTAAAAAATCGCTTTCATGTAACATACCTCACAACTGTTTTGTTCAAACGCGTTTAATAATCTATTTAAAACTTAAAAAATCATTATGGTGGCTAATAAAGTTTTTTTTTCGAAATGTTGCCATTAGTTTATAAGTCAATAAATTTTCAAAATACATGCAACTCTATACCGCATTTTCTCGTGATAAGTTCGGTCTATTTTCGTTATACATTGAGCCACCAATTTGAAGAGATTTTGTATATGATTACATAGTGCGTAATATACGTTCCATATTTCAAAATACATTAACCAATAACAACGTGTGCAAACCAACACTATTCGGCAAAAGATACAGCTATTTCATGGGAGCCAAGCTCGTATATTTATTATTTTCTATTTATTCAAAAACCAAATTTTGAAATTCGAACACTGGTCTTCAATCAATTTAAAAATATTTCATAATAATTGCTTAATAAACTGGGTCGCACAAAATTGCTTTTGTGACAAGTTACCCTAGTTTTAACGACTGGGGAATTCGGTTGATTATATATAGGAAGTCTTGTAAAAAAGGATTTTCTGTATTATATTTTAATTTTTTTTTTCCAAATTCGAAAAATTGTGGGTCTTAAAATTCTGTCTGTCTGTCCTGTATCGACACCTACAGCCTAAAGGGTTGGGTTGATTTTCTTCAAACTTGGTAAAAAGCATTTTTTGAGTAATATCTCCGGATCTTTTTTTTTTGTATACCAGGTCGTGAAATAACGGTAGGTACCTCCCATAGGCGTCACCGATGTTTCCAATTTTTCGAAAAAAATACGATCGATTTTGATAAAATTTTACAAGAGTGATTTGTTGTCAATGATGTTATCTTTCATCTAAATTTTTTTTTGCGGAGAAACTTATTAACGGTACCTGCCATACAACGGCACTTTTTCGATTTGGATTATCTTTAAAACGGCTGAACCGATTTGAGCGAAATTTAATATTCTGAAATAACTCTTAATTTTATTTATTCTGCAATCAAAAATGTAAAAAAAATTTTTTTTCTTAAAAGTTAGTTTTTTAATTCCATTTTTTTAGAAAAAAATCCGATTTTTTTTTTAATTTTATATGAGTTATTTGTTGTCAATGACGAAGTCTTTCAACAAAAATTTCCGGAGAAGCTTATTAACGGTACCTGTCATAGAACGGCTTTTCCAGTCTTCAATACGAAAATAACTTTCCACATGACCAAGTTTGTGCGACCCAGTCGTGTCCTTTATTTTTTCGAAAATTGGTTTCATTATTTTTTTTGCTGTAGGTAGATATTAATCTTTTAATACAGCATTTAATAATACTAAATTTCGTCAAAATCGGTGCAGTCGTTTAAACAATAGTCGGTGTAAAAAAAAAATGTTTTATAGAAGTAATATCGGTATATCGCTTCTTTGAAAAAAAAAAAAATGTATCTATTCCAATAATAAAACAATTAACATTCGGAAAAGGTATTAACGATTATTGTGCAGCACTTAATCTTGACCTTAAGTCTCTTGGATGCTCTACCAGAAGAAAAGATCGAAGGTTTTTTGAAAACATTGACAAGCTTAACTTTACACGTTCTTTGCCAACATTATCAAATATTGGGAATTTTTATCAGCCATTCAACAAACTAGAAAAGCCAAAACATCACAGCTTTAACCTTATAGACTTATTTTAACCCGATGGTCATCGTGGAACGAATTATTTCATATTGAACGAGCGATTGAGAAAATATAAGTGGAGATGTAAGGAGATACCGATGCACATTGGTTTTGAATGTTATGATATTCTAATCATATCATGATATTCTGAACATACTGGTTGGTAAAAATTGAGCCAAGTGAAGCATTCCACATTCGTGAAGTGAGGCTAAAGATAAAATCTCTATATTTCACAGTATGTTAGAAGTTAAACTAATGACAACAACTTTATTTAAGTGGGTGTCCCTGTCTATTTGAGAGTAGAAAAGATGCGAACTGAGCCTATAACACAACGCGACATGTTAATAAGTCTAAATTAACTAGTTCCTTCCGACAAGGACCATTGTATTCTGTAACATTTTTTTTTTCGTCTAAGTCGAAAAGTATATTTTTAGTTAAATATTAATTGAATTCTATAATTATTCTGTCTTTTTTGTAAGAAAAAGTGCACTTGAAAGCGTATGACAATATTCAATTCGCTTGTCCAAAATCATCTAGAGTTGGACAAGCATTACTTGATACTTGTCACGTTCTACATGAGTAAATTAAACAATTTCCCACTTGTCATATTGCATCGTTACACTTGTCGATGTGTGCACAGACTTGTCATTTTGTGTTACAGGATTTTTTACAAGTTGTCGGATTTCACTGGTCCTACAAGTACTTGTCACGTTGTGTTATAGGCCCCTGGTCTCGCAAGTGGGCACAGTCTCGAGAGTACCTCGCGGAGAATTGACCATAAATTCTACAGTACGAACATGTTGCTACGAAAGCCATATTACACCCGTGCGTCGTTAAGAAGCTCATCGTATAAGCTGATTGCCAGTATTTCTGCGTCTTATAGAAGACATTTGAAGAATATTCTTCTTTTTAGAGACGACAGACGATTTGGAAAAATGGTGTTTCCTTTCCACTCGGAAAGAGACTAAAAGGACAGATGAAAAAGCTTACGCAGTGGTTTTGTAAGCAAGGAGGAGCACTTTTTCAGAAGCTGAACCAACGGATTTGAATATATCTAGTTCTTTTAGTAGGAGTGCTCAAAAGTAGGTCAATGGAATCGTTAACGCTACAGGGGCAGGAGGAGTAAAAACATATTGTGGAAACATTGAATTAAAACCCAATGGTGCTGCAAGCAAATAAAATTAGAGATTTACTTGAAAGCTTACCACAGGAATGGAATGTCACTTAAAATATTTGAAAAATAGCAAAGAACTGTGACTTAATTTTTACTTTACTGTTACTCTGTACTGTTATTTTTATATATCTTTGAATGATACTCGAAAAAAAATCCACAATGCAAAAATGTTTCTGGTGTAAATCGATTTCAGTTAAGCTATGCAAAATGGCAAATAAAATATTCCAGCTAAAATATAGGTTTGGTGTGAAACATTATTCACCAAAAATGGCTGATTTTATTAGTGGATTACTGTTAAAATCCACTTTAAATTTATTTTTTTCTATAAAAATAAACATTTACCCAATTCACTGGTAGTAGTATAATGTGTACATACGTGGATATCAACCAAAATGATTATAAACAAACATTTATTGGGGAAATTGAATGATTAATTAAAGCTGTATTTCAATCAAGGAGATATTATTGAGTGCCTATTGGCAAGGACATTGCTCCCTCCATATAACAACACAAAAAAACATTTTTTGTTTACAAACTTTAGTATGTATGTCCTGTCCATGACCATCACTTTCACCATCGTTTGTAACATAAATTAGTCATCGACACGTTTATTGACTATAAATTGATCTAAGAGAACATAATATGGTACATTTTGTATTAAATATTCCGCATGAGTTCATTGCCCGAATGTCCTTGTTTTGAAATAAGGAAAACCATTAAAACACTAAAGAGAATTGACACAAAATGTTTATTATAATACTTTTTCTTGCAACAAAAATAAAGAAACAAATTTCAATGGGCTATTGAAGTTGTTTGTTAAGCAAATTAAAATATCTTTAGGAAAAGATATTATGTGCTTTTATTTCGATAATTCGATTTAAAATTGTAAGATTTTAGAAAATCAAATATTTACATATTTATGTTGACATGCATTGTAATCATAAGTCTCATGGTTTTGACTTGTTTTTTAATCCTTGATCGAGTCCTTGATCTCATTTGTGCTGTAGTTCTTAGAGTGCAGTGGCCAGTTTATACATATCATCGAAACGCAAAGTAACTCATCAACGAATTTTTTCTTGGTAGGTAAATCCAAAACAGATCTTGTTTAAACCATATAGTCTAAGAGCCCGTGGCCGCCAGATCTTCGTCATTTTATAAAAGCTGAAAGTTTGTCAGTACATTACCCTACAAGAGGTATGAATATTGGTATAAAGTATAGTATAAAGCTTAATTTTTGTGTATGTTTTTTGGGTCAATATTAGAAATCACGTCTTTCACTGCCAGACACTTTGGGTGGTGGAAAACCCCTGCCAGACACCCCTAAACTTGAATAAAATTAAACTCTATACTTCCGTCATAGTATTAAAAATGAATCTTATAAAGGTTGATTCGCATGAGGTGTGTCAAACAGATAAAACATATAGGTTGAGTTGAGACAAGAAATAAAAATGGGAGGGGCAATTTTCTTAAAATTAGCTTACAACAGAAAAAAAAAATATAAAAAACAGCGGGACAACCTACAATGTTATGTTATACATTTTTAAAAAGCCTGATATCTCTTCTTTTATCTTCCTTTCAAATTAAGTTATTTAAGTAAATAGTTTTTGAAAAATTAATTTGCAAACCCAAAATTTTGAAAAAAAAAATTAAAAATACAATTTTTTTTTTAATTTTCTGTAATTGAGTATAAATTAAATTTTCAAAATTCTATGCTCTAAATTAATTTTAAATAAAAACCAAAAAACCAAATGTCAAAGTGTTTTGTACTATTTGAGAAATTTAAAAATAACGAAAACCACCTCTTATAAGAAAAACCATTTTTTAGTACGCACCTGAAGACTTTTATGTAACTTAATGAATATCAAAGAATTAACCTTCCTTTTATTATTTGTAATATATAAAGAATATTATAAACACAAAAAAAATATATGCTACACTATATTATCTGTGACACCTTTTATTATGATATATTTCAGCGTAAAGTCTTTGGGTTTCACTATCTCAAACGTTAGCTAAACGGTGCTGTATACATCTCTGCAAATTCTCTTGGAGAGTAGTTTGACATGGTGATGTGTTGATCAGTTAACAATTAACATTTAAATTGATAATAGATGTTTAAAAAAATGTCTGCCTTTAATTTGTTTTTAGGTACCTAGCAGATGTTTTGTAATTTAGTTAAAATAAAGTTGTATAGGACCCATCAACACGGTGCGTGATGGGCGTTCACTCCGTAACAAGTTAAATTGACAGGTCGATTTTCAGGTGAAAAAAAAAACGTGTAGAATATAATTTATCCAGTACTTTCACTTCACCAAAAACATTCTTGATATTTTACAAATAATAAAAAGAAGGTTAATCCTTTGGTATTCCGTAAATTACATAAAAGTCTAGTCAGGTGAGTACGAAAAAATGGTTTTTCTTATAAGAGGTGGTTTTCGTTCTTTTTAAATTTCTAAAAATTACAAAACACTTTGGCATCCAGTTTTCTTTTTTTGATTTAAGATTAATAAAATTAAAATAAAAAATTAATTGAATTTTTTTTTTTAATTTTTTATCAAAATTTTTTGTTTAAAAATTAATTTTTCAAAACTTATTTACTAAAATAACTTTATTTAAATGGAAAATAAAAGTAGATAAATCAGGCTTTTTATAAAAGTATAACATAATATTGTTTTTTTTCTATTTGTTTCTGTTGTAAGCAAATTTTTAAAACCTACCTATACGGGGGGAGGGTAAGCCCGGTACGACTTGTCTCAGCTCAACCTGTATGTTGTATCTATTTGACACATCACCTCTATTATTTTATACTTATTTTAGATGGGAGTATAGAGTTTCATTTTATTCAAGTTTAGGGGTGTCTGGCACGAGTTTTCCACCACCCTAAGTGTCTGGCAGTGAAAGACGTGATTTCTAATATTGCCCCAAAGAACATATAAAAAAATTAAGCTTTTTACTATGACGAAAGTTAACTTCCTTTTTTTCCACCTTTGGTTCCCGTTACCTGCCAAAGCCACCACGATCCAAATTTCATATTCCCCCAATGTTCCTAACTCTTTTAGGGTAATGTGCAGACACCAACAGACGATAACGCACGACATTGTTTTTTAAAAATGTTTATCCAAATGTTGATGCTTAAACACCCAATGGTTCTGTAATAATATCAGCTCAATTCTTTGGCCAATGTTCCACCAAAATTCAAATATTTTCTTTTTAAGGTATTCTGGCCAACGCTGAAAGATTCAGATTTTAGAGCAGAATCTTGAATTCCTGGCGTGCGTCGGGTGTATTCCCGATATAGCGCTTTATTTGTTCGAAAATTATTCCCGTTGCATACAAAATTCGCCACAGCAAGGGCTTCATAGTTTTTCAACACATCGGATCGTATATCTAGACGTGTATAGGCTAATTTGGGCAGATTATTATCAAACATATAGGGTACGCGCCATTTTACTGTCTGGAGCTGGTTCTCATCCAAAAAAAAAACTATCGGAATCTTTTATCTTTCTATAACCTTTGAGTAACGTCGAGTGACCTATATACTGTATCTGGCTCTATATTCAGCTTATAAAAAGCCCCCTACTCTTAATTAAAGTTGAGATTCAGTTGAGGGTTTGCATAACTTCTTCTTCTACTTCTATTTCTTCTTCTTCTTCTTCTTTTTCGACGGTATTATGATCTCGAGGGAGATCACTTCTGTCCCACTTTACCACTTCATTGTAGATCCTTTTATGGCGTTATGCGGCAGGCGAGCATTCTACCACAGCATTCTACCACAGACACCTTCCTTGACGTCGAGGGAGCTTTCAATAACGTTCTTGCTAATTCGATTCAGGGATCTCTTGTCAAGTTCGGCGTCGATGCTTACATTACAAAATGGATTTTATCCATGTTAAGATCAAGAATCATTCAAGCAACGTTGGGTAATGACCACTTTATTAAACTCGTAGATAGGGGTACACCTCAGGGAGGAGTTCTATCCCCCTTACTATGGTTGCTTGTCATGGACACAATCCTTTGTGAACTGGACAACTGTGGTGTAAAGGCGGTGGCGTATGCGGATGACCTGGTGGTTATGACATCAGGGGCGTTTCCTACAGTGATAAGTGATATCATGGAAACTGCCTTGAAAAGAGTTGACATCTGGGCTACTAGTTGTGGACTAGGTGTCAATCCAAATAAAACCGAATTGATGCTCTTCACCACTAGGACTAAAATTCCCCCCTTCACCCTACCCCAGTTGAACGGTCACACTCTTTCTCTATCAACAAAAGCTAAATACCTAGGAGTTATTCTGGACCCTAAGCTTAGCTGGAAAATCAATATCGAAGAACGTGTGAAGAAAGCAAGTATAGCCTTCTATGCATGTAGTAAAACTTTCGGGAAAAAATGGGGTCTGAAGCCTAAAATGATTTTATGGACTTACACAGCTGTAGTTCGTCCAATTCTAACATACGGATCGATCGTATGGTGGCCAGCCCTAAGTAAAAAATATAATATAGACAAACTGAAAAAGATTCAAAGAACAGCCAACATAGGTTCCACAGGTGCAATTAGATCTTGCCCAACCGATGCCTTAAGCGTTATTCTTAATCTTTTGCCTCTAGACCTTCACATCAAATACATGGTATCCTGCAGTGCAACCAGGCTTAAAGAAGCAAGCTGTTGGGCAGAAAGACCCTATGGTCATGGACAAATTTTAAAACTGTTGCCGATAGATCTTCGCTCAGTCCATATTGACTACCAATACCCTTGTCTTGACTTTGATAAAAGTTTCAATGTGCTTTTTCCTACCAGAGACGAATGGAAAAACGATACGGTGACAAATGAATATGACACCACAATTTTCACTGACGGCTCAAAGATGGTTGACGGAGTTGGGGCGGGTGTTTACTCCGAAAAACTTAAAATTAGTCAATCGTTCCGCCTGCCCGACGCTGCCAGCATATTTCAAGCTGTGCTTGCTATTAAGGAAGCCTGTAGGATACTCAAACAAAAAACAATATCTAACCATAATATTCACAATGTAGCCATTTGTGTAGATAGCCAAGCTGCAATTAAGGCAATTAACAGCTGCCTGGTGTCTTCAAAGATAGTTCATCAATGCAGAGCAGAGCTCTCAGGTTTCAGTGATAGTATAAAAATTTCTCTCGTATGGGTCCCAGGCCATAGCGACATCCAAGGCAATGAGCGAGCAGATGATCTTGCTAGGCAAGGATCAGCCCTTCTCGTCTCTCAGGCGGAATCAGTAGATCTTCCACTGGGCTTCGTGAAGGGCAGAATATATGACCATTTCCTTTCAGAATCAACAAAGAGGTGGCAAGGTTTGGCAACCTGTATAATAACTAGAAAGATATGGCCAACCTATGACAAAAACAGATCGAATGATTTAATAAAACGAAACAGAATAGACACGGCCAGGGTCGTTGCAATCGTCACTGGCCATTGGCCAATAGGCGAACACGCAGCTAAACTGCGCTTACCTTTTAACAGCTACTGCCGTAGTTGTAGAAATCCGCTGGAGAAGGAAACTATTGAGCATTTCCTCTGCCACTGTCCGGCCCTGGCTAGATCTCGCCTCCAGGCATTTGGTAGCCTGTTTCTCGACAACCTAAACGTGCTGTCGAACAAAAGGATAAATGATTTTACCGCTTTTCTCAACAGCACCAGTTGGCTCTAACAAACCAAGCAATATCTTTATTTCAACTTTCACCCTGGAAGTTTTTTTAACTTTCGTTTAGGACTGGCTATTCGGACTAGCACTTACTCTATCTTTGGCAATAGCATCAGAGTACTGATTAATACCTGGTAGGTATAAACTGTCTTTGAACGGGCTTAGCCTCATATAGATCTAGTGTTAAGTTATTGGGCAGGCTCTCAGTCCAAATGGAACCACCCAGCACACATTGTGAGCTAGGTTCTTCCCTTGTGACTGCGGGCACAGACCAAAAACTGGTCCCCTTAGCTTTTCAAAGCACTCACTCACTTTCCATTTCAACTTTCACCTTTTAAGTTTCTGGAACTTACCTTTAGGAATAGCTTTTCGGACTAGCACTTACTCTATCTTGCGGCGAAAGCATCAAAACACGGATTTACACCTGGCAGGTGTACCGCCTTTGAACGGGCCTAGCCTCATATAGATCTGGTGTAAAGTTAATTGGTCGTCTCTCAGTCCAAATGGAACCACCCAGCACACAGTGTGAGCCAGGTTCTTCCCTTGTGACTGCGGGCACAGACCAAAAACTAGTCCCCTCAGCTTAACAGTCACTACCACTATATCACAAAAATTAGGTCAAACGAGTTATGGTATCAAAACGGCGATTTTCCGCGCTAATTGGGTTTCTTCGGAACAGTTGTTCTGCGAAACCGCCATCTTACCTACCTACCTATGGGGTAATGCGAGACCCCCTTTCTTTAAACGATGAAAGATTTTTACTTATGATGGCTCCATCGTCAGCAAAGAAATATCCCTTATCTTATCGGATGAAAGTAAACGGAATTGAAGGATTACCTAAATGCGGAAAAATTATTTTTTGAGTAATTTTAATTTTTTTATTATGAAAATAAGACTGAACCAGACAAAAAGTCATACTTAAAAAATTGAAAAGGCAAACAATACGTATCAATTTTTTGAGATATGAATAATTGAGATATAAATCATTCCGACTTCCATTGGGAAATTTCCGTTGACACCTGCAGTGCGTCTATCCTTTATGCTTGAGGAATCACAACGTTTTTACATTCTGGTTCTTACACTCTGTATTGCATTTGGTGGTGTATTTGCCCCACTGTGCCAACGGTCATTCATTACTCATTTGTATGATTTTAACAGTTTTCGTCTATCACCCTTCCTCTTGTAAATTTGGAGAAGGTGGCTCTCCTTCCACTGATAAGGCATTTGGTCACCGATTACATGAGAACCGTGAGCCATCTATCGATGTCATGTCTCGCATCTTTTTCTAGAACTAAAAGGATATTCTCTCTGAAACAACTGTTCACTAAAAAACTCTTTTCAATATCGTCATCAATTTTGTCGTCATCCATAAAAAGTTAACATTGAACATGTTACCTATACATTTTGGTAAGAGTGGCTTTTTCTTTGACCTTGATAATGTTGGTGTGTATCATTTCCTGAGAATCCGCAAGGTTTGCATACAACTGTTACTTCCTAATACATGCATTTATATAATGTTGGTGTGTATCATTTCCTGAGAATCCGCAAGGTTTGCATACAACTGTTACTTCCTAATACATGCATTTATATTATGTATGTATAGGTTTGTGTTTTAATAAAATAATAATACCTGCTAAGGATTTATACATATCAGAATTGCAGAAATTGAAAACTGTAAAATTGCTTTTGAATTGTTCGTTCGAGTCCAATTACATTAAGCACATAGAAATCGAACGCCATATTTTCCAAGAATTAGTTTTATTCATGGAATACTTTTGTAAAATTTACCTCTAAATATTTGTATTTATTTTACCACCTACTGAAAAGCAAAGCGTTATCGAGATGGTTGATAAAATTCATTTAGTTGAAAAACCCTCCAATAAAATGAATTTCACTAGAAAAATTGTGTGTATTTTTCATTCAATTTTATCCTTGACTATGTAATTGTTGGTTTTTCTGTTCACCTGTTTTTTTTTTTTTTCTTAAATATACACACAATCAAAATAAATACAACAATTCGATTTAAACCCACATAGGTATAGGTAAAAGCCATACCGATACCATAAAACACCAAGTTGATTGTTATTTGTGGCCATTGTTCAAAAAACCCATACAAATTGTTGGCCTTTACCGATTATTCTCTGGCAAAACGGTAAAGAGTATTTTTGGGAATTTTCAACATGACCACACACAACAGAAAAATAAGCGCTAATAAAGTTATGTTCGAAAATGAATATGTCAACGCCGCACCACGAGTCACAACCAGGCGCGCCAAACCTCCACCCCCATAATGCCATCAATGAAAACTGGACGTAACAATTATCACCGAAATTCTACAAAATGTTTAAATAAATAAATTAATTTACGTTGGAATATATTTTATTTGCTTAGGACTTAAATGGATTTATCCTTGTCCTCATCCAAAATGGATGCTCGTAAAAATAACAATTTGGCAGCATGGATAACCGATGGTCGTATAGGATAATTTTGGTCAAGTGATGTATATACACAGAATATGATTTCTTTTAATTTAAATAACTGATATTGAATTATAAAAACGTGTGTTTTCGACCTTAATTTTCATAAATTGATAAAGTTAGAGACGAATGCACAAGCACACATATTATGTGACATGCATATTTTAACCTAATGGACTGTGAATATGAACTTTCAAATGAAAAATATTTTTTCTTTTTTATTATGATCGGATTCTGTTTTAGACATAATTGAAATTAGTTATTTGCAATTAATTAGAATGCAATTTAAATAAATATCGTTTTTTTGTAATCATCATTAATATGGTAACTTATGTTTAAATAATGAAAAACATACCATGGAGGTTATAATTTTCAATTGAAATGTGGTGTGAATCTAAATATGAACTCATTAACTAAACATAGCACATTTTAAACCACAAGTAAATTAATATTCATATTGTTTTATTTTGAAAATTTTAATAATTGAGCAGAAAAAATACATTTTAATTAAAAAAGCAGTATGTGCTAAAAGGTATTTAGAATAAAGAACCATCAAAGTGATGTTGCCCTAAATACTTTATTCTCTTATTTCGTTATTTTGAAAATAGATAATTTTTTCAACCGATATGAATATATTTTATTTGGCTAATTGTTTGCAATATTTTGAATAGAATCAAATTAAAAAATAGATATATCTTCACGAGCATATTTACCCTATAGAAGAGTTTTGAAAAATTGTAGACGTTATGTAAAAACACTGTTAACTTTTATTCTATAAGAGTTTTTTTTTTTAATTGCCAATAACGCTTCTAGTGACATCCAAGTTGACAGTTGATTTTTGATTTTTGCTCGATCACTGTTGCCATTTCAACATAAAATGCCCATTGAATGTTTGAACAACAACAACAACTTAAACCTTATGCCAGCTTAACCCGATTAATCTAGATTCAAGCTAATAGGCTTTTTTTTTATTATCAGAGATAATCTGCTTAAATGATCCTTACAACAATAGATAGTCAATTTTTGTTCCTCTGTTGTGGTAGCATTGACTTAAATTTGTATGCCAAAAAATGACGTTTGTTAAATAAACTAAATGAAAATGTAAGGAAAGCATTTGCGGATTTGCCTCCTCAGCAGTTCAGTTTCTCCTAGATCTTAATAAAATGTATATATTAAATTTATACAAAACATAAAATAACCTACGATTTACCTTTATCATGATCTATTGTAAGAGCATTTGTTTGTAATTCTATTGTCTATTTCAATTCTTAATTACATACAATTTAAAAAAAATTTAAGTAACATTTTTTTTTAATTTTTTTATTTTTATTTTGAGTTTGAATATACATTTTTCAAAAACTATGCACAAAAACAACTTTATTTAAAGAGAATATAAAATAATAGATTCCTGGATTTCCAAAAAAGTATAGCATGACATTGTAAGTCGTTTTTTAATAATTCTGTTTCTGTTTTAAGTAAATTTTTTTGGCGATTGCCCCTCCTGCCTAAATTAGGGGAGATAGACCCCCCTCTCGTACAATTTTTGTATTGTCTCAACCCAACCTACTTGCTTCATCTTTTTGGCACACCTTATGTGAATCACCCTGTATATCAATATCACTTTCACGCAATTTTATTTTTGATAAGTTGCGTTTAGAGGGGGAAAAATATATGCGAATTTATAAAAACGCCACAGAAAATGTCAATGCTCTTAACAACTGAGCAGGGCGCATTTAAACAGGAAAAGTTTAGCGTATTTTGTGTAAAATTTCAAGTACGTTTGATTTTAAATGCAATCACGCGGGAAAC
The DNA here is from genome assembly GCA_951217065.1 of Baccha elongata. Classification (NCBI taxonomy): domain Eukaryota; kingdom Metazoa; phylum Arthropoda; class Insecta; order Diptera; family Syrphidae; genus Baccha; species Baccha elongata. Next base: position 88,599,378 of record OX578272.1, on the reverse strand, counting down.
GCACTTAAGCCGGGCGCAATTAAGCGGGGAATACTGTAGTACCTATATTTGCAAGCAAAAATGTCCTCGTGAGCTTAACAACATTTCTTATATCTGGGCAGGTGCTTCTATCCTGAGTTTCCTTGCTAGACACGAAGTTTGAAGAAAATTCGTCAAACCGTTTAGGCTGTAGCTCAGTGAACAGACAACCGCACATACGCATATACGCACTTACGCACATACGCACATACGCATATACGCACATTCGCACGGACAGACCGACGGACGGCATGACGAAACCTACTTTTTTGGGCTTCTCTATCATCGTAATGTCAGGCTTGATTAAAACCTGGAATTTTTTTTTTAAAGAAACCAATACTTGCCCTATTGAGCAGGTAAAAAAATGAATATAGCGTTTTATTGGTACTTTCCCAGTGCTGACTAACTAAACTATGTAGCTATATCAATAAAACACAACTAATACCATCAGCCTTAAGTTGGCAATCCAAAATCATATTTTGTAAGTTAATTCGAAAAAATCCACAAGCAAATCCAATATAGTGTTACAAATTTTAAGTGGTAGGAAAAACCCATTAGCTTCATCGGAATAGAAGGAGATCTAATTTTAACTCAAATATTGCAACACATTTGTTAACCTAATATTATTTTTGCAAAAAATGCAAATGATGTCTCTTTTTTGGCCAACAAAAACAATCTGTCAATCTGGTTTGTATACACACTTACATAAATATAATAGATATCTAATGATATCATCACTAACATTTGTTTTTATTTATGGTAATTTATTCCAAAAAAATACATTCTTCAATATTTTGCCCCCGGCAAACTCCCAAAATAGCTTGATGGACATTATACTCAATTACACTTGATGGTATTGATGCCCTTTTTTTATCTTACTTATGCTGAGACTAATCACAGCAATTACAGAGTGTTCCACAACCGTTTCCCACAACCATTTTAAATCGATATATCACTCATTTAGCATCTTTTCATCTGCAATCAAAAACCAATTTCAAATTTTCGCTTCGATGACTCTCTAATGCCTTATGCGCCCTCTGCATGACATCTCTTCAGCAGTCTGTAAACCCCGAAAATACAATTGTGGGGCGGGTCACTATAGTAATTACGCACTTTTAGTCATCATGTGATGTTTTCTATAATAATGTATAGTATTGTGTAATTGAACATTTAAACTGTTTTTTCAACTATCACTATCGGCAGATCGCGTAACACATCATTACCTAAAAACCAGATGACGATGACCATTTCTCTAATTGACCATCAATGAAATAGAATATATCGAATTTTAATTCAATTTTCATGGCTTCCCTGACGGTGGTTGTCATACGATTCACAATCATAAATCGTACGATTCTATAGTTGAGAAATATGAATTGCTATTCAAATAATAATAATTAGTCTACGCCAATATTTTCCCACAGTTATTCTGGCCTGAATTGCTTGTGACGTAGTTGTATGTAGATTGTGTGGAAATAATGTCTCGTGTCTGGGAGTCCTAAAATAATGATTCATAGGTACTTTGTTCCCCTTCCGGTTTATATTTTAGTTCTTTAACATTTTGGCGTTGCCAGGCAACAATTATAAACAAAGTTTGTTGCTTTTTAAAGTCATTTGCGTGCTATGCCATACGCTGTTTTCAGTCTGGCGCCCACCAATTTGCGATTGGCGGATATCCTTACCTAATACAAAAAAATATGTATACAAAAAAAAGTATTTTTGGAAGATTTTCAAGTACCTAAGTATAAACCTGACACATCCGTTTGACAAGAATTAAACCCTAAAAAGGTGGTGTTTGTAAAATTATACTTAAACACGTATGGTAAGTATAATGTCGATATTGCTGACACAATTCACCTACAAATATGTATGTATATGTTGACGGAGAATTCAGTTGCATGGTAGGTAAAGTATAAATGGAATTTCTTATGCTTTTTTGTTGATAAATTATTGATTTAGACTGCGAAATGGCTGTTTGAGAAATATAAAGTTAATAAGTAAACAGGAGTGATGGTTGCTTCTCGGTTTTATATCCTTTGGTGGCAGTAATTCAGTTAAAGGATTGTTATTATATTGTTTGTCAGACAGGTGTAGATATATAGGTATGTATGTTAGCCACTAAAACATTATTTTATATCTTACTTCTGGGGAATATTATCTTTTGCTTTTGATAAATAAATTAACGATAACGAAATAATGACAAAGTTAAAGGATGTTGCACTGTGAATCTGTGAAAGCCTTTAATAAGCAATAGAAGTTTTTGACTTCTTAACTGTGGATAAAGGTAATAAAGGGGCAAGTTATGCATAAAAAAATTGAATAAAATTAAACTTGAGTTTAATAAAAAATGTCAATAAAGCGAAAACAATGAGCCAAAATTAATGGAAAGCTGAATTGTGGGCCATAGGTTCCACATTGTGTTCTATAAAAAAAATAATAAAGTCCCTATCGAAATGAGCTTCCCTAACATTTTTGCGGGTGTTAAAGGTCCCCAAAACAGTTTTCTTTGAAAATCTCGATCCCTTTTAGAGAAAAAGAGTTAATGACAAACTTATAGCTTAAAAAATTTCCTAAAAAATGTCCAAATTAATTATTTTACTTGCTCATAGGGCAAGTATTGGTTTCGTATAAAAAAAATTCAGGGTTTTAATCAAACATATGACATTACGATGATAGAGAAGCCCAAAAAATAAGTTTCTTTATGCCGTCCGTCGGTCTGTCTATGCGGATGTGCAGATGTGCGAAATACAAATTTTTATAACGGTTTTGGTTTTTCAAAAGTTTCTCGAAATTAACTCTAACGATTTTGATAAAACTTGGTGTACGTAATATGTTTAGTAGTCTGAATAAAGTTTTTGGCTAAAAATGCACATAACGGAAATTTGGTGTAAACGGTTTTCCACCAAATTAGCCATAAATTGATAACGGCCGAACCAATTTCATTTAAATTTTATACGGTATTTAAGCTAAGCATTCAACATAAGATGGCATTTAAAGTTTTTGCCTTAATAGCCAATATGGTAGCTACATACAACTTTATCTCATATTTAGGACAATTTTCCACCTTTCACCATAATTCAGTAAATTAAATTTTCCCAATCCCATAGTTTGCTACAAGAGCAAGTTCTTGCGACCAAGATGTGCATTTTATTATCATTCATTTCGTTTTCAAAATAAAACAAACGCTAGATACAACCTTAACTGTTAAAAAAAAACTAGCTATTGCTCGGTGTTGCTCGTTGTGGAAAGATTTAAATGACTATCAGGATTCAATATCAGCATTTTGCAGAAATTAAAAAAAAATAAATAGATTTAGTTAGCCGAAGAACCACGTGTGCGTTATTAGTTGTTCTAAAGGATTTGAAGGGACCTACAATTTTACGTCGAATCCAAACGACTAAGGTGAGGTGCACTTTTCATGAAAATGATACTCTTGGAGGATTTGTCACTTCCTCGCCAGAGACAGTGTCCCCTAAAAAAAAACAAGGTGTTCTCGAAGCTGGGCTCGAACTCGAGGCACTGCATTTTCGAAAAATGATTAGTTTTAATTATAAATAATTTTTTAATTTATTATTTTGTAAAGTTGATATTTGGAAAACAGTTTGTCCCAAAAAATTTATTTTTCATACAATAAATGTAAACTATTTAGCACTTAAAATTGGCGTTCTTCAAATTTGTAAAAAAAAACTTCTTTATAAAAATTATTAAGTAAACATCGATTTATAAACCGCTTTAACGATTTAGGCAACAAAATTTTCTGGATACTTTGATTTTAGCTTGTATCTTTGTAAAAAGTAGTTTTAGCACTTTTTTTTCGTATTATTCACTTATACTAAAAAAAATAAAATAATTTAATTTTATTTTATTTTTGTGGTATCTTTGCCATAAGAGCAAGTTCGTGCTACATAGTCTTGCACTTTATTTTATATAATCGCTACCAAACCTAACAGGAATACCTGCTGGGAATATTTAAATTTTCCTGTTAATTTTATTAAAATCAGTCCAGCCTTATTGGAGTAGGTACCTAAAGGGCACAACAATAAACACCTCGATCTCTATATATCGAGAAGTAGGTAAGGTTAAGACAAAATCAAAAACTGTAAAAAATGGAAATTAAAGCCTGACAAATTGTTCACAATACCGTCGCCATCTGCGAAGAATTTTGTCATCATCCACAAGAATTTGGCAATTTAAATATATGATTGGGTCTTTGCTAATATTAGCATGTCACAGTTCCTGAAAAGCCTGGTTTGTATCAGAAGTGATTTTATATTGTAAAATCGTAAATTTAATGTAATATAAAGAGCACATCTGGGTCTCTTGGTGCAAGTTATTTTCGTGTTAACGCTTCTGCAATTCGGTTGTCTATTGTTCTTTTTAGACAAAATAGATACCAGAGAAATAGATACATCCTAGACAGACAGACAGAAATATTTTCCGGACCTACTTTTTTCTGTACCTTCAACTGTACATCTGATAACCGGGTTGGGAATGAAATCTCGAATGACAAAATCTCGAATTTAAAATCTTGAATGACGAAATCTCAAATGACAATATCTCGAATGCAAAATCTATTAGGTATTGTATTAAAAAAAAGTTTCAGTCTGTTATAGTATTTGAAATGGGTGCGAGTCTGGGTGTAGGCTAAGTTTCTTTTGGATTAAGTATTTATTTAGTATTGAGAAAGTACTGAAATTCGAGATATAAATTTTGCGTTGTTCGAGATTTTGTCATTCGAGATTTTGTACCTTTCTCCTGTTAACTTCGTTATGAGAGAAGCACATCAGATCAGTGGGCCTCTGTCGCCTCTTACGAGTTTCAACTTTCTGGAGGGATACTCTGACCCTTATGCGCACGGAGGAATAATAATGTACTTAATTTCGTAGATATATTTGTGTCTCAACAAATCGTGATTAATATTTAACATTAAATTGAATCACCCTGTTTAACTTTACTTTTTTAATCTTTAAATGCGATGCAGTAGATTGCAAGTACAATGTTTACAAAGTTTTATTAAAATCTTTAGAACCGCTTTTTTGGGAAATTTTATTATTACGTTGTTGCTGTGTTCTTGTTCTTTCTGTTTTTCCCAATCGAACTCTAAGAAATGGATGAACTCAAAAACAACAACCTGTGGACTTCAACACTATTTTTTGCAGGAGTTAAAGCTATTTCATGGCCGCCACCGCCAATCTTCAGACTCCATTTTGTTAATTAGTGTCGCTCGTTCAATTACAATCTCATTGGTGGAGCCTTTTATCATAAAATTGTCTAATTTCAATTTCGCGCCAAGGATCTGTTTATCATTTATTTGAATCTTCGCGCCACAAATTATTATTTTCATATTTTATAGTAATCCTAAATTTAAAGCTGTACAACAAATTAATAAACCGTTGAAGATTGAAGTACATAAACCTAAGAAAAAGCTTTAAATAAAAAAGTACAATTTAAACCACCATTGGTGCAACAACTCTGTAGTTTTTATTTTTGTCCGAACTTTTCAGTTTGGTTTGTTTTGGGTCACATGGTTGACATTGTTAGTAAATTCATTAGTTGGAAAAATCCAAGTTTAGTTCGCAAGTTAACGCGAAAATTTTGAAGCAACCAGATTGTTCTACGAGGCAGTAGAGGTTTTAAGTTGCACGGTGAAAACGATAGTGTTTAGCCGTCCACTCATGTTAAATCAAAAAACACGATATTGAATTTTTGCCGGCACCAGGAATCGAACCTGTGCCTCCCACAGATGGTTATCGCACTACGCAATTCTACCATTGAAAAGTATGTAACCTCAATTCAATTTGTGATTTTCTTTCTTCTCATAAGTTGTTTTGAATAACTTATGATTTGTACCAAATGTGACTCATGGACGCTGAACAAAAGGTTCAAATTGAATGATTTGAGTCAAATGTGATACATTTAGCTTAACTGCCTATTTTTTAAAAGAAATTTCTGGACGTAGGGGATAAAAAATCACAACACCAAATTCAAAAACAACAGCGAAACATTTGTAATTAAATAATGGTATAAAAAATCCTCCTTTTACTGTGTTACATTACACCGAGAAGCACTGTAGTAACAATTGACATTTTTTTCGGCGAAGAACCAACTTGTTACTTTCGTACCCACTCTACCCTTAATACACATCTTAGCAATTAATCATTTTGTTTTACAATTTATTCACCACTTTGACTCTTTGAGGTTAGAGTTGCTGCACCGACCGTCTAGAAAAACATCTATAAGAAATGCTAGAGCTTCACGTTTATGATGTATTCCACAATTACATACTTGTATACATCAGGAATGCAAACGTGATCTGCCAATGTATTCATGTTTGATATTTTGGCTCGAAATCCTAATTATAATTATTTTTTGAAGTAATTTAAAGCATAATTAATTTAATTGATGGCTTAAAATGAAATCATGCAATATCTCAATTAAAGCCTTTTACATAATGTTATTTAATTACCTTGTCAATTTTTGTTGATTGCAATTGAATGACCCTAAAAAAATAAAAAATAAACTTAAATCTTCAAAAGACAATTTAAAAAAAAAATAATGAAAAAACCACATGTATAGTCAAACCGTATATGACATCAAAGGAACATTGTCATAATTTTTAAACGGTCACCGCATTTTTGGGCGAATTGCGTAAATGCACACCATATAGCGTGACATCAGCCTTCAATCATTTCTTTGTGTTTCTTTTTTGAAACTTAATTACAATGCGTGCAAAATTTAATTGTTTCCCAGTTTTAAAAACATTTTCATTTAAAAAAAATATTATCCTTTATGTATATCACCTCATAAATGTTTGTGTAGGTATATTTTATGCTGCCATATTTTACTAAATTATATTCCAAATAACGACGATCTATTTCAATAGGGTTCATTTTTAATTGACCCATGAAATATATTTGAAAAAAAAAAGACATGAATTGCACCTTATTAAGCCACACGAACGTCAACCAACCGTGCCCCCTTCAAGATACAAAATAACCACATCCATCATATATCATGGACGACTTAATTTGAACATGCGTCGGTGAGGACAACCACCAGATGTGCCGAACTACTGATGCTTTATTTGCATTTCAGATCGCGCCACGTCAATTTTGGTATAATCACGCCACGCACTACTAATTGATTGAAGATTGTTGTCAATCGATATTATGAAGAGCAAAGATACAACTACATACTTTCGTTGTCATTAGTGTCAGCTGCATGTATGGGGATGGCCACTATATATGAGCAGTGAATGACAAAAATTGGCAGCACGTTTTACGGGAGCGGATTTGTCGTTTATTTTTTGTTTAAGGCTATTAACAGACTTGGGCTAGTAGATGTTGCGTCGTAAATTAAAATCCTGTGTTTTAAATAATAGCTTCTGAAATGATGTTGAAGAGGCTACCATAACTCTTTTTTTTTATTCAAAGGTTCTTGTGAGGTTGTTTTTAATCTTGACGCAACTGCGTATTCTTTAGACTGATTGCTGTATAACTTGTTCAAAGAAAAAAAGATCGGACACACGATGCTGTGGTTCAGTTCATCGAGCATGTTATTATGGTTAGTATATTTCAGATCGGCAAGTAAGCCATCAGTTCCAGCAGCTCTATATTGTTGTTGAACTTTCTTTTACTTCTTTTTATATTTACGGATTCGATTAATGATGTAACATTTTTCTATGTTTTCAATTTCGGGTTATTCAATTTTGGCATTCATCCTCAAATCTGAAGCTTTTTTTATGGCTTCTTGATATAGATTAAATCATTAGCCTTCTTTATTTTAAGCTGGAAGCACTGGTTTAAATATGAGATTGGTGTGCGGATATATACACCTCTCGTAGACTTTAACGACGTAACATTTCCCTCTATACCTGCGGCATTTTAGCAATATACGTACCTTGACTGCATCAGGTTCAGGATAGTTGTCCGAGTCAATTTTTGTTTTTCGGAAAGTTCGACATCTAGAATGATGGTGTCTGCCATCGATTCCTGATCTGATTGATGGTTTGTTGTTGAGATCTCGAAGTATGATTTTACGTCTAGGACGCCTGAGAGATAAACTGCCTCTAGTAACTCATAAAAGATATGTCTTTGCGTTTTAGCAGCTCTAATTCACTATCGTGAATTAAAGCATCCCATCCGTGGTAGGTTGGTGAATTTCGAGAGTTGTAGTCTTAGTCAAGATCATTAGCAGCGTCGGAAAGGAAAAAGAAGCAGCCGTTAACCTGGCAATGATTGTTGGGATAGAAGACATGGTGTGACCGCAAGGCCGTAGCTAGGATTGAATTTAAGATAAGACATCGCTGGTTGAAGGTAGGGCGGAAGTAAAAATGTTATTTGATCTGTTCTTAAGGTTAATTCTAGGGAGGGAGAGGTGGACGAGGTTTGGTACTTTTTTGTGGAATGAACAAAATCGTACCGAACCAAAAGATTACTGTTGATGGCGTTTTTTTAATGTAGGGCATCAAATGATCCATTCAAATTTACAGATTCGTATCAGTAAAGAACATGAGCGATGGTATTTTTTTTTTTTGTAAAATGAATAAAAATCGTGGTAGAGCATTGAAGTTTTAAGCTAGGGCACTGACCCCGAGTTTCCTACCGTAGCCACGACTATGTGTGACCGACGACGCACGGTGGGAACCTTATTAACCTACTTTGGTGCTATGAAATAACGCCGAGCGAAATAACGGCGATTTTCAAAATTTGGCTTTATTACACCTTCCGAAGTGAAATAACGCCGAATTTAAACACTTTGAGAAAGTGAAATAACGGCGAACTTCAATCGAGAAACAAAGGCCGAATTTAGTTTTTGCATATATTTACCAAACATATCGCTCCTTCCCCAAATTCAAATGTTACCCCAAGCGGTGCCGTGATTCGATCTTATGTCACTATTGAAAAGCAATATAAGGTCAAATTAACCGACTTGGGTTTATGACGCCTGTGAAAGTGACATGAAAAGCGTATTGGTAGCCAAAACATTCGCTCGTATTTATAGTTTTCATACCCCAAATCGATAAGCTCATCAGCAAACTGTTTTTTTGCTAGACGCTTGTTGTTCTTCCACCTGGCCACTAATGCACTTTTAGCTTGAAAGGGAAATTACCGATTCCAGGGGTAAACAAAACATGCAAATGAAATGCGCTCTTTTAGTCAGTAAAACAGAAAAATATATTATATAAGTTCTACAAGCATATAACATAATTGCAGTAACGGAGCTACGTGATTGAGAGTATCCCTACCAAGAAAGAATAAGTTAAGATCTTTTTAACCTTCCAGTTGTGTGGAAAGTGATATATTAGACCAAATTGGCCTTGTAGCCAAGCATAAGCGACATAAGGAAAATCGATGCAATTTAATACAACCCACCCTTTTTCCACTTTTTACTTCTCTCAAAATAACAACAAAACTTTTCTTTGTTTAAAATAAATAATGTCCATTTTTTTTATAAATATTTTAGATTTTACATATATTATTATTTACTTAGGGTGCTATTCAATGTCACCGATTCAACCTTTTATAACCGCTCCTGACTAATTTAATTGTTATCTTCATTATCATGACAAAAATTATCACCAACATTGCCACGGTCAATAAAAATGCCAATCAACGTTTTCTCCTACTACAACTTCTGTTTCTACACACATGCTTCTTAATGTTAGTCTATTTCAATTTCGAGCTCAACCCTATTTATTCGTTCATCAACATTTTCTTCCCACTGTTCGTCTACGTTGCTTTAACGCCACAACAGTGGGAGTTGATAGGTCATACAAGCGAAGGTATTCTCTTCCTCAATCCATCACTTTTTGCTAAAGTAAAGGTTATCGAATGCAAATTTTAATTCACCTACATCATCGCGCACCAGTAAGTCTCGTTTCAAAATCAAAATTAAATAAATATCATTCATCCCTTGCGAAGCGAGGGCGGCATCCCCTTATAATTGTATTTAAAAGATGAATTATAAATCTTAAAATGACACAATTATGCGATAAACGATTCAAGGAGGACGTATTGTGCGGGGGTCGAGGGTATTGGGGTACTTAAGAAGCTGTGAGATAGTGGGAACATGATTGAAAACATCTTTGAAGGCGAACGTTTGTCGTTGTGTCGTCAACGTTGCGGTCGTCGTCGTCAGCAATATCGGGGGTTGAAAAGCGTTTAATTAAATCAATCAATTAGCTGAACGACTTATTGACTTGACTTTTCTTTTTTTATATTCTCTGGGTGACTGTTTTTATTTCAAGCAACGCTTATAAGTGTATACCTACTCCACAGCTGGATCTAACCGAACGACCGACAAAGCGCACGGTGGAGATTCACTTAAATTAATTCGTTTGAAAATGTTATATTTAAAAAAAAAAAATAATGAAAGCAGATGCCTGCGAAAATTGCAAGAGTGTAATTGGATGGTTTCAATTTCAATTTCAATTTGGTGAAGGATAAGTATGGTAGCAAAAAATGAGGTATTAATTGAAGGTGTGAATAGAACGATAAAATTCTTTTACTTGATATAATAGTTTAGATATTTGTGTGGTTTTGAAAGATTTGATAACCAGCAAGGAGTCGATAATAAATTTGAAGTTTTTTCTATTATTAGGTCTATAGTACAGGAAAACGGGGAATTGACTAAACCTTAATTTTGTGCTCTCAGTGGGAATTTTTTATTTGCGGGAGAGGGGTGCCTCTTGAGTATATACACATTTTTTTTCAGAATCCATATCCGCGTACTAAGAGCCGCCATTTTAAAAAGATAATTATCTTGACAATCGTTAGTCTGACAAAATAGATACATTTTGGCATCCGGTTTTCTGTTTTTGACTAAAAATTAATAAGAGCATTGAATTTTGAAAATAAAAATAATAGTTAACTACATAAAATTTTGAAAAAAATTAGTTTAAACATTTTTTTTTTAGTTTTTTTTTCAAAATTTTGAGTTTGAAAATTAATTTTTTTAAAACTGTTCACTCAAACAACTTTTAAAAATTAAATAAAAGAGTAGTTCTCTGGCTTTCCAAAAAAATATAACAAGGCCTTGTATCATTCACCGTTGTTTTTAAATAATTTTTTTCTGATTTAAGTCAATGTTTAAGAAAATTGCCCCTCCCGCCTAAACGGGGGGAAATAGACCCCCCTCCTATCCGTTTTTTTTTCTTGTCTTAACTCCAGCTACACGCTCAAGCTTTTTGGTGCACCTTGTACTAATCACTTTGTATATGTAGGTAATTTTCGAATCCCAAGATTTCAGATCATTCAAACTGCAAAATGTCAAATATATTACTTCTGATGACAGTTAGCACTAAACACTCTGCAAATGTCCAAATTGGATTTGTAAAGGCCTGCTGAACAATCGTGGTTAAGCCTTAGTTATAATATTTGCATATTTGGCCCTAAAAATCTGTTAAAAGAGTAAGTGTCAAACATTAATTGATGACAGTTCATTACTGGATGCTTATAGCAAATGTCAAAATCAAATTCGTGCGAATTTCTTCAAAGTGACAAACACAAAAAAGAACTTAAATTTTAGGTTTGACAAGATACTGTTTACTTTTTTTTACTCAGGGAAATATGAAAAATGAAACAACCAAATTTTTGGTTGGAAATGGCAGATGTAATGTCCTCCTATTTATGAATTTTTTAAAAACCTTTGATTTTCCTTAAAAAAAATTGATAATTTGTTTCGAAATTTTGGTATGTCTGTGGGCGATCGAACATAAAAGAAGATCCCACTTTAAAAGCCACTACAACTTTACGAACAAACCCCTATCGAGATACATAACATGTTGATCGAGTCTCGAATGAAAGTCGAAAATTTATCGGCAGTGAATATATGTCTGTCTGCCTGTCTGTTTGTCCTGGCTAATCTCGAGAACGGCTGGACTGATTTTGACGGGGCTTTCACTTGCCTATAGCTCCGTAGGTGGCGCTCGGGTTGTTTTTTTTTCTCATATTCGTATATATGAACTGATCCGAAGCTATACTGGACCAATTTTGATAAGATTTTCAATTAAAAGATTGCTGATGTTGTAGAAAGTAACTTATGATATTTAAATTATCCCCTAGGGTAGTTTTTCAAAAATTCTTATTTATGGACCGACGCACGGATGGAAACGGACTGGACTTCCACTGGTGCGGATAGCTGATGTTGTAAAGAGTAACTAAAGCTATTTTAACTACCTAACAGATAGCACTGGGGTCGCTTTTTCGAAAAATCTTACAAAGATATGAGTTTAATAGACTTTGACTCAAAATCACTACTTAATATTTAAATAACCAAATAAAAATAGTAAATCTTTTGGAAAAATGTTGGAACAATATTATAATAATAACACTTGCAAAACAAAGTTTTCTCTCTTACTTTTTCTGCGCAAGCAAAGCGAAAATAACAGCTAAAGTTTGAATTATAATGATCATGTTTTACGGATGGAGCGAAACAGAGAACGCGTGGTTCAGCTATCCAACATCGAGATGAAGCTCTAACATGTTCTCTGTGCCATATTAAGGAGAAAAACCTGTATGACGTCCTGTGAAGTCTCATTCGACAATATTTCATTTTTATTATTTATGATTACACTACACTCTTTTCAGAAGTTCTCCGCAAAAACCAAAGGAGTCCTTGGGTAAAGGTTCTATTAACCTGCAACATGCAGTGTCCGAAAAACTAGTTGGAGATATTGTGCTTATAGCCAGTTTATCGATGGATTAAGAAGTTACCACATACAACAAGCGCATTAGCTTCTAATGAGGCGGAAAACTATTATACCATTGATTTGTTTCCATTTTATTTCCATTTATTCTACGAGTCGCAAGAGTTCACTTTTTGATACACTAGCTCATTATAATCAAAATTGTTCTTTCTATTTCAAATTCACTTTCTTCTGGTTTTTGAACCCACCTTAAAATATCTCAAAACTACGGAAGTTCAAGAAAGTCTTAAAAATTTTCTTTGTACTTTTTAAAGCGGTTGTCATCGTTTGCCAATAGATGTCGTTGTGTGTTGCAGAGTGACACAATTCTAAAATGTGAGTTTACATGGTGATGTTGGAGCCGTAAAAAAAGGCCAAGTGTAATAAGGCCAACTCTGAAAAGTTGGCCTTCTTATTTCACTTTTGAAAGGTGAAATAAAGCCAATTTTCAAAAATTGGTCTTATATCATTTTGACAAAGTGCAATAAAGAGTACATACTATTCCAATTTGTAAAACAATAAGTGTTCTTAAAAGTGAGAATGTCTTCAAAAAGCTCAATTAAACATAATAGAGATCAATTAAGCTTATGTACTAAAAGCATTGCTGTTTGTAATATTCAACATTGCATTTTAAAGTTAAAGTTTATCACCATCACCACATCATTTTACACACGCCGCGTAGCGTTCGGCGATGAAATATGGGAAGCATAATGTGGCCCCTTTTCATTTATCGAGCGAGCAGCTTATTGGTGGACAGGAAAAATGATCAAGAGCGGAGCGAAAGAAATATTAACCATGAAAAGATCAATTTATGGCCTGAAAATTAAAAATTCGTGTGAATTTTTAATTTTCACACCACAAATTGATCCTTCTATGGATAAAATTTTTTTCGCTCCGCTCTGACCAATAACCTTCTTCGAATAAGATGATCCATGAATATATCAACGAAAAAATAGCCAAAATTTACCCAGGTATCATTCTATTACTATCTGTATTTATGTATCAAAAATAAATTGTTATTTTTTCCAATTCTTGCTCGTGGTAACCATTTACCGGTATAAAAAAGCTCCCCTTTTTTATTTTTATTCCTTGCACGTCCCTAACCTTGCTCATTATTCAATTATACCCCAACAAAGAAAATACAACAAAAAAAAAAGGGAAAGGTTCTCCACTATCGACGTCATATTTCCAGTCCTTCCCAAATACATCTTCATAAAAAAAAACAAAAAACATAACCTATTCCTAAGATGAAAAACTCTCTCCAAGGCATCACAGTTACCACAGCACAGAAGCATCAGCAGATAAAAGCGCAATCCCAGCTTCACACATACCAAAATTTCATTCAATATGAAATAAAATTAGAAAGCTTTCCGGAGAGATTCTCGTAAAATCTGTATGAAAAGCTTTTTTTAAACAATTGATTTCTCAGATATAGAAAACATAAAACTTTTAAATTCTAGAATATGGCTCACTCACCTATAAAATTTGCGGGATTCTATCTAAATTAAGCTTTAGTCTTATAAAGTTCAAACCTGCGCGCTCTATCGAGAGAGAGAAAATGCAACCCTCCCAATAAAAAAAGAACTATAAACTCAATCGGAAGAAGGAGCTATTCCAAAATCCGAACGGAGCCGTGTTGGGCTTTATTATATCACCTTATTCCCGCTGGCTGATGATGGTACAAAATAACTATACCTACTGTCCACTTCTATTGTGTATACCAGTGCAACATCGCTGCTGCATAAAATCTCATCACGGATAAACACAACTAAAAAAAAATACAATAAAATAAATTAAAAAAAAAAAGAAAAAAACGAAATCAAAAAAAAAATTCTATCAACTTTACGAGCGTCCAGAAAAAAAAAATCCAATTTAGTATCTCGAACGGACGCTACCAGAATAGAACCTCAAAGATACTTCAAACAGACGGAAGGTGCGCTCCGTGGTAGTGTTATATTTATTTGTTTGTGTTTTTGTCTGCTGCAATAAAGTTGTGTGTTAAAGATACATCCTTTAAAGAAAAGATATTGTTTAAAAAAATTTGTTTGTGAAATTTGACAAAAAAAAGTATTAAAAATTAAATTGACATTCTTCTTTTTTCCTTGTTGTTGTTGTTGCCTACTGTGTTAAACCATCTCCTGGTCCAGCTGTTGGGTCATCATCTTCTACCAAAAATTAATGATTTCTTCTTGTGTATCGGAAAAAAAAGTAAAAAGTTACCCCTCTCATACTTAATTCTTCAGAATATCCAATGAGTGTGTCAAGTAAAACAAAAACCCAGCAACAACAACACAAATAATACAAAAAAAAAAATAACAGAATCTCATTCTGAAGGTTAAACTCGTGTCGAAGAAGCAAAGCCGGCAATAAGTGCAAAAAAAAAAAAAATATAAAAGTATCTTCAAGGTGTATCTTTGCAGAATTTTAATTTTCCCAATTTCTTCATTTCCATTATTTCATTCCTCGCAAGTGATTATCAATTTCTTTTCCAGAAATTGCATCTTTTTCAAAAAAAAAAACGACAATTATTAATAATCTTATTTTAGAGATAGATTCTGTATCTTCTACAATAAGATATTTTTCAACTATAACTAATTAAATTAATCAAACGTGTATGTGGTGCAGTATTGTATGTGTTTGTAAAAATTACTCAACCAAAGTAACACGCGACATCATCACCAAAAAATCCACAAAAAGATACAAAAGTATATAACAAAATTATCAACGAGTATCTATAGCATTTATATAGATTTGTTAAGTAATATAAGAAGATAAATATTCTCAAGGGTATGGTCTTTAGATATGCTGCACTATTGATCATTACAATTGAAGGCAGTCTCTGAGCTGTAATTATCTCCAGGAATACCAAATACTCTTCATAAAGTTTGCCCTCAAGAAGGTGAGTTTTTTTTTATGATTACTTACATTTCAAAAATAATAAAAAGTATCTATAGATTCGACGGCAAAGTTTGTCTTTTCTTGAAAAACTTTTTGTTTTTTAATTTTTTAAAAGATGCACACCCACTCGGATATATTTTTCTTATTTTAGTCCTTCAAGGTAAATTCTTTTCTGCCGCGTTGTCCTTGAAGTTAGAAAAAAAAATCAGACACACACATTTTTGAGTGCGGTGTCTCTGCCTGCCTGTCCATGAAGAAGTGTATGTTCTGCTTCACGATACATAAATTAATATTTTATTAAAAAAAAAGAGTATAATGTTCTTATGTTCTTTTTTTAAATTATACAATATCCAGCCAGTATAGCACACATTAGGAGGACACAGAGAAAGGTTCTGATTTTTTTTTAGCAAATTAATTCCTATCGTAACAAATCCTTGCGATTAATTTTTTTGTTATTGCCTTTCACTTTTGTATTTTATGAGATTATTAATAATTTATTTGGTTAATTTAGTTTTTTATATTCGTGGTTGACAGATTTGTGTAAAAAGATACAAATCAAATAAAAGAACTTCAGATGAAAGTTTTTCCACCAGGAGATTTTTTATTTTATTTTTTTTTCGTTATTGAAGAAAATTCTGATGAGAATTTTATGGTAAGTTTTCTAGAAACTTGTGGCAATAATCCCTTCCGGGAATCTTTTTTTTTACCATTCTGTTAGAGAAGTTGTGCGTTTTATTTTAGGGAGGGTGGTTACGTCTTGAGGTTAATTTCCTTTGTATGCAAAAAAAAAATATGAATTATTTATGAACTCTGATTAATTTTTAATTCGTCGAACATCATTTATAAAAATTTAAACTTTTACCCATTAAATCCACATTTTGTCTGCAAAATCCTTTAATACTTTTACAATGTGGCAAGTCCTTGTTTGTTCCCTTCCTTTATTTATATTCGCCCTGAGGCTTATCAAGAGAGTTCACATTTTTTTTACTTGCATACAATAATAATTGCTGAGTTGAATTTACCAGCAATTTTATATAATATATATTGTTACTAGATAAAAAGACACGTTCCCTTAATGAAATATGTATAGACCTGCACATATAAACAAAACAAAAACAAATATGCAGCTGTCATTTGCCAGGTGATAAATTAACAATGCAGATTTCGATAACTTTTTTTTTTTTTTTTGCAAATTTGTATTACTTATTTATTTTATAAGGATCTTTTTTTTTTTTTTTTGGTATCCTTTACATACATAATATATAGGTACATATATAGTATTTATAAACAAGGATGTATGAACCTATAAACATCAGATATTACGACCAAAAAGGAAATATACTATCATTACTGCTTTGCTGAATACCTATATAGGTTTGTACCGAGAAGGGATGGATTTTTATTAGGGAGAGATGGATTGAATGGCCTTTTTGCCAGGATATGTCCCTAATAACAAGAAAAAAAAAATAATGGGTGTAGGTATTACGTCGGAGAATGTGAATAAGAGTATTGTGTAGGCGTTGGTTTGGTGACGAAGACGACACTATAATAATCTGGAATGAGTTATTCAGTGTTGGTTCTTCGACTTACGTCATGATTAAGAAGGAAACGTCAGTCATAAATAAGATTGAGTTTCACTACATCTCCATAAGGAATTTGAATATCAGGCTACCTTTAGATACTTGAAGAAGTGATGAGCTGTAGTTTTTTGCTGTGTTTGTCAACCAACATTAACGTCATGAATATTTTGTCAAAAGGTTGTGTTTTGAATTTTAAATAAGGTTTAGGTAAGCTGATGGTTTTTTAAATCTTTAACTTTTGAAATTGAAAATAATCTTTTTGTGTTAGTTTATTCTTATACTGAAGAGGAAATGTTGAATTTTAAACCTCAAGTTCAGAATTTCAGAATTTCAGTGTGTTGAATATAAATGAAACATCTCTTCTTGAAAAATGGTTTATCAAGAAATGTGTGTTAAAAAATAGATGTTAAAGATGCTGAAAGAAAATACATATATCTACAAATTAGATTTGGGAAGAGATGAAGCTCGCCACTTGAACACACATATGCAAACCATTTAAAATCCCCATCGATTTTTCACATTAATTTTTTGATAGAACACTTCGGTATTTCACATATTTGTCATACAAAATGGCGCCCAACGTGGAACCTGACACGTTATATTATATCTTGGAAATATTTTTTTATTTAGTTAGTCATTTTACAAGCTGAAATTTTGAAACCAAACGAGTGAAGTTTGAATTATTGACGATTGTGAACTTTAAACGTTGTTCCTTAAATACTTTTAAGGGCAATAAAATGAAATCGGATCAAAATTATAAAAAAAAAAATAAAAAAGAAAGATCCTTACAAAACAGGATCTGTGTCGCAAAATCTTCTCTTTTTAGCCAAATATTTGAAAATTAATTACACTGTTATGTACCTTATTTGAATCACATCATTCAGTTTGTACCGTCAATGAATCATATATGATCAAAGATTACAAGACAGAAAACAAAATTAAACAAAAAATGCAATTTTGTTCTTAATAACTTAAGGATTTGTATCAAATGTGACTCATATGAATGCTAAAAACCAGATACAAATTGAATGCTCCAAGTTAAATGTGATACATTGGACCGTGAAGCTGAAGGTTTTATTATAAAAGAAAATTCCTGAAACCTGAAATGCAGTAATATTAACAGTACTTACTCCTAACATTACTTAACAACAAAGTTTTATCAAAATCGTTATAGCCGCTTTCGAGAAAATTTTGAAAAACTAAAATAGTTTTATGGGAGGTAGGTACCTACTTGTTATAGCCAAGCTAAAACAAAATTATGAATTTCTCCTCAAGCTAATCACAAAAAAGTACTGTATATACGAAGTTTAAAGTAAATCTGTCAAACCGTTTAGTCTGTAGCTCGGTGCTCAGACAACCGCATATCCACACATATACACATTCGCACAGACAGATCCACAGACGGCATAATGAAACCTATACTATCTTAGTCTTCTCATAGTATCGTACTAATGTCAGGTTTGATTAAATCCTCGAAATTTTTATTTTAGGCCGTGTGCCAATAGCGTTAAAATTTTATCCAGATGGATAAAATTTTTATTTTATCCACTGTTATTAAACTACTGTAGTGAATATAAACTTTAAAAAATGTAGCCTGCTCTATAGCAAATTATGAAGAAGAAAAATAAAAATCTTTGGTTGATGGTTTATACACAACTGAACTTTTATTTGTATCTTAAAGTAAGTTCTGCTTTTGCATATTTCTATATCCGGCCTTACACTAGCTGGTATCCGGCACGTTGCGGAAAACAGTTTTTGAAAGAGTTATCTTTTTAAATGAGGTCTTATAGAAATAATAATATTCTTTTTCTAGCTTTGTGGGATCGTCAGATGACGTCCAGCAAAAAGCACCTTGTCATTACGCAATTTAAAGATTTTTCTAGCTCAGCTTACATAACTTTTTTGACAAAAAGCTAATGTGAACTATACCAGCAAGATCACGGTTGCAATGTTTTCTTGGACTATAGGCCGCTAAACGCATTAATTTTGAATAATAATTCAGAAAAGTCGACTTAAAATAAACTGATGCTAAGTTTTCTACTTGGTTGAATATTCTTAATATAAAAAATAAACTTTTTAAATTAATTTTTATATAAGTATATAGAACTTGTATCATTATTTATTTTATTTCTTTAATATTCTTTTTAACGTTATGGGTCAACCTTAATTGTAATTTTTTTTTTTCGATTACGATCGGAGCAAAACAAAATATCTCTACGTCTTCTAACCAAGTGTCGTGCCACACCTAATGCATTTAAACAACAATGAGCCTCACAGACACATAGTTAAAATATTAATATATTATTATTATAGCTTGTTTAAAAATATTGTCAAAACAAATATTGTCAACAACGAACACGGTTCAAACATTTTTCGCTTAAATTTCTGAAAATTTTGGGCAAATCTTACTATTTTAATTGCAAAATTGTAATCAAAATGATAGCCAAGATAATTTTTGAATTTGTTGCAGATGAAAACTTTCACATATGCGTCCGTTAATATTATTTTCTAGTGTTCGTCATTTTATAAAGTTTTTGTCCAGAAATAACGAAATTTAATTCTTTTTTTATTGTTTTATTGTTATTTATTGTTTATTGTTTTATTGCTTGAGTCAATAACTTCATCATCATCATCATCGGCTCGACAACCGGGGTCCGGTCCTGGCCTCCTTCAACAAGTCTCTCCACCTATCCCGGTCTCGAGCCGACGCCATCCAGTTGCGCACCCCAAGGCTCCGGGCGTCCTGGTCTACGCCATCTCTCCAGCGCAAGCATGGTCTACCACGCTGTCGTCTGCCATAGAATGTACCACAAAGAACTTTCCGAGCAGGTTCCTCTTCGCTCATGCGAGCTAGGTGCCCTGCCCACCGAAGTCTACCGAGTCAATAACTTATCCGCGGATAATGATGTAACTTCGTATCACATTCTTTCATTCTTTCGTAAGAACAAATTCATTTTGGGTTGTAAACAAAGGACAACACGGAGACTCCGTTAGCTTTACATTTAGCTTTGACTCCGTTAGCTTTACAATAACTTATCCGCGGATAATGATGTAACTTGGTATCACATTCTTTCATTCTTTCGTAAGAACAAATTCATTTTGGGTTGTAAACAAAGGACAACACGGAGACTCCGTTAGCTTTACATTTATGTAAGAACAAACGAGAAACACTAACTTGTAAAAAACTGCGTCAACAGATCGATCCGTGAGGTTGAAGAACAAAAAAACATTTGTGAAACTTAGACAGGAGAGTGAAAAAACAACTACAGAATTCACTCACCGCCTTGGAATGTTAATATGATATACGACACTGTAGTTGAAACGCAGTCGATGTGAAACATATGGGTCGACTCTGGACTACTTTAACCAACTGGTAAATGACGATGAAAACTACGATACCGTAACCGAGCAGCCTCGCGAAATTTAACTTGTGTCGAATTCCTTGGATTTTTTCAGATTGGATCGGAAAAGTTGCCTTTTTTTCCTTCCCATGGATGTTGAAACAACGATGTTGCTTTTTTTTTTGTGATTGTACTTTTTATATTTTATAGACGCGATCTAAACATTTCACTGTAACGCACTTAATTCACAATTTTTACTATTAATAACGAAATTCATTTTCAATAGATTGTTTTAAAATTATTTTATTTGGGAAATCCCTTTTATAATAAACCAAATTACACAACTTAAAGGCTCGTCAGAAGGAATCAAATTGGTGAAGTTTGTGTGCAAATACGTGTGAATCTTGCTATCAAACCGAGATTGAAGAAATGTTGATCTGAGGGGAAAAAAATCTACTTTTTCTTGTCAATGGATCATGATTTTCGGAGAAAAAGCTACTTTAGTCTGAAAAAAATCGACTTTTTATTTCCAAGGAATTCGACATTGGTCAGCTAAAACGATTCAGATATCGCAAGCTTGTGCAGGGTTTGTGATACCTGAATTCTTTTCTCCGTAAGAAACTTCCTTCAAACTATTGCCAGCATTAACAAAAAAATAAGTCCAATACAAATCGATTAATAAAGTTTGTTTTTTGCTGGTATAGGAGCGCAGTCGGCAAACCACCAACTGGAAGTTAATTGCACCATGCCTATAACCGTTGCTGAAGTGGAAGAAAGCAATAGTTGACAAAGTTTTATTGCAATCTGTTGAACGGTATGGCAACGCGGTCTGTATACGATATGCGCGCCACCTACTGTACAATAATTGTACTATCATCGCGCTTGTCCAAACAATAATGTGATAAATTTTCATCGTAATTGAAATTAGTGAAACCTTTAAAACTGCGTAGTTTGGTGAACAGACAAATGAGCACTTGCCAATTCGCAAACTCGTACATCCGCCCATCTAAACACACTTACTTATATGCAGACTAACTACCTTTTGAGCTCCTATATTATCGTAATATCAAGTTTGGTTATTTTGTCACCTTCAAATAATTGATAGAACACAATATTTGTGAGTCTTCGATAAACAATTTTATATTAAAATCTTCTCCTGCTCAAGAATAGGTGTATGACTTTCAAACACCACTAATACATGAAAAAAAAACTAAAAAAAAACTTGAAAATATTGATTTAATTTTTTTATAGGTTTTTCGCAAGAAACGTTTGGAACATTTTTTTGAAAAATCTCTAAAATAAAATTAATGTTATCGTTTTTCTTTTTTTTTATTTCCTATAATTATAATTCTTAAGCATTTGACAAGCATACAATTGAAAACCTAGATATTTCTTTGTGAAGCAGAAAATTTAACTTGCCACAAGGGAAAGTTTTTGCGTCCCATTTTCCTACATGGATATTAAAAAACTTCCAAAGAAGTCTTTGATGAAAGGGTGAAGGATCTTCACTTAGCAAACAAAGAAGAACTTATTCATTTTCGGACTTGTCAGCTTTCACTGTATTTCCACGTACATAATCCAAAACCATTATTAAGAGCAAAGGACGAAACATTTATTTCATCACATATTGGTCCTTTGAGTTTTCTGTATAGGAACAATATTAAAAACTCCAAATGAGTTGGATTTTTTAAATGCAAATTTACTCACAGATGAAAGTTTACACAACCATTAGTGTCTGTGCCAATATTTGCATGCTCACTTTTTGTAGGTTATCCGAAATTATTCGTGTGCTCAGCCTCTCAGCTTGTCCATCAGCTTAATCCATTATCCTTTAATATATTTTCATTATGTTTTGCCTATCACACATCCTGTCCTTCCGTAGACTGCACTCACCTCTCTGTCTCCCTCTTAACTTAATACTGTTAAGATTTGCTAGTGAATTGTGTGTAATTGTTTGTTACCAAAAATGACAATTTTTGTCTTGGTATGTGTATTTTTGAATTTGATTGTATTTATTAAGAGTCATTAAATATGGGTGGATGAGTGGTGGGAGGGTAGTTTTCAATCTTATGTGTATCTATACCTACGCTATACGTACTATATACATCTGGCACTATCTTATACGCACAATAAAATACGAAGATTAACCACACTTAAGTGATTACAATTGTGGTCACTCGGATGAATGAATTACACAATGATGGTAGACGACATGAATGTAGATTTTACAACAATACATTGATTTAGATCTGGCTTTGATGAGGGTTTACCATCCCATATACATAATACACCTATATGTATATGTACCATTAGAAGTCTTTGTTATAGAAACCACCTACAATGCAATTCTCTACACTTAAACAGTGCTGTGGAAATACTTTGGTAAATAATTTTTGAAATTAAATTTCTTTTAAGGCGAAAAGAGTGAATCGGGAAATCATAAAGACTAATCTATAAAAAATCGACGAATGATTTTTATCTCTTAATTTAACAGGTATTCTGGATATTTTAAATTTGTATTACTTTCCCATCGCTCTGCAGACTTGATTCTAAGTCTCCGCTACTTTAAGACGCTTCCCATTACCAATCCGTCACTGATTATGTGATATATGGGGCATTCTATTATAATTCTTTATATTACATATATTATAAGAGGTTTTGATTTTGAATCATGTTTATTCGTGTAAAGGCAAGTCGCATATCATGCAAATTTAGTTGCTTTTCAAAAGGTCAGAGTAAATACATCAGGGTAGAGACATCAAGCCCCAGATTAAATAGTTTTTTCTGACCAAGAGAGGTACTTTGCCATAAAAACGTTAAAAAAGGCTTATTTTTCTGTGACATGAAAAGACAGTTTTTATTATTTCTTTGTCTTTTTTTCTTAAATATTTTTCCGCATTTTTTTTGCAACTCACACTTTTTTCGCAAATTTTTAATTTCTAGACACTTCTTAATTTGTATCCCTTTTCATGTGGTGACTTTTTTGCGTGTTCCTCAGGTCAGGGGGTATCTCCCTGTAGAAGTTATCTTGCCAGGGGAAATACGGTAGGGAAGATACGTTTTTGTGACAAGTTTAATTTTTTTAACTAATAAAGTTAATATTTTTCTCAAAAATTTTATCACACTTTATAGATACCTACAGGATTGTTGAAATAATTTCGTAAATCCAAAGAAGTTAAATGAATTTAAAAATTTCTCACCTTCCATAAGAGAGACAGAATCACCTGACCAACCACTGAACTTCACTTTCTCGTCTCACCAACTAACAAATGAGAACGATATAACAGATCGTGTGTAAATTATTACAAACTTATCGATGATAAGTCTTTGAGCGCTGTTTTAAATATGGTCGCCTAATATTTCTATTTGTATTGACGGAATCGAATTCGCCATTGTAGATGCATGCAGAAGAAGGTGTGTACTGACTTAGTTTTTAACTAAAAACGTCAAGAGGACAGGCCAAGGTATAGACTTTTTCAGGCTAAAATATTGAATTTCAGAAAAATGAACTTCATATGGACATTTAGTGATAATGCTATTTATAGAATGCATAAAGTTACTTGGATTTATTGAAAAAAAACCCTAAATATAATCAGAGGCACGACTGGATCGCACAAACTTGCTCTTTTTGCAAGTCATTTTCGTGTTGACGAATGTGAAATTCAATTGAACAGTTTAAAAATAAAAAAAATTCTGTGTTTTATATTTTTAAATATATTTTTTTAATCGTTGCAGCCTTTTAAAAGATAGTCAGTTTAAAAACAAGCGATGACAGGTACCGTTGATAAGCTGTTTTTGAAAAAAATCCCCATTAAAGACATCACCTTTGGCAACACTCTTATAAAATTTTATCAAAATCGATCGTATTTTTTCGTAAAAAATGGAATTATCGGAAACGCTTATATAGTAGGTAGCGTTATTTCAAGACCTAGGATAAAATTTAAACAATTGTACCAGGTTTGCAGAAAATCGACCCAAACGTATGTTTAGAGTATTGTTCTATAACTATTTCTATTTAAAGGTCTTTTCACAATTGGTATAAGCGATTTAAGTTTCCAATCGCCAGCCACAAATTGAATAGCTCAGACTTGAGAAAAACACAAATATAAAAAGTAGATGAACATATTTGCTTAGCACATCCTGCACGACATCCGGTTATAAGGCTAATCAAGATAAATATAACTTGGTGATCATGCACTATTTGAAACACACGCGCACGTCATCCCATAGTTTATCTGCAACCAAATTGCCCAAGTTGCAATCGACGAAAGACACTTCTCTAGTATTCTGGGATGTATGTTCTTTTAGCGAAATATGTTCTTTTTATCTAGTTGGTGCAAAACTTTCCTTTAGAATGAAAAATGAAGCGCTAATACGGACATTAATTGTAAGTACAACGTTAGACCGAGTATTCTTAGAAAATGCGAGAAAGACCACGAATGTGTATAAGAATTTTTTGAACCACTGGCAGCAATGTCAATCAATACTTCTTTTCCTCTAAAATCCAAAACGAATTCCTAAGCTTTAGGGAAAAAACAAGAACGGG
This sequence comes from Baccha elongata, assembly GCA_951217065.1. Lineage (NCBI taxonomy): Eukaryota > Metazoa > Arthropoda > Insecta > Diptera > Syrphidae > Baccha > Baccha elongata. Next base: position 88,574,307 of record OX578272.1, on the reverse strand, counting down.
TGAAAAGCTTTAAGTAAACAGTTCGACGACAACTAGATGCGTTGGATGTGCTAGACCTAGCCATCGAAAATCAGCCATCCAATCTATATGACATATTGATATTAGGACTTCTATTTATTTGATGTAAAGAAGCAAGCGCGGAGTACGTCCGACCCGGCGAATGGTGCAGAAGCATCGATTTCTTCCTATCGGATGAAAGCTCCGTGGATGTATTTGAAATAAAAGTTTATAGAACGATTGATAGAACAGTTTGTTTTGACAAAGAACGCAACTTCTAGAAGAGAACATACAAAGACAACTATACTACCAATAGAAACCAAAGATAGAAATAGTAAATTTTTCAACCTTAGATTAAAAAAAACAAGAAAAATCAAAGCAAAGAATTATTGATTAGATAGGAGAAGATATCCAACGACTTGGCATTAGTAATTGGAGACGACAGACTGGAGAAGTGGAGATCGATATAAATAACAAAAATAAAGACGTTATCGATTGTTAAAATTTAGTTTACTTTCTCAGTGGTTGATCATTCCTGCAACCTTAATGATTTCTCCAATCTCTATCACACTACTCTTTAAAGAGTTTTTTGTATGCTTACACCAGGTACTAAAGTTTGGCTGCTTAGATTGCTTTCCATATCTCAATTTACATTGGCAAGTGGAATGAACAAACAGCAAATTAAGTGGTGGGATTTATTTGTGCGAGTAACCCTGGCCTAGAGGATCGTGCCTTCACGGTACAAACATATGAGTGGGTTCGAGCTCCATCATCATCAAAATGATATATGTAAATCCTTTTTTTAAATAAAGCTAAGATTATAATAAATCAGAACTAGGGATGATCGATATTTTAAAATCATTGATATTGATATTGATGTCAACATTGAGAGCCAAACATCGATTCCCGATATTAAACACTGACTAAACATTGATATTACCCAACATCGATATTTTTGAACCATTTGTTAATACTGAAATAAAAAACGTAGATTTGCTTCACCTATAACATCGACAATCATCGAGCATCCCTAACCGGAACCACTAAAAGAGTCTGATGATCGTGAAATAGATATCATTTCTGCCAAAAATAGTGTTTGTATGGCACAAAAAGTGTTATTGTGGATTCATTAACACTTCTCAAAACCGTTTTAGTTTTCTTTCAAAATTTCAAAAAATATCCATAAATCGTAAAAGTAAAACCACAATCAACAAAATTTGTTTCCACAGTACTGTAGGTAGCTATTGTGTTGGTTTCTGTATCGATTCGAAAAATATTTATACAGATACCTAGATATAGATTCCTTGCACATAAATACAATCAAAAATTATCACTAAAGAAGCTCAATTTTAGATTGAATAGACAAATAAAGAAAATACAAAGACCGCAATCATTGAATTTGTTTTCCCACAATCATTTTACCACAAACTTCGCTACGACCGACCCCTCAATTCCGTAGATGTCTTCTTTGCGCCTTTTTAAATTTATATTTCTACCTTGTTGTCGTAGGATGCAAATCGATTGCAGTAAGCATAATGTATTGGTATCAATGGAATTCTCACCGTCATATATTCAACCAAATTTTATCGATCAAACATAAATTCGTCCATTTTTATTCTTGTTCGATAAGATAAGTTTTGATTTCGTTCAAAAAAGTTCATGTTTTAAAATGATGGTGACATTATTATGATTGAAACGTTTAAAAAAGTAGGTTTCCTCGTTCGTAGGTTTTCATGTACGGTTCACTGACAGCAGCCTAAGCGAATTGACAAATTTTTTTCAGACTTTGGTGATTCCCTAAAGGAGACATTTTATTGTTTATTTAAGCCAGACTAGTGTGGGTACCTTCCAAACAACGGATTTAGTTGTTTTTTTTCGAAAGTTTTAAAAACGCTTGTAAATCAACACATTGTTCGTATTTATGTGTTTGTTGCAGAAAACTGCATTGAAATGAAAACTTGGTGTTGACGGTAACCATTTTCCATTTGATAACCATTTACCCGTTCTTACTCAAATTTTGAATGGCTTGCTATTCTATATTTCTTACACAATTGACTTTAGTGTTAATATTTAGTCATTTTTACTTGCGATTACTATAAGGCAAGTCTTGGATTCGTGCAAAAAAAAAGTTAACAAAATTAAAAACAAGATAACAATCAAACATGTCATAACGATGATAGAGAAGACGAAAAAATTAGGTCCGACAATTCTGTCTGTCTGTCTTTCTGAATGTATCTACATCTGCAGCCTAAACGGTTAAGCCGATTTTTCTTCAAATTTGGTACTGTTCTTAGAGACATATCCACGGAAGTGTTTTTTATTTTTACCTAGGTATACCGTTTACAAATAACGGTACCTATCACATAAGCGTACCCGAAAATTCCATTTTTCTCGGAAAAAAATACGATCAATTTCGACAAAATTTTATATGAGTGATTTTTTGCCAATGGTGATGTCTTTCGTCTGAATTTTTTTTTCAGAATCAACTTATTAAAGGTACATGCAATAGACCCGTTTTTATTACTCCGACTATTTTTTTGACGAAATTTAATATTTCAAAACAACTGCTTAATCTGATTAATACTGCAACCAAATTTTTTAAGAAAAGTAGTTTTTGAAAAGTTTTTTTTTTTTTGAAAAACTGATAATTCTAATTTTCTTGAAAAATACTACCTAGATATCAATTTATATAAAATTTTATGTTATTGAATTTTTACCGAAAATGATCTTTCTCATATAAATCTTTTTAATTCCACACATTTGTTTTTAAGAGATTTTTTTGAAAACAAAAAAAATATTTCAAAATTACTGAAACTTTTTATTTTTTGTAAAAAAAACTTGCCAAATGATTTTCCCAATCCTGAACACGAAAGTATACTTCCACTACTAACCATTACACCATTTTGAATTTTCTAACCCCATAGTATGCTGCAATAGCAAGTTCTTTCGACCCAGTCTTGCATTTTATTTTATATAACATTTGCATACACTTTCAAACCATAATAACTGTTATATACATCCTTCATACCAATTCTATATAATTTGTACTACATTTTGCTGTGCTGAAATTCTGCTCGTTTTTTTGGGACTCGAAATAATGAATATTAAATGAATATTTCCTTATGCACACGTCATATGATGGTCCTGTGATACCTTCATGCTTCATCCGTTCAATTCGTTAGTTCTTCGTGTTTTCTGTACTGACACTGTCCAGTAATAATATATGCATCATAAATTATAAAACTCTCTAAGAATCGTCTGTTGTTTTTTTTTTTTTTTTTTGTGTCCAAAAACAAAAATGAACATCAGCAGAAAAAGATGAGTTTTCAAGGATGGAAAGGTAACAATGAAAATTTAGAACGAGGATAATGTAATGAATATATATTATAATGTTGGAAGAGTTTTTCAGCTTACACTTGAATACCTACAAGCTGACAGATCTTATTAATATTTAGCAGATAATGGAAGGGAATATATCATTGTTAATTTGTGATACAAAATATTATGATTGAAAAACTGAAGGAAAAGACTCCTTTCCTTGACAAAATATCTTAAATAATTGTCATACGAAATTGAATAAAAAGAAAATGGTTCATTTTCCGAATTGGAAATGAAATTATACTATGTATAAAGGAGAACAGGGTAAGTTTGATCACACAAGCAGTATCACGTGAATTATTTATAAAAATCATACTGCTTAAAGAATAACTGAATTCCTACCTACCACATGATGGTTATGAAAGGCTTTATCGATTTTCTTGAAAGATTCGTCTTTTGTGGTTTTAAAAAAACTTTTTGCAGAAGTTTTTTCAGGTCCAAAGAATCTTAATTTTTACTTGCTTCTACAGGTACTATAATACAAGCCTTGGATTCGTGCAAAAAAAAGTTGTGAGATAACAATCAAAAATGATATTACGATAATAGAGAAGAAACGGGTGGGCCTTTACTTCAAATTAGTTTTGGTCTTTAGGCTAATACGCCTAGAATTTTTTTTGTAAGTCACTGTAAGTTAGAAAATAACGGTACCTGCCATATAATGCTTATCGAAAAGCTTATTTTTCTCGAAAACGGCTCTAACGATTTCAACCCAATTTAACATGTGCGATAGGGTGAAGAAAGTTTATCAAATACTGAAAACCGAACCTTCAAGAAAATTCGTTTAACTGTACCTGCCATATTTTTAAATTTCGGTTATCTCGATAACGGCGATTTGACCGAAATTCAATACTGAAATTTTAAATAACAATGCATAAAATTTCAAAAATGTTTTTGTTAAGTTTTAAATAATTTTTAAAAAAACTGTTTTTGTGAAATCAATATTTCAAGAACCTGCTGACGGATTTTTATGAAATTTAGTTTTAAGATAAATTATGTTTAAAACACGTGCATGCTGATTATTTTTTAGAAAAATAATTTCAAAATTTATTTAAAAAAATCGATTTTTTCGAAAACCGCTGCAACGATTTTGATTTGTGTTTTTCGTAAACTCATATTTAATAAATAAAATATTTTGCATTGATTTTGATTAGAATCTTTATATACGATTTTTTCGGTAATTCCGTTTGTACTTTAAACTCTCAGGTAACTTGCCACAAGAGCAAGTTTGTGTAACCCAGTCGTGCCCTTTATTTTCTTGAGGTTTCTCGTTGACGGTCTAATACTCTAATAGATTAAAGTCCAAAATAATTTGTTTAGCAAGCTCTAAATGACTTGATCAAATCTAAATTGGATTTTGAAAAAAAATGCTTGATTTAATTTAAATTCTTGTAAATTCAATATTTGGACAAATCATACGATTTTGATGAAACTTTATGTATTTGCAAAAAAAGTCTTGCACTGCTTTTAAACAATTTTTCATAACGGCTGAACCGATTTCATTTATAAATGGTAAGGCATTTAATTTAATAACTCAACACAAGATGACATTTAAAATTTTTAGCTAAACAACATAAAAAGTAAAATACAAATATTATGAATTTAAATGTTTGTAGTTTGCAACAAGACTAGACTGTTTTATAAGTTTAATGGGTAAACCGCTAAAATATAAAACATAAAGCGACAAATACAAGTGAAAAAGTGCAATGCTATCAAAAACAGACTTGGTAACAATTTAATACTTTTTTCTCGAAATTGGTTGATGGTAATTTTTTGTAGAAAATCATATAAGCTACAATAAGAATGAGAAATAAGAACAATAAAAAGACTAAAAATAGCCAAATTAAATTTAAATTAAGTGGAATAATTATTAATGAAATACAATTTTAAAGGTTTTGTGGCCTTTACTCCAAGTTTTGCGTTTCGTTCTGGTTTGATGGTGCGTTCATCAGCTAGAGGCATCAAACCCAATCTAGTACGCAATAATTTTAGTAAGCTTAAATTTTTACCTTAACACTTTTAGAAAACATTTCATAGTTTCCGAGAAGTCTGCAGAAATCTAAAATTCGACTCTTTCGAAAATATCAAACAAATTACAAGATCACAATGTAAGCCGGTACCATCAAACGAATTATTCAGAAATCATAAACGCAAGAATATACAAATTGGCAAAATGAACATGCGAAAAGGCACCGGAAATCTAAAAAATGGTTATTTTTAAAAAAAATTCCAAATCTAAAACTCGTTTCGCACCTAATGACTGGACTATACTATAGAGACTTGTCAGTCAGTTGCTGTATGTCACACATTTTGGTAAACATAACCAGCTAATCTATCGTCAAACACTTGATGTTGGCGTACGATTTTAGGGCATAAACCCTTAGTTTACATGCGAGTTTGTAAGTGTGGATGACTTCCCACGCACTTATTATTTACTTGCACGATAAGCCACACAATATTCAATTTTTAAATGCAAACCCCTTGGCTTGCACCAAGCATGTACTTAGTGAGTGTTTTTGTATTGTGTGTGAGTTGGATATTTTTTCAATTGCATTTACTTATATTTATAAAAAAAACTAGATTCACTATTAGCTTTTTCAGCTCTCTTTTCCGATGCCTCTGTTTTTGTGTTCTTATTTTAGTTTCTTATGAAAAGAAATATAATTTATCCAATCCATTTGCCCATTGTCTATACACTAAATCCCTAAAAAAAGGTACCGAAAATTTTAAACGAAATAGACAAAAGCGAAACTAGTAATACTAAATTTTATTTTCGCCTAAGCTTTTCCACTGTAACTTCTAGCAAAACTTTGCCTTTTGGTTTAGCTTTCGGAAAGTAAAGCCTAGAAAAGTGTTCTATTAAAGAAATTTTTTGATTTTTTTATTAAGCTTTGAGTCTTAAAACAAAAAAAAACAGTTTTTGTTTTTTTTTGATATATTTGTTAAATATACTGTTGTATCTTGAAGCCGCTAATTTTCGCTCTAATAATTATATTGATAAATAAAAATCTCAAAATCGGCAATGATTAAATTTGTTCCTTTTTCTCTGCAATCTTTTAAGTCGCACCCTTCATTTTCAATCGGCAATCATTTAAGTGTTTTACATTCAAAATTGAAACAACATCGTGTTCCATGTTTATCTACTTATATGTAATTAACGTTAAGCAATATGGTTATTTTGTTTATTCTTTACAAAGTAAAAGTCTGAAACAGCAATCATTAAAGTTGCTCTTATTTTATATTTTTTTTTTCAATTGGCAAACATTTAAGTCGCTCTCGTTTTTTTCATTTAGCAAACATTTAAGTCGCTTTTATAAACGGCAATCAACGGTAAGGAGACTGATGAAAGGGATTGGCACTCCTTAAAATAGCTATATCTCCAGCCAAAGATGGAAAAAAACGAATAATAAAATTCGTTTAAAAATTGGTGGTAGCACCTTAAAGTTGTTGTTGTTGTTCAAACATTCAATGAAAAATTGACGGAATAAAGAATGGTCAAGTAATAAAACTGACATTCTAGTACGAATAGTACAATATAACAACAATAATGGCATACTTTTCAATTTAATAATATCAAATATAAAAACTCACCCTTGGATTGCTTAGACATCCAATTTGTCAATTAAATATTTTACTAAGACCTTTATTTTCATATTCTTTAGAACAGATTTTGGTAAATTCCATACGAGAATCCTTAAAATCAGGTTTTATTTCAATTTGATCATTTCGTTTTAACAAATCATTTTTTGTTAACAACTGATTTGTTTGCACTTATTTGATCGCCTGCTGTGGTTGTTGTTGTTGATTTGCTACTGCTGAATTTCTTGATAATTCTGCTTATGCATTTTTTTTTGAATTTCATCTGAATCTTTAGGCGATTAATTTAGTGGATCATTGACTGTTGAACCCTGTAGTATTGTGTATTGCTGATTGGATGGTGCTGCTATAGCCGTATGTATTCACATTTGATTGGTGCTGGTACTGACACTTTTTTTTTTTGCCGGAATAGTTTTGAAACATCCAAATGTTCTTTATACGTTATGGTTATGTATGTCTAATTGTTGTTGGAAAGGATATTATTTGCGCAATCATCACCATCAGACATTATTATTTCTCTTTATTTTTTATCCTCGTCAATTGTAATATCTTGAAACCGCCAGCTATTGTTCTAATAATTATATTGATTGAATCTACAATCATATATCGTCCAGTGCACGATACAACAATTACTAAGATGAAAAATTAAAGAAAAAATATTAATAAGTTTTGTTATAAATTTTTTTTTTGAAACACCTTTTTAATTTTTTTTTTTTATTTTAAATTGAGTAGGTAGAAAAAAAGGTTTAAGAGTCATTGAACCATTCTTGACTTGACAGATGTCTCTTATACATACACTCAGAGAAAAATAACAACGTAATTTTTAATGCGCTCGCTTTTAAATTCATGTTGCGGGCTACTTAAAAAAAAAGCCTTAGACGTTACAAATTTAATTTAAAGTAGAAAATTGTTGTTTTTCATTCAAACAACCTTAATTCAAAGTTGAAAAAAAAAAAAATATTTTTAAGTGACTTTTGATCAAATTAGTGCCCCGTGGTGTACTGGTTATTGTGTCGGACTATCAGGTCGGTGGTCTGGGTTCGAGCTTCGAGAACGGTGACGTAAAATAGCGCCAAACGAAAAAACACCAAATTGGCCTTATTGCGTATTCAAAAACGAAATAAGACCAAATTTGGAGTTTGGCTTAAAATCCATTTAGAAAAGGAAATAAAACCAATTTGGCGTTACTTCGTTTCCAATGAACAAGAACATGGAATTACAAATTATTTCGTATAAATAAACAGTGAGGTTGGTATGGAGGGGCATGGTGCCCCCCTGCCTGGCCTACTATTTCCAAAATAAAGCGTTATTTCGCTTTTGAAGACGAAATAATACCATAATTGAAATTTGGTTTTGTTTCGATTGGCGTTATTTCACGTCACCTTCGAGAACACATGAATTTTTTTTTTATCAAATTATTTTTTAAAGTGTATTTTGTAAATGGTGCATATACTGGTAAAATCTTTAACGGCAAACGCTTTGTCTGTTTTGGTGGAGCTATGTTTCATCTGAAGCGAATATATATTGGAGCTGTCATAATACATGTGCAACTTATGTTTGCGATTGACACAGTGAAATCATGTTGCAGATTAGCACATGTTTCTTAAGTTCGATCCGTACTTGGGGCCAAAGTTAATCAAGAAAGTAAAACATTTGTTTATTCAATATAAATGAAATGAAATTCAATGATTCAATTAAAAAAATATTAAGACAGAAAAATTAAAAAAAAAGTCAGAAAAAAAAATTAAAAAAATTAGAGAATATTTTAATTTTTTCAAACAACCTTGATTCAAAGTTGAAACAATTTTATTTTAAGGTGACTTGAAATTATATTTTTAAGTTGCAAAAATGTTCTGGAACCAACTGAAACAGTTAAAAATTGATTTGACGTTGAGTATGGAAAATTCTTAATCCATTGTTTAGTTAACTGGGAAATAAATAAATCTTGGATAAAATGATTCCCAATACACGCTCTCCTCTTGTCTTTTTTTTTTTTGTTTGAGTATATAAGTAATGTGATATAAAGATCATGCACTCCAAAGTCAAAACCCCTATACTATGCGTTTGTATGTCCTAATTTTTCTTTGCAACTTCTTACATCCAACCAATTATATAATTGCTCTCATTAAATTTTCAAGTGAAACTCTGGTCACCACTTTAAAAACGAGGTGACGATTTAAATGCTACCGTTAAACACTTGACGAGTGCTTCTTAGAATTTGTTAAGAGTAAATCCTTAAAACTGTAGTGTTTTGTCCATTTTCACAGAACACTATAGTAAAAGGGTATTCCTGAAGTAAGTAGGTATAAATCTTTGGACCAGATAGTTCCTACGATGAAATGTAAACACGAAATAAGGTTGGATTTTTAAATTTCATAGAAATGGTCTTATCTGAAAAACATTTACATTAATAAATTAAGTTGTTTTTTTTTTATGTAAGAAGTTGTAAAGATTTTTCCAATATGAGTGAGTTAATGTAAAAATAAAATAAAACAAATTGTGTGTACGGTATTTTCGAAACAGTTTTTTGTTTGAAAAACGCATTCATTAAATATGTTATATGACATCATTCATGTGTGCGCTGTAGCTTGACATGCTGTTAAGGATACGAGAAATTCTCAAATAGTCCCTAATTTGATGTATTTAAAGAATACTGAATGCTCTTTAAAAATAATTTTAATTTAACCTGTGGTCTGCGAAACAAATAAAAAAATTGATGTTAAAATATTGGCGAAGTAATATAACGCCAAATATTGGTCCACGAAATGAATATTACCTTAACAACAAAATGCTATTCGAAAATTAGCGAAATAAAAATCCGCAAAAAAAGTTTGGCGATATAAATTAATAATAACGGCGACATGAGCAAAATTATTGTTGAACATGGATTTGGAATAATTGATAGCATGACGAGGAATTGACTTTCTCGAGTAGAGAGTCCTGCAAACTTTAACAGTTAACGGCAATATTCTCTGTCAATAATGTTCCTCTGACTCCTCAGCTCCTTTTTTAATATGCAATTAATAGGCAAGTTATGCATTCGTGCACACAAACGTTTCGAAATAACAATCAAACATATGATATTACGATGATGGAGAACGGAGAAATAAAAAAAAGTGTCTATTTGCCTGTCAGCCTGGTTGTATCAGCACCTACAACCCTAACGACTGAATCGCTATGTTTAAAATTTGGTATAGGGTTTGTAGGCGATTCATTTAAAGCAAAATTGGACTTTTTTCTACCCCATAAAATAATGGTACTTGCCATACAAACGTTATGAAAAACCTCATTTTGATTTCTTGAAAAAATTGGACGCAGTTACTTTGTAATTGGCTCACTTGTGAGTGACGATTGTGAATGCAAAACAAAATTGTCAAGTCTATTAACGGTATTTCCCAAAAAAATGCTTAAGCTTTCTCGTGGTGGAGTTAATCAATTTTAACTCAAAAATTTTTAATCAAAGATTAATACCAACATTAAAAAAAGAATTTAATTTTAATTTTAGTTAATTTTTTAATTTATTTTTCTGTTTAGTTTATTTTTCTGTTTCAAAATAGAAAATGGAATCACTATTTTATTTAATTTTTACATTAAATGAAACTGTTTAGCACTTTAAAATTAAAAAAAAAATTTTTTTTAATTTTTTAAAAAACCGTTCTAACAATTTTTAATTTTTTTTTTAAATTCATATTTTTCTAACTAATTTTTTGCATTAGTTTGATTATGTTTAGAAAAAGTAGTTTTTGTACTTTCAATAAAAAATCAGATGAATTTGTTCGTATTTCTCGTTTCTATTTAAATTTTTTTAATTTAAATATTTTTTTGCCCGCAGGCAACTTTCCACAAGTGCACTTCATTTATTTTCGTTCACTTTTTTATACAATTAAATTTAATCACAAAAAAGCGAAAACTACTTAAAAGATAACTAAATTAAGACTTTTTATTTTCAAACAGTCTGTCAATATACTTCAATTGACAAAAATGGTGCTAAAATGTTTTCATTGATTCAACAAATCTTAAATAATTTCAAAACTTATTTATATGATTCGATGACAGAAAATCAACCCCTTATTTCCTCGATTTTTTATTTCTTCTTCATGAAAGCAGAAAAATTAAAACACTTTCACAAGGACTTCCTTCTAAATGAATTAATTTGTAAAGGAAGTAATGATGACGACGATTGCATTGCAAACATTTTCGAAAACCCTCTCTAGCAGCACTAACTAAAAGCATAATATGTATATCTTCACACATCTAGAACAACTATGAGAATTATTTACACGAATGGTTATAACTACTCTGAACTTACTTGTTGTAATCCGATTTGGAAGGGGATTATTCGTTGCACAAATTCTTGCAACCTTTGGATGTTGCCATGAATAAAACAGTTAACATTACATTGAATAGAATTTTAGAATGATTCAACATTTGTTTAAGTTTTTGGTGAAATATGTTTATAATATTTAGTTGATTTTGTTCTTAATCTTTTTTTTTTGAAGAAGATTTGTAAGTCAATAACTGCATACTGATTTTGATGAAACAAATTAAGAAGAATGTTTTGCTTTAAAAAGGGATAAGAAATTTCGTATGGCAACTTTATTTACACACAAGTGCTAAATTTTCACGAAAACCACTCCAACAATTTTCTTCAACAATGGTTTTTATCAGATTGCATTTTGTTGAGTTGCAAACAACAAATATTAACGGTTGATCATATTTCTCATTTATATTTAAAAAAAATTATTAAATTTAATTTTTTTGTGTCAACTTCCTACAAGAGCAAATACGTGTGACCCAGTCGTGTACCTTTTTTTTGCCGTAAAGGTATGCACTTTCAAGAGAGTGTTCAAATTTTTCGTATATAGGTAATAGAATAGTCAGTATTGAATCATCTGACAAAAGTTTTGAAGGTCTCCAAGTTTGAATGCAGTTTTGTAGGGTGGTTGATTCTGAGTATGCAAATGAGTTTGCGGGAAATTCAGTCTTGTGTTGGTTCAATATTTTCTTCAAACGATTACAACAAAAAAATTATAAAAATTGTATACATAAAAGGCAAAATTATTTGCACATAAAAAAAAGTGGCAAAATTACTTGCACAAGTGCAATTTTACAGTAAAACGCGATATTAACCTTGCATTTTAATTCGAATCTTAATTGAACTGACCACGTCAGTAAAATTGTATCAAAAATATATCGAATTATTCGAGGTCTTAATAGCTGTGCTAGGTATATTCTTAATTTTAGTTATAGTGACCACATATACAATTCAGCTAGGCAAATTTTAGGCTGCACAGTAGTTAATTACTGAAATATAGAACTTTAGCACTATGCAAAATTATCCGGACTTCAAACATAATAAAACATGCCAGCTCTCAAAGATCTTTGCAACTAATAACACCAAGACACAAATATCTAAGAAGCAGTCGACAATTGTTCGTTTATGCTATTAACCCGCATCTTCTGCCATTAACATTAAAGACGAAACAAACAACGAGATGCTTTGAATCTAAATTGTTCAATCATTTTGCCAGGGAGCACTATAACGCGGTTTCACAGATTTTGTTTTCTTTTTTTTTTTTTGAAAGAATCAATATTGTCTTAAAATTTTTTTTTAGAGGGTTTAGTTGACTATTACCCTTTATCCTTTTCTCTTTGTTCCTTGATTTCTATATCTGTTATCCTATAATTATTTGTTTAAATCGTTTTTTTTTTAATATTTATTATTATTTTTTTTTTTAATATATATATTAATTTTTTTTCCAAGAAAAACACTTTTTTTTTGGTTTTCCCAAATTTGACCTGCTCAGGTCAATTATTAATTAGGGGATTATCCCTTTTTATTTTTTACATACCATCCGATTTTGATCAAATAATAAAAAAAAACGAATTAACTTTTTATTATTTTTTTTAATTTCTCAAAAACTAAGATACATTTTGGCATCCGGTTTTCTGTTTTTGACTAAAAATTAATAAGAGCATTGAATTTTGAAAATAAAAATAATAGTTAATTACATAAAATTTTGAAAAAAAATAGTTTAAACATTTTTTTTTTAGTTTTTTTTTCAAAATTTTGAGTTTGAAAATTAATTTTTTTAAAACTGTTCACTTAAACAACTTAATTTAAAAGTTAAGTAAAAGAGTAGTTTTCTGGCTTTCCAAAAAAATATAACAAGGCTTTGTATCATTCACCGTTGTTTTTAAATAATTTTTCTGATTAAATTCAATGTTTTAGAAAATTGCCCCTTCCGCCTAAACGGTGGGAAATAGACCCCCCCTCCCATACGATTTTTTTCTTGTCTTAACTCCACCTAAACGCTCAAGCTTTTTGGTGCACCTTATATCAATCACCCTGTATATATGTATATAGATGAAATTGTTATTACGTAAATTAAAATTTTTGTACTCTTACTCAAAAAGCAATTATAAGCTCATAATTGTAGAACAATACAATTGAATTGAATTTTGTGCTCTCAGCGGAATTTTTTCCTAATTATACAAACATTTTTTTTAGGATTAATGATCGATTAGTTAGGCCGCCATTTTGAAAGTTGTCTTGAAAGTCTTAAAGCCAATTATCTCGAAGAACCATAGTCCTACAGAAAATCAGCCAAATACAAATTTGTAGAAAATTGTATTGTTTATCATTTTTAAAGACAACTTTTTAATGTAGCTTTAATATTTCAAAAGTTATGAACAGATTAAAATCTAAATTTACAGGTTATGTTTTTGGAGTCAAAAATTGTTTCTGTTTTTAATTTAACTTACAAAAATGTTGAATACAGATTTTTAGACAATTTCACAAAGGAAACATTTTGCTTTTATTTTTTCCTTAAGTAAATATTTAAGTTAAGTTTTTATATACCTAGGAGGAATCCCTCTACAAGATTTAATCGAAAATTTCGATGAGTGCATAAAATGCGTTTTAGTGTATAATTGCATTTGTGCACATAATTTTGCCACTTTTTTTTAAGTGCAAATAATTTTGCCTTTTTCTTTTCTATGTTATGTATTGAATTTTGATAATTTTTAATTAATTAATTTGTTGTAATCGTTTGACTGTTATATTTTAGCGGAAAAAATTATACCTAATAAAAAAATAAATAAAAATGCTAAAAATTTAATCTTTCCGCAGTTAAGTGCAGTAAATTTGCTGTAAATTTTTAAGATATAAATCATTAAAATTTGTCAAGAATTTAAAAATTTTAATTTCAGACTTATTTTAGCGGAAAAAGCCATAATAAAAAAAAATTAATAACGATAAAAATTGATGTTTCCGCAGATAAGTGCAGTAAATTCGTAGTAATTTTATAGGGTATAAATCATTAATTTTTTTCAAAAATTTAAAAATTTTCTCCACTAACTGTTATATTTTAGCGGAAAGAAGTAAACCTAATAAAAAATTAATAAAAATGCTAAAAATTTAATCTTTCCGCAGTTTAGTGCAGTAAATTCGCAGTAATTTTTTTGGATATAAAACAATATTTTTTTTCAAAAATTTAAAAATTTTCTACGCTAACTGTTATATTTTAGCGGAAAAAATTATAATAAAAAAAATAAAAATGCTAAAAACTGAATCTTTCCGCAGTTAAGTGCAGTAAATTCGCAGTAATTTTTTTGGATATAAAACAATATTTTTTTTCAAAAATTTAAAAATTTTCTACGCTAACTGTTATATTTTAGCGGAAAAAATTATAATAAAAAAAATAAAAATGCTAAAAATTGAATCTTTCCGCAGTTAAGTGCAGTAAATTCGCAGTAATTTTTTTATAATATAAACCATTATTTTTTTTTCAAAAATTTAAAAATTATTTTAGCGTAAAAAAATTATAATAAAAATGCTAAAAACTTAATATTTCCGCGAGTTAGTGCAGTAAAATCGCAGCAATTTTTTAGGATATAAATCATTAAATTTTTTCAAAAATTTAAAATTTTTTTCAAAAATTTAAAAAATTTCTCAGCTAACTGTTATTTAAAATTATAATATAAATGCTAAAAGTTTAATCTTTCCGCAGTAAATTCGCAGTAATTTTTTAAGATGTAAATTACTAAATTTTTTCAAAAATTTAAAAATTTTCACCGCTAACTGTTATATTTTAGCGGAAAAAAAGTATAATAAAAAAAGAAAAATGCTAAAAATTTAATCTTTCCGTAGTTTAGTGCAGTAAATTTGCAGTAATTTTTTAAGATACAATGCAGTCAATTCGGCCAACTTTCGTTCGCTAAGATAAGGAACGTAAAAAAGGTAGCAGTGTTTATGAAAACAACAATAATTTAATACAATTTATTAAAAAAAATATATACATGGTGCCTGGTACCTAATTTAGAATACGCGAAATGAATTCAATTTTAAAAAAAGTTTTACCGCCAAATATATATACCTATCTGTGTTTTAGATAAAAAAAACAACTTTCATCTATTCATTTATGCACAGCAAACTATAACTCTAACGATTCAATTATCCTTTGTTCACGATTCCAATTTTGTT
This sequence comes from Baccha elongata, assembly GCA_951217065.1. NCBI lineage: Eukaryota > Metazoa > Arthropoda > Insecta > Diptera > Syrphidae > Baccha > Baccha elongata. The sequence goes on along the minus strand of OX578272.1, from coordinate 88,558,853 downwards.
TGTGTTTAATGTAGTTTTCCCTCTGGCTACAACTATCTTTATATTTATTTTTCATTCTCTATACCTATTAAAAAGATAAATTCTTTTGTCTCTAACTAACCAATTTAAGACAACAAGACCCAGCCAATAGAAAATCATCTCAAAGTAATTAAATATTTTTATCTGTATAAAATGATTTTCCATCTTTCTTTGAATTTTCTATCTATATACACATTAGATTTAGTATATAATATAGATACACATGTCTATAACCAACCACCAGAAAGCCAGGAGTACTTTAGCAGATAAAAGAAAAAAAACATTATCCTTGTATTCTTTTTGGTTTGTTCAAAAGAAAAAGTGGTATAGGCATTCTAACATTTTCGCAGTCAAACTAGCGCCACCAGAGTTGAGTATAAACTCTTCCAATCAATAAACCAATTTTAGACTTTTGCGGCTTTTATTTTCTCATGCCAAACCAAAGTAAGCAATTTATTTTTTCCCAGACACCAACCAGTCTTTGTGTGTATAAAAGATAGAATATCTATTCATTAGATATTTTCATAGAGAAAGAAAAAAACCAATGAATCCGCAAAATAGAAATTCTGTCCAGCCAATATTTACTCATGCCACTCTGGTCAGAACATTCTACCATCCTGTATAGGAAAAGACAGTCGTCCGTCGTTCTGTTCGAATCCTGTTATCCGCATACACACGCAAAAAAGTAGTGTTTTCAAATGCCATCTCGCTACCCGGAGAACAAAAATTCACTTGTCTAAGTCAAAGAGCGTCCTTTCACTTTGAATAGCCACCCAACAACAGCACCAACAGAATTGACAAACAAAAAACATCCTTCACAACTAAAATAAATAAAAAAAAAGGATATTTAAAATAAAAAGCGCTTTTTCTATGCCAAAGAACACACAACAACAACAAAAAGAACGATGAGAGAAAAATATCAAAGACAAAAGTTAAATCTACTCCACGTATCCTTATTGTATTGTCTCTGCTTCTGGTGTGGCTTCTACAGATGCATATTGGTATAGCTTTGACGAAGCGATGATAGTGTGCGCTGCGCCGTCAGAACTGCTTTTATACTCAGGAAATTGTGTGTGCATTTAGAAGTAGGTTAACCTTGAATATTATTCCACGGATTTCTGCTCTCATTTTGTGGAGTTTCATTTGGCCTTCTCTTGTTCCCATTTGTGATTGCCGACTCTCCGTCTCTCTGGGATAAACTATATAGAACATAACGCTTTACTACAACATTTTAGTAGCTGAGCCTGAGCTAAAAAAAAATATTCTTGTGAAATTGTTAGACATGTGTATTAGTAAGGGCTGATTCAATATTATTGTTTTTTTTTAGCATTTGCGTCGTTGATAGTGTGGAATATAATAATTACCTATCTGTGTTAAGGGATAAAACATTATAGCGGTGTTGCCATTTACTATTAGTTGTTATTAGATTTTCTTGCTACTTGAGTGTTGAAAAACCTAAAATTTTTAAGGTCTTTATGTTAACCATGTATACAAAAAAGACGCGATTTTTCAATTTTTTTAATTACATATTTTATACAGTTTTTCTTCTAGTTAGTTTATAACTTAGCGACCCAATATGAAAATATACTAAGTAGGTATACGTACATAATAGGTCTTCTTAAATTTTATTGCACCTATTTGTGTTAAGAAACTTGTTTAACAACATACCAATTACCAAGTATTGGAAGATTTACGAAAAAAACTCGAAAGGAGTTCAAACAGCACAAAACACGATTTTTCAAAAAACTTGGACAATTTATTTGATAATTTCACACGTTAATATACTGTTGAATTGAAGAAAAATAAAACACACGACTGGGTCGCAGGAACTTACTCTTGTAGTAAACAATGGGAATAAAAAAAGTCAAATTTCTAACATTCTGAAGAAAAGTGAAAATATTTAAAAAAATTGCCGATACGCAAGATCAAGTTGTATGGTAACTATCATTAAATGGCTGTTTAGCAGAAAACTGTGTATTCCATTTTGTGTTAAATTTCTAAAATCCCCTCTGGAATATAAATATAATCGGTTCAGCTGTTTTCAAGTTATGGCTTACTTTGGAAAAAAAACTTTAACACCAAATTTCTGTTAGTTATGTGCATTTTTATCCAAAAAACCAAAACTTCAGTTATGTTAAAATTATTGCAAATATAACGTACAATAAGTTTCCCCAAAATCACGCTTTCGAGAAAACTTGGAAAAACTAAAACCGTTATATGAGAGGTACCCGTTATAATTGGACTAAAACAATATTTCGACTTTCTTCTCTAGGAAATCACCAAAAACTAATACACATGAAGTTTGAAGAAAATCCATCCACTCGTTTAGGCTGTAGCTCTTTGAACAGACAATCGAACATCCGCATCCGCACAACCGCTTAAACAGACCAACGGACGGCATGACGAAACCTACTTTTTTGAGCTTCCCTATAACATCGTAATGTCAGGAGTCGAACAACGAGGTCGACGATTTCTTATAAAAAAACAACAGTTTATTGAAAAGTAAATATTTTTCAGTGTTTCCTGAAACAGTTGTTGACCTTAGCATGCGGATAAACAGAAGCTTATCCTCGATGGTACAAAAGTTTTCTGTATATGCTGACATCTTAAAACTGCGGTGATGCATATGTTCAGCTTTAAAAAGGTTAAGTAACCTTTACTCCGATGTGTTTAGCATGAGTATGAACGGTAGGCACCGTCACTTAAGTCGTCGCTCTCCTAAGACACATATTTTATATTGGTCGATGTAGGTGACACAAAGCAACGTAAGAGAATCACTCACAATTTGTTATTTGACCAACAAATTACAATAAAACAATTTTTTTTTCAAACGTGATGCAATGTTTCGATACTTGAGATTACATTAAAAAATGGTTACAGATCCACTATATAAAGGCGGTACTGCGTTTAAAAATTCAGTTAGATTTTTGAACTACAAAAGCCAAATACCAAGCTTTATTTTCTTGAACTATAGAAGCCAAATTTCAAGCTTAATTACATTTTGCTCAATGGAGTCAAGTAGACTCCAGGAAGCAAGAAAAATTTTTTTTATGTAATATAATTTTTATTAAAAAATATCATAATAAATAATAACACATTAAAAAAGTGTATGACGTATGAGTGTTTTTTTTTATAGAAATACATTTCATTTGCACTCATTTTTAAGTTTGAAAATATTGGAAATTATTGTCATTTTTGAATTGGATAAACCAATCAATGCAGAATAATCTGGTATCCTATTATAAAATAAATACACTTAAAAAAAAAACATACAAAATACCAATTTACCAGTTTTTTTTTATTTGCCATTTAAATAGTAAAATATAAACTTAAAAGCCGCATTTTATTATCAGAATTGAGTTTTTACCTTACTTACAACACAACAACAAAATCCTGTGTTCTATCGGGTTCAATTCTCGTGATCAAAGATTTAGCTTTGACATCAACCATTTATATTTTTATCTGTTACGTCAAGTACGGCGTTGCCGCGTTAAATATAAATTTGTTAATATGATCTTGCCTTTTATTGACTGATGGGAGTAAGTACCTTAATTTTTTGCACCAATACAATGGGGCATATTCATAGACACTGTCTAAGCTGTTTTTAACAAAAACTCAAGTTTATCCTATCTAATTTACATTGCTTATTCCCAGTCTAAGCAAAACTGTACTTTAAAAACAACTATGAATATACCCCAATATGTTTTTCTTTACAAATATGTATTTGTAAAGAAATAAAAATCTACCATGTTTAGAATAATCTTTGTATATAAGATTGAAAGATAAAATTATTTTTCAAAAACAAGTGGGGTATATGTATGGAGAATCATGATGCCACTTAATTTTGTTTCCATTTAATTTTATTCTTTATTTAGAAATAAAAACAAATTGCAAAATGGCAATAAAGTAAAACCCGAAATCGTTTTTGACTTCATGGCACCATTTGCGGTGCGTTTAGATAAAATTAATATTTTGGTTGAATGTCGAGATATTTAGGTTTCATAATACCCCCCTTTAACATAACCATGCAAATTTTTTTTTTATTTTTGAACAAATTTTTAGGTAGAACAACTTATGTACTTAGAAGTCCAATGTTCACATTTGGACAAAAATTGTAAACTAAAAACATACATATTTTGAGTTTTCGATAATGTTTTAGTCATAGAATACGATGGCCTGGCCACGGCGAAAGCTTATCATTTTCCAACCAAACTAACTGGAGCTATGGATTATCTTTTTGGACAATTAATAAGGAAATTACTCTTCAGCTTTTCGCCGCTTATTGCGTGTCCGGGGCCTTAAAATGGCGTTTTTCTATTAAACCAACCACTTTCATATTTGAAATGTTAAATCAATGAAAACCTCATTTTGTTCAACATTAGTTTTAAAATCGTCTTTTAAGTGAAAAGACAATATGTCATTAAAAAAAGTAAGACAGAGAGCAAGTCAACAATTTTCGATTAACATGTTTCCTTTTATTTATTCAGATGAATCAATGAATGCAACCATCGAATGGTGCATATAAATACCATGGAATTGTCGATGTCTGCGAAAATAATTTGAAACCATTGCATTCATTAACTCTATCAATAGGGCAAGTATTGGTTTCGTGTAAAAAACAAAATTCGAGGTTTTAATCAAACCTGACATTACGATACTATAGAGATGCCCAAAATATAGTTTTCGCCATGCCGTCCGTCAGTCTGTCTGTGCGGATGTGCGGATGTGAGTATGTTTGGTTGGTTGTGCACTTAATTACAGCCTAAACGGTTTCATGAATTTAGTTCAAATTTCGTATATAGCACTTTTTGGTGATTCCCTAGAGGAGAAATTCGAACTTATGTAATAGCTTGGCTAAAACGGGTACCTGCCATACAACGGTTTTAGTTTTCCCAAATTTTCTCAAAAACGGGTCTAATGATTTTGATAAAACTTGCAGTATTAACTGGTTTTAGAAATTTGGCCATAACTTGATAACGGCTAGGCTGATTCCTTTTAAATTCGGTATAGAATTTAATTGTGACATTTAGCACAAGAAAGCATTCAAAGTTTTTGGCAAAACAACCGTTTAATGACAGCTGCAATACAATGTGATCCACGTTTAGGCCATTTTTTGATATTTTTTTAACTTTCTTCAAAATTTCATAAATTTAAATTTTTTGTAGTCACATTTATTGTTACAAGAGCAAGTTCGTGCGACCCAGTCGTGCATTTTATTTTTTATAAATATAAATCGGATCGGATTCTTTTTTTTCTCAAAACATTCTTTAAAAGGTCTGATTCCCAGTCCCCTGGCATTGCAGAATCCCGTTTGAACATAAAAAAATCATTGCCGTGATCAGTTCGCACACTAAAAAAACCTTTAATTGTAATATCTAATAACACAGGATTGTTATGAAGTAGATAAATATTATTTAGCAATGCATTTTATTGCGAAAGAAAGTCACTAAACTTTGTCCTTCGCATTACTAATCAGTCCCCTGAAAGATTCAAATCATCAAAAATATCAAGTATCGAGTCTCGTTGAAACAAAATTGGGTTTACATCTCGCGTCTTTTTGTTATGTCACTTTAAAAAAGCGAGAGATCGTGGATTGACCATTTTATTTATCACTCCCCTGGTGACTACTTACATATAATTTTTGTATATAAGTAAGAATATTTGTTAGGCTAGGTAAAACCATAATATATTTTCAGTCTTTTACTCTTTCAAATAAAACGTTTTTATGTTTTTTGGTTAAAAAATGTAAAAAAACTCAGTCCCCTGGCAATTTTATGGAAAAAGGCATGCACTATAATTCTATCCAGCGGTCTAAGAGTTTTTTATAAGATAATGTGTTTTAACGGGTTTTGCTTTGTAATCTTAAATCGATGATCCAGCATACTTTTTTAACGGCGATATTGAAGCTATAAAAACCTGTTTTAGAAGCACTTTCAAAGTCAATTAGGTAGAAGACTATCTTATCACGGTTATCTTATTATGCTGATATCGATCAGTTAATTCTACCATTTAAATAAAAAGTCATATTTTATAATTTATAAGATATAATTGTTTTTTTTATCAGTCCCCTGATGGTAACAAAATCTTAGTCCCCTTACCATCTTTTTTTTCAAAAAATTGTCATAAAATTGTTCTTTCAATAATGTTAAAGGACATTCTAACAAATAGCTAGAACTAATTTGTAAGCCTTGTCGAAATCATGAGCATTTTATTCCACTTTTTGTAGAATCACCCATTTATATAATATTGTATAAATTTGTTTCTACGCATACTATTGCTAATAGTAACTTTGAGAAACAGGCGGACCTCTAGAATCGCAATCCTACATTGCATCCTCTTTTGTTCGCCCTATAATTCTATATGTAATAAAAATTGGCAGCACTGGTGTGTTAAGTGCCTACCTTAACCTCCAAATTTAACACATAACTTCACCCGTACCGTACATAATATTGAGTTAAAAGCTTTCCCCGAATACCGGATATAATTTTTGTATATACATATGTATTCTCTATTGCTGAGTGAGAGAAAATTCTATTTCTCTCTGCCTTTCTCTCTGATAGAGCACCCGTGTGAGAATGAAGGGTGAATCAGTTTGAGTGAGTAGCTCTGTTTTAAAGCCAGCTATATGTATGCCCTAGCTTTTCTATAGTAAAATGCAACCCACATAACCTATGCCTAGACCTAACCTATTCCAACTCCTCCTGCCTAAACCGTGTACATCCTTATCCTTAACAATCAATTTTCTCTTTAAATTGAAATCTATTTTTTTCACTCTGGATATCCTGTGCATCCTGTGCTTCTGTTTTGTTGTTGTTTTGTAGCTCGATGTTGATTTTTATTCCTTTATTCAATCAATTTACCTGAAGAGAGCAGCTTTTTTTGTGCTGCTCCACCCGTATATTCGTTCATACACATCAAAGGACAAAAACCAGGAGTTTTTGATTGATTTTCGAAGGAAAAAAAAAATAAAAATCAATTTGTGACAGACACAAAATTCTGTATATTTGCTTATGTGGCAAAAAAGCTAATGGCAACTTTAAAAGGACACGCGTTTTATCTTTCGAATTTGTGTCATCGAAAACACAATCTCTGATAATGGTCTTAGTCCTGCTGCTATTGCTGGCAAAAAAGATGACAAGCTTCTTCTTCTTGAAAGAAGAACGATAGATCCGCCTCCTCTTTGTGTCTGCTATCAATGTTTCTTATTCTTTTTCCAAGATGTGGTAAGGTCAAGATTGAAAGAAGACCAACTTGTGTGTGTGTTTTTGTGTTTTTTTTTTATTTGATTCACGTTTTTGTAAAAGGAGGCGTTTTCCACGCTGCATTGAAGAAGATCTTTGAAAGGAGGAGGAATCCTGCTTTCCAATGCCATATCATCCATCCATCCATTCTATCTACCACCCTTTGTCCTGGATCCTGTTTGATTATCTTGATTTTATTTGCTCTTTGCTGCTCTGTGTGCAATTTTGAAAGGATAACATTTTGGTTTCCTAGAATTTTTGCCTTTTCTTCTTCATTGCTGCCAATTCAAAATATTTTGCTGTGTTTTTATTTGAAGTGTCATTCGAAAATACAGTCTTCAGACATGTGAATGAAATGCTTATGCACGTATTCATATATATACATATATGTATATTTTTTGAATACAGTATTGAAGAGCCGCTTAAGTTCTTGAGGCACAACAAAATATATACAAAGTGAAAATGAAAGAAAATATTGAAAATAAAATTCTTAAAAATTCTGAAACACTCCGCAGCAAGGAGTAGGTATAGATATACTTTCAACTTTCAAGGACCCTCATGTTCATGTTTTGTTTTTTTATTCCTCGTACTTAATATTTTTTTTTTCATTTGCAATATAACGGCATTGCAGAAAATCAATTTCAATGGATACAACAACGTCACCAGCTTCTCGCTCTGTGATGTTGAAGGAGTTGGTTTTAATGTCTGTTGGTATTTATTTGAGGATTTGGTCCATTAAATTTCACTCAGTGTTTATATTTGCTGAAGGATAAAATATTTACTTTTATATATTGTTTTTTATTTATATTTTGGAAATTATGGCGCGGCGGTTGATGGTTTTTGAATTTCTACTTCAAAGATTTGTGATGGAATGGGGATTTAAGTAAGGGTAGGTATATATGAGATGTTGAAAGAAGTCAGGTTGCAAAACAAGGGCACTGATACCTATAAGCTAAGCAGTTTTTGAAGAAGGAAGGATGCAAGTAGCTGGAAGCAGGAAAGTTACTAAGTACAATTTTGAACAATTTCACACAGTGGGGGTCACTTCTTACAGATATACAAAATTGTAGCAACGGTTTTGAAGACATTGGATATAGGAATTAAATAATAGATATTGGACTATATTCTTGAGTGCTAGGTACGTTTTTACAAAACTGGATTAATTTTTCATTATGCTGAAATCATATTTTTTCAGAAAAGAATTAAACAACATATGATTCATTCACAAATGGCAATATAAATGAGAAAAGTAATTTTAATAATATAGGGTGTAGATTATCGAAACATCAACACCATCTTCAAATGATACTTCTGAAATATAGACCAGAAAAACTAAGAAAAAACTACACTTAACATTTGAATTGATTTTTAATCAGAATCCGTTTCTGAACAACACATCAAAAATCGGACAAAATCCAACCTTGGGAACACCTTGAAAAATGCATTTCGAAATTACGGATTAAATAATATGGTGCCTTTGATAATAGTCAACACAAACTACATATTCAAGCCCAAAGACGGTTATATATAAACCGAAACGCGTCTCTTCAAAAAAACTTAAACATTTTAAAATTTATGTTGTAGAAATACAAATAAAAACAATATATAAATAAACAATAATTTCATTTTATTTCAAATTTAATTGAGTGTTTAATTTATTATTTAAACATTTCATATACCTACAAACATAGAGACTAACCAACAACAAAATTTGATAATAGGTTGTAATTTGTATAACGCTGTGGTTTATTTGTTTTATTTATGTGTTTCTTTTATCATAACTTCTTACTGACAGAATACCAAGTTCAGAAATTTGTCTAAAAACTGACGCACTACCATTAACACCCTTTAAATTTTTTCCAGTCAACAACAGAAAAAACCGAGGTTGTTGTCAGCGTAAAGGCCTATGCAAAATATATCAATTAAAATATATTTCAGACAAATCGGACATGACCCTGGCTGGTAGATTCCATTTAAACGATTAAAGTAAAGATGTGAGAAAAGTTAATGTACCTCGATTAACGCCCTGTAAATTTTTTCTCAGCCAACAAAAAAATCTAAATTAATCTCAACGTATATAGGTCTGTTTAAGGTTTATCGACTTAGAAAGACATTTGAACTATTAAAATCAATATCAGAAAAATTGATGCACGCAAATTAACACCCTGGAACTGTTTTCCTAGCCAAAACAGAGAAAATCAATGTTTTAAAAATTAACGATTAATCAACGATTAAAAATTATTATTAAATTTACAGCAAATACTTTTGCACACCTCTGTAAAGCCAGTGTTGCGAGATTATAAATTTAGAAAACACTAATGCCCAGTTTCACAGTGAGACTTTAAACTCTATTTTCAGTTTAAACTACCGTTTTTCAATTTTTCGGTTTCAAAGTAATCGTTTAACACAGATTGGAGTTAAACTTTTCGTTTAAGTTAAACGATTTTATTTCATCGTTTAAACGCCACCGTATCGATTAAAGTCTTAGAAAACACAGACATCACCATTTTGATGTAAATTCCCAGCACTAGATATTTTAATAATTATTTTTATCACTGTTCACTTATATTTATTGTAATTTTTAAATTGAGATTGAATGTATTTGATAAAAAATACACAATTAGCATCACAATTTCCCAATAATTCACGATTTATTTTATTTTCACAACAATAATTTGACATTTCAAAACAAATTTCATTAAACAGAGCTTTGTCAACTGTTTTAAGCTAACTTGAGTTAAAGTTATTGATGTGAAACCGAACGAATTAAACGAAAAGTTTAAACTTTCGTTTAGGTTTAATTAAACTACAGTTTAAACTCTCACTGTGAAACTGGGCTCTTTTTTAATTATGATTTGAAAAATTCACAAGTTCCTATTTATTTATGACTTGAATTAGATTTAATTCACAATCTTTTTTTGGCTTGTGATTTAAAAAAATATTTGTGACTGTTGTGAAGGTAACAGAATATATACTTAGTAAATGCAGAGAGCGCTCTATTGGCTCAAAATAAATTGACTGAGCGTTCATGAGTGAAATGCTGAAGACAATTAAAATTAAAGATGAATATAGTCATTCTGGTGCTGTTGGTAGGTTTTATTTAATAAGATACAAATAAAATATTTTATATTTTATACATCAAATTAATTTCAGGGTTTATAAATGGACCAAATTGATAAATAATAAATTAAAAACTTTCAATTTAGATTTTGACTTTGACTTGTGCGAAAGAGTCCGAACGAACGTCAATTTGTGACAACTAAGTTCTTAAGTGTGTTTCAAAAATAAATCTTCATCAAGCTCAGAATTCAGACCATGTTCAATCCAAAGAAAACTCAGAGCATGCTCTGAACGATCGGACTCTGTTCAGAGCTCCGTTCTGAAAAAAAAAAACGTAAAAAGAAAAACGCCTCATATGTATATTCTAATTGTTCTATGGCAATATTATCAAATTTCTATAAAAATGTTCCTTATAGACTTTGTCGATTTTCTTTTGAAATTCTCAAGTTTTTCTTCGAAATTTTCGAACCCTCATATTAGCATCATTTTTAAAAAAGTAATTCTTCCTAACTCATGCAACACAATCGTCTACGGCAACAAACATATTCCCTGGAAGCTTTACTTCGAATTAGGTTCTCCTGTTTTCAAAAAATTATCCGCCCCTACTCCCTTACCAACCTGTAATAAGCGTGTAGAATAGCATTTATCCAGTACTTTTTTACTTTATTTTAAATGCTTATAACATTGTTTATATTTTAAAAAATAGCAAAAGGAAGGTCAATATTTTAATATTCATTAAATTACATAAAATTCCTGTCACGTGAATACTAAACAAGTGTTTTTCTTATAAAATAATTTTCAAAAAAAAGTTATACTTAAATAACATAGTTTTGAAAAAAATTTGTTTAATTTTTTTTTTTCAATTTTTAAAAAATGTTTAATTTGAAAATAATTTAATACAAAAAATGTTCACTAAAACAACTTTATTTAGCAGAGACTTCTGGCTTTTCAAAAAAGTAGAGCGTGGCATTGTAAGTTTGACAATTGTTTTTTAATAGTTTTGTTTTTTTTTGTTGTTGTAAGTAAATTTTTTAGAAATCCCGGAAATATACCCTACACACGTTTTATTATCACACACCTTATGTGAATGACCCTGTATATGCAATTATGCATACAAAAACATTTTTACAATTTGTAAACAAATTAAGACTGCTTTATCGACATCACGATTGACTTTTGTCAATATGAACTCTCCTGGCAACACTATTATTCATTCGATGTTACCTAATCATGCGATGTTTTTGACTTTTCAATGGCAAGCATCCACTTGTGTTTGAAGTTTGGTGTAAACAATTTCGCATATCGTGATAACAGACCATATTTTTTGTTTTTATTTAAATTAAGTGCAGCATGTAAGATATTTTGATTTATTTACGTAGTGAGGTATCAGCACATATAGATAAATACATATCTACAAATAATATATCCATCAACGAAATTGGGCTATTTTTTTTTTCTTTCACACCATCAATGTTACCTGCAAGTGTTACTTGAATAAACATCGATGGTTTGTAATGTGTATTGTGTATGATGGATTTTTCTGATACATATTTCTGTTTGAACTTCTTAAATCTCCTGATCTAGTTTTAGTTGATAAATTTAAAGTTCTATTTTCTATTTCATTGAAACGTGAATGACATTGCAAAAATGTATTTTATGTGTGACAAATATAAATATTCTGATTAAAAAATTACAACTTGCTAATAAATTTATAGCACATGATTTTGATTCCTATATAGATACCGCAACACAGTAGGTTGCAATTATCCGAGTTTTGTTTCATGGTAAATGCAAAAAAATTTAAAAAATTAACTTTTTTGTTTTTTTAGTAAATAAATTGAGAAAGAATGTACATATTTTGTATTTCCAAATATTAAGCAATCCGTTCTCTTTAAAGTTCGTACACTAACTGATTTATTATACGTCATTTCTTTATAATTTCTATATTATATATCCCTTGTTCATTAAGATATCTATGTGTCAGGGTTAACATATGTGTATGAGGACGTACATCCAGGGTTTACATTGAATTTGACTAATTTAATTTAAACATCTGGGAAATAACAATAAGAATTTTATGCACAAATAATTATAATTACCATAATTATAAAATCAAATTATAATTATAAATAATAAGTATACCTAATACATAATACTTTGTTTCGTGTTTTTGCAGATTCTTCAAACAGCTAAAAAGGTAAGTGAAATTATATGTATAAATACATGATAATCGAAATTTGAAATCCATTTAATGACTTTTAACATTTTAAAATTAGAAGTTGGAGCGAAGTGGGAATTAATTTCAGGCCTATTGGGCTTACAATTTAGCTCTAGCAACCCTGTGTGAAATTTAAAATACCTACAAAATATCATTTGTAAATATAAAATTGAATCCAATCGTACCTTCAGTACAGTCAGTTTAGAAAGTGATCTGTCAAAAATTTGTAATAAAAATAGGTGGGAAAAAGTTAATCATTATTTTGCAAGCATAAAACAATTCATACAAATATGTTTTTTATTAAAAACAAAATTATATTTATTGAAAATGTCAAATAAAGACACAAAAAATTATTTTAAATTTATTTAACTTAAAATTCAAAAAAATTCCATTGACCAATTTAATGTATAAGTTGCATATTTGTACATTTATATGGGACAACGACAACCTATCTCATTCGATTGCTTGAACTATTAGAAAGAATTTATATATTGAAAAATCAAGACAACACTAGAATTTACAATTTAGGTCAATGTTATAATTTGTGATCTTTTTCAATTGTCATTATATAGTTTCTAGTAACGGGTGTTTTTTTTCGAGGTATAGAACTTTAAGTTGGCATTACTTTTCAAGACGGCTACATGATGAATAGACTCACGCCTGAACAACGCTTGCAAATTGTGCAATTTTATTTTGAAAATAATGGTTCTGTGTGGAATACGTATCGCGCACTACGTCCATAAGCGATGTTTAGCGATGAAGCGCACTTCTAATTGAATGGCTACGTCAACAAACAAAACTGCAGCATTTGGAGTGAAGCTAATCCTCAAGTGTATGTCGAAACACCGACATCCAGAAAAACTGACTGTTTGGTGCGTTTTATGGTCTGGTGGAATCATTGGTCCGTACTTCTTCAAAAACGATGATCGGTATAGAGCCATGATTACTAACTTTTTTATTCCTGAATTGAATAATCATGATGTCCAGGAGCTGTGGTTCCAACAAGACGGCGCAACATGTCATACAGCTCGTGCCACAATCGATATATTGAAAGACAAGATCTTGTGATTTAACACCGCTAGACTATTTTCTGTGGGGTTATATAAAGTCATTGGTCTATGCGGATAAGCCACAAACGCTTGACCATTTGGAAGGCAACAGTCGCCGTGTTATTGCCGATATACGGCCACAAATGTTGGAAAAAGTCATCGAAAATTGAGCGTCCAGATTGGATTACATCCGAGCTAGCGGTAGCAGTCATATGCCAGAAATCATATTTAAAATGTAATGCCACAAGATTATCTTTCGAATAAATAAAAAATCATGTCAATCGAATATTCCATCGTTGTTTTATTGCAATTTAAAGTTCTATACCCCTAAAAAAAAACACCTTTACATAGTAATACATACAGACTATCAGAAAAAAACGTGTTAAAATCAAGATTTTCAGTCAGTAATATTTCAAGCCGATTAGTTGTATGGTAAACTCGGAAAATCTAATTCCAATTACAAAAATATTTTTTTTGTGGTGAAAAACTAAACAAAACAAAACTTATTTTAAGAAAGTTTTAAATTCAAAAAAACGCACAAAAAAGGATTGAAGCCACTTTAAAATGAGTATAGGTACCTAAGAACTTCTTAAAACGTGAAAAAAATCATATTTAAAATAGGTAACCTCGAAGTTCCTGTTTCAATATCGTTTCGGGATTATTTTAAGAATATGCGGTTCTTAAATATATGGTCAAAATACTACGTGGAAGCATTTTTAAAGTTCTACATGTTATGCAAAATCAAAAGGCTGTTTTAATTAATTCCCTTATGTTGGTTTTATTAGTGAAAATTAGTGATTTTTCACAACATTTTCCACGTAATATTTTGAAAAATGCGGTTATAACATTTTGCCATTTGACCACATATTGAAGAACCATATTCTTAAAGTAATCACGAAACGATCATTAAAATAAGAAAATCGATTTTTGTTTTTTTTTACAATATTTTGACATTTGCCCAGAGAATTCATGTCTGAAACAAAATGGAAATAAATTTTTCAACAAATCTTATAAAATACCTGCGGATTAAAAAATCAAAGAAAACCATTCAGTTCAATGAAAAAAAAAACATTTCTTTTTCAATATCATATTTAATAAAAATTTAACTAAATACAAATTCTTATATTAATTACATATTCTTATAAAATATCTGTTTTTGGAACATAGATTTTCCCATTATTTATGTTTATACCTAAGTGTAGAGATGGACTTGTGAAATATTGTACATTTATTTTCGAAATTATTTTTTAATGTACTAATTTCAAATGACAGAAAATGGAAGTCAAATCCACTAATTAAATTAAAAATTCTGAATGTTTTCACTTGAATGAAATAAGAATAATAACTTCACTACAAGAAAAGCAAAGTAACTATAACTCACTCACACGATTCGAATACGACGCGATGACGCAACGAACGGCAAAACCATATGAATAGCCGGTAGAAGTATTATGTGCATGCACATTAAGGATTATGGACATTAAAGATTGTGGATACTAAAAAATCTTGATATAAGATTTATTCGATCTTAAATTATGTTATACAACGTTTTAATATTGTTTCGACTTATTTTAAAAACAAAATACTAACTAAAGTTTTCGGAAAACTTAATTTAGGAATATGTAATCTAGATCAAGTTTTTTGTTCTTAAAATATATAAGTAAGTATTTTGGTGCTTTTTTGAAATCGAAATAAGATTGTTTCGTTCTTATTTTGTGCTGAAATGTAAAGTTTTAAAATTGTTTCATCTTATTTTAAGGCCAGTATTACACACTTAAGTTCTACCTACAGCTTACGCAAGTCTTACAATCGTGACTTACAACAACGTTTGCACTAACAGTTAAAAAATGCTTACATAAGTTAGAAAACATTCGACAGCCCATTCAATAAGCTGTAAGCAACTTCTGTAAGTGACTGATGTCTTGCTTATACCGTTTCGTTCCGATCACAGCTTATGTATGTTGTTAAATTTACCGTTAGCTACTTACAGAGTTTATTATACTAGAAAATATTCCAGAATTTACTTACGTGGGTAAAACTCAAATGTGTAACCCTGTTGTAAAAGCGAAAAAATCAAATCAAGTTCTAACTTGCTCTCTAGGTTATAAGGCAAGCCTGGGATTTGTGAAAAAAAGTATTGAGATAACAATCAAACATATAACATTACGATAACATAGAAGACGAAAAAAGTGGGTCCGGCAATTCTGTCTATCTGTCTGTCTGTCTCGGCATCTACATCCTAATCGGGTGGGCCGATTTACTTCATATTTGGTAGGTATGTTTTTAGAGTAATACCCCCATAGCTTTTTTTGTATGTCACTGTATGTCTTAAAATAACGGTACCTGCCATATATGCTTCGATTTTGGTTTGAATCTTTGTAAGACATGGATTTAGAACTTTTCTAAATAGGTATATATATATTCCGTTTGTACTTAAAATCCTATCAGTTTGTGCGACCCAGTCATGCCCTTTATTTGTCCTTAAAATAAGAATTTTAATCTGTTTTTTTTAGAATAAAGTTATTACATCAAGAATTATGGGTGTCATTTTAAGATTTAGAATAATAAGGAAAAAAAAAAACCTAAAACCAACCCTGATCATACTTAAAAAAAAAAAAGTCATTTTTACAATTTTTTAATTTGATGTTGGTATTGGGAACCCCGGTTCCGTTTTAAATGTATTAAAAAAAGTTATGAAATTTAAATAACTTGGTGTATTATAAAATATGCTAAAAATAAAAATAATTTTAACCGTAAATAAAAATAATTTTAACCTTTCTATGTTCCATTTTCAAATTGACCCTCAATTTTTGGAAAAAAATCCTTTATTTCTTTACGATTTTGGTTTACAGTCAATCGTTTATTAAATACTATCGACTCTGATAAGATTTTTCAAAAAGTTTGAATGTAGAGTTAGTAGAAAATAGACACACATTTTAAGGAAGGAAAGTTCCAAGAAATCCGCGGGGCTTACATGCAGTTATACTTTTTCTACCTTGACCATAACCCGACACTGTAGGGTCTTAGCATTCATGCAGAATGCTTTGTCTTGCTAAGCTTAAACATTTATGATAATTTATTCGGATATTCCTTAAATATACATACGCCACTATCTAATTAATTCATAAAATCTTCAGTTATGTTTTGTGATGGTTTATTTTTGGAAATTTCTTTCTGCGTCTTTAATTCTTCAATCAAGCCATAAAACTTTACATTTTACCATAAACAATTTTTCTGTTTTAATATTCATACTACTGAAGACTTTCTCCTTCGAACTCAAATAGTATATACATATTTCCAAAGTACCGGTAAGATAACTTTTAAGTTTTGAGCTTGTCTGACACTAACTACCACTGCATGAATTTTACTTAAGCAGAGCTTAAAAGATGTGCACGAGTGCACACCTCACTATCGCACTCCCACTTAACCCCAAACTTAACCTGAGTCAGCACCCACCTCTGTTTTAGTCTCTTACCACAGTTTTTGAAATCCTTAGATGTTCGGTATAGTGCATGTGTGTATGTTGGAAAAGTTGGAACACATCGGTCCCTGTGTATACTTCTACTTGTGCATAACTAGGACTAAAATAATACCAAGCAACATATTCTAGCCACCATCAGACAGACCCCAACTCAAAGAGTGTGTGTTGTGCTTTTTAATTAAATTTTATTTCTATGATCCTGATCTGGATACCTTTAGTTAAGCTGTAGGTGATGGCATATCTCTTACATGCCACTGCACACTCACTCATTCACCCAATCACCCTCGGGCATTGAAACCTTGAAGTAGATATATTAATATACATATACACATTTGCAGCATGCACCCGGCCCCCATGTCCATGGGCAGTTACTTTTTTTTTTGTTCATCTTGTTTTATTTCCAGGATAAGTTGAGTTAAAAAAAGGACCAAAAGCATAGTGCAGCTATAAAATGCATGCATCCGTGAGATAAAAAGATTTCGCTTTTGGAAATTTCGCTATGAGGACGGTCCAGCGACGGGTTCCACTATGATAGAATGGATGTCAAGCTATTTGTTGTTCAAAACGATGGATCTATCAAGCTTTGGAAGAACGTACATAGGTATTTTTATATTTTTTGTTCGTCGCCAATTGTAAGGACGAAAGTAGGTGATGTGGTTATCATATTTTTTTTTGTAGTACTGATATATTTATATACATAGTTCATTCAAAGAATACTCGGAATTAGGGTATACACAGACTATTGTGCGCACACCTATGAGCTGCGCTCGGAAGCGTATATACCAAAAGTCCTTGAGTACTGTGTAAGCATATACATACAAAGCGTACCAAGAACTTTAATTTATGTTTTTCCTTTTTTTTTTTGCTCCTTCTGTAGAGTTTAAATGAGTCGTCGGGGCAGTTGAAACGTTTAAACATTGAGACCGCTCACGAGTCAATTCAAGAAGTATTGGACGCTATAGATTTTGAAATCTATACAAACTAAATGTTTATTTGCCCCAGACAGTTTTTGTCTCACTTTCTTTCTTGTTTGGGTTGGATACGATATCCCGCAAAACAAAAATCATGTATAACAATATCCTGCATAACAATATCCCGTGTAACAAAATCCCGCAGATTAACTACTTTTCTGAATATAAAGAAGTTTTGTTTTTATTAAACAGTACCTGGGTGGCCAGCTTCTCGGGTTCAAGGGATTTTCACTCCCTTTCTGTAGTCAGTCCCGCTCACGCAACTTCGTTGCTCTGCTAAGGGTATGTCCATTCGACTGGCAGGAGCCTGTGTCAGCAGTTTTGTATGCCTCAAAAAATGAGAATCAACAAGAACGAACATAAATCAGTTACAACGTGAAGAAATTCAATAACAATATTTGTATTCTCGCCATAGTACTTTTTAATAAAGTATTGAAATTTCCCGCAGGACGCAAAAAAGTTGTGAATTTCTGCAGGATTTCGTGCTGTGCGATTTCACGATTTAATTTTTTTTGTTCAAATTAAACTTGCACAATTTTTTTCTGCGGGATTTCGTCACACGGGATATTGTTTCGCGGGATAATGTTATGTTCCCTCTTGTTTTTGTCAACGAAACATTTCTAATCAGTTTTTTCCAGATTCATAATCCTGTTTTTCGTCACTAGGTCACTAGGGCATGGTTCTTCGGAGAGAATCACTGTCAATAAAAGAAGAATACAAATGCGGATAGATTTTGGACTTTCATTTGAGTATCTTAGAAAATTTTTGTTCCTACTCTATAAAATGTTGGTGCAAGTGAGACGTATAAAAATGTATCTCGAAGGGGTATGTTCGTAAAGCTGTAATTGGTTTTAAAGTTGATTTTGTTAAATTTTCAATTGCCCACGATAATCGAAATCTTGAGTAACATATCTCATGTTTTTAATGCAAATCAAAGGTAGTATCAATGAGAAATGTCATTTAAAGCGATAATTTTGAAGTTTTCTTAATTTGTCATCAGATGTCTACATATTATCTAGTTTTGATGTTGCGGATACACTGGAGAAAAAAGTGAACGGGTATTTGGCCTATAAAGTATTTTGTTACTGAAAATATCGGAATGAAACCAATAAATTTTGTTGTATTTAAAAATTTATTTTTAAAATCCCAATCAAAATTAGGTATTCTGCCTAATTTTTGTGATATTAAAAAAAAAATTATGGGATCTTCAACAATTAATACATAAGTCACGATTTCCAATAATTAGGCTGATTAGGGATTTTAAAAATAAATTTTAAAATACAACAAAATTTATTGGTTTCTTTTCGATATTTTCAGCAACAATACAGACTATATAGGCAAAATGCTCTTTCACTGTTTTCTCAGTGTAAATTTAACATTTTGTAGTTTGAAATAACTGTCATTAACCAACACTTCTTTTAAGATTCTCGACTCAAACGTCATTCTCAGAAACCTTTTCAATTATCCTTCCTTATTCTTGTTGTAGTTTTGCCTTAAGTTCAAAAAGTGTACTGCAATTTCAGAACGCGCAAAACATTTCTTATTTGAAGGTTTAGAACCTTAGAAGCTTTGAATTTGTTTCGTATGTGTTATTGTGTTCTTAGACAAGAAAATACATCGATGAACTATATCGATACCCGGCATCTTGTATGCAAGAACTATAAATTTTGAGAAATTGATAGACAAACTCTTATTTTCAAGATTAAGGTATTTTCGGAACGAGTCGGCGTATTGTTGGGTGCACACAAAACTGACGAAGTCAGGTGTTGGTTTGTTTGTTTGATGTGTTTTCATTTTATTGAGGTAGTTGAGAGTTTGAAGCTCGAATCACTGTTGACATCTGGCTAGGTCGAAACGAATAAAATGATCTTCGGAATAAGCCAAATGTTCACAGATCGCTGATTTTGTGCCTGCATTGTTTTGAACTGCTTTTATGTGTTCATTTAGTCAGGTTTTAACACATCTCTTCGTTTCTTCAATATACGATGACCGGCAGCTGCAAGGAAGCGAGTACACTCCAGGGTTTTGTTGTGGTGTTTGCTCTTTTGGTGACCTTAAGAGTTGGCGGACTTTAGTTGGTGGTTTAAAAACAGTTTTTATACCAAACTTTCTTAAGACTCGCCCAATTCCATCTGAAATGCCTTTAATATAAGGTAAAAAGGCTCTTTTTTCTTCTACCTCTGGATAAGAACCTCTCACTGAATCTGGTTTGGACTTCCAAGATCTTAGATCGGAGCTATAATTATTTTTCTTTAGTGTCATTTCTACATGCATCAACTCCTGTTGCAGATGTTCAGAGTCACATATATTATGAGCTCGGTTCACAAGAGCCGAAACTCCTGACGTGAAATTTGCTGAATGATGAAGGGATGTAGCCATCAGTATGGGTTGCTTTTCTAAATACGGTATGTCCAATATTGTCCAATGTGAAAGCACAACAACAACTACGTGCCTGTACAATTTGAGAACAAGAGCAAGTACCAATTACCAATAATAACATCTATCAAAACATCGCAGTCTCCTCCCGCGACCACGAATGATGAAACTTATTCGAAACGTCCGTCGGGAAAAAGAATTTGTAAATATTTCTAAAAATTAACGTGGTAAGTTCCGAAAATACCTTAACCTTTTAAATGTAGAACGTCCGCGATAGAAAGTATTATGTTTATAGTTTGAAGAAACCGAACCTTTTCAATAGACTGCTTAGGGGCCGGTTATAGCGATCAGGAAAAACCATCAGGAAAAGTAGAAACAAATGAGAATAGGATTTTTTTCCTGATGCGCGTTTATAGCGATCATGAAAAATGTGTCAGTGAACAGGCTATTTTCCTGATTGAAATGCACACGAAAAACTTTATCTGACAGAAATCTGTCAGTGGAACAAGTGAAAATTGAACTCCCATAATTGGAACGATTTGTTCCACTTTTTTTGAAATGTCAACCAGCTAGCACGAAAAATTAGTTTTCTTCAGGAAAATAAAGAAATACATTTTAAACAATAAATAATTATTCTATAGTAAAATTTATTAGCAAAAAAAATTCTTTGAGTTATTTGTAGTCGATTAGTGTAGTATTTGTGTTTAAAATCGATTTAAAACAACATAAAAGATCCATTCGAACATTTTTCCTGATGCGTTTTCCTGATCGCTATAACCGGCGCCTTAGGCTTTTTTTTTCTACCATCATTTTTGAGGTAAAACTAAAAAAAATCAACTTATATGTTATGCTTAGGCATGCATAACATAATAATAAAAAATGTTATTTTTTGTGTAATATGAATTTTATAATCATTTTGAAGTATGTATATTAAGTTTTTTTCATGTCACTTTGAATAACATTCGACAATTTAAGATTAAATATAAAGTGAAAATATAAAAAATTCAAGGGCCCAGGAAATATGTGTGTCATAAATTGACTATTACCTGCGAACGCATCCCTAAAATTATTCAAACCATCAATTCGCATTTTCACTTTTGTTATCAATAACATGAATGATGAATGGACCTTAAAAAACTAAAAACTAAATAAGAGAGAATTGAACTTTCCACCATCCAAGAACAAGTACGTGCGACCCAGTCACCATGTATATTACCTTACAATTGCTGAACATAAGTTAATCAAAACAATTTTGTTAAAGATAACGATGTAAAAATATTAACTCACTTTATTATTAAAACCTTTGAGCTATTAAAATAACAATATATATTTTTATAAAATGAAACTAAGTAATCATTATATATTATTTATTTTAATATCAATTTTATTTTGCTGGTAATAAACCATGCGAATAATCGCTGTGCGATTAAAAAAATATATTTATCTGTATTGTTATCGAACGTAAATGATAGCAAAATCTTGTTATAATGACCTCAGGTGCTTGTGGAACAATTAAGGATTTATGCGCTTGCTATCCCACGGATTCCATCAGAAGCCAGGCCAGACATAATTCCGGTGAGATAGCAGCGGGTATTATGTTTATTTTGTAAAATTTTGTTTTGACATCAATTTGAATGGAATGAATTGTGTAAACTTCAAAGAGTACCTATATAATTATTTTATTTATGAACAACAACAAAAAACACAACAACAGAATGAAGGTGTTGTTTTGTGGGCGGACATTTTGTCGCGTAAGGGAAAAAGTTGGGATGCAGATTAGAGCTATACTAGGCTAATTAAATAATATCATAGTGTATAGAGAGAAAGATACAAATCTAAGGTGTCCTAGTAGAGGGATGATAAATTGACGGAGTTATGTCTTAGTTGAAGTCCTTTGAACAAGGATAATATGGTGATTCCAGTTTTTGTCCGGATAAATAAGTTTACATTGGCGTTTTCCCTTGGGGACAATCTTAAGATTAGATATAATGGAATGTAAAGTTTTTTATGTTTATGATGAATCATCGTAGAGGTTTGAATTTTGATTTGTTAATTCAATACATTATTTAACGAATAGCTTAAAATGTAGATGAGGATAAATTACGGCATTTTCATCAAACTTCTAGGGCTAAAACAAACTTTGAAATTCCATTTGAAATTTAAATGCAATAGAAAAACTGTATTCCTATTAATCAAAATGGTAAAATCAATAAAAAAAGATGATAAGGTTTAAAGAAATTAAATAAGAATGCCTATGTATTGTATGTATTTATATATTTTCGAAAAAAATCAACACTGTTATACATTGAATTATATATATTTTTTTTGTATTTTAACATTAAAAATCATATCAGCAGGCTGTGAATCTACCATTCGCCAAAATTCCAAAATATGAGGGAGTGGTTCGAAATCCTACTTTCAAAATTCTGCTATTCAAGTCTAATTAAAAAAAATATGTTTTTCAAAATTCCGGCAAAAAAAAATCCCTTATTTTGCAACCAACAAAAAAAAAAGAATTTTCTTTTAAACTCTTAACGAGTAATAGGCTCTGACTATCAAAATTCTTCTAATAATAAAAAAGATTTGGAAAATGTTAATGTTTTTTTTTCTTTATTATTTGAAGTATTATGACATAGGTAATTTTTACCCCAACCCAAAAAATATTATAACGGTTTTTAATCGAAAACCAGTAAAATAAGCTTAAAACATCAAAAATGCACAACTTTGTCTCACGAAAAGTTGTCGTCCGTTCGTATTCTGGAAGAGAGTTAAGTTGTATTTAAGTTGTCTTAAACATCGAAATCTAACAACTGGTTATAAGCTAATCATTTGTCTACCTATTATGGGACTATTTTAGTTTATTTCCAGCAGCTTTGAAAATAAAAATAATAAAATAGATTGCAATATGTGATTATTTTTATTAGTATCTTATTTTTTTTATTTTCAAATATAAAAAAGATATAAAACAATATCGAATAAAATCTCTTTATTTTCGCGTAAAATAGTTTTTCTTTTTTAGTTATGTTTTTCAAAAGAAGATATTAATGTACGTTATAACGTTATACATATATATATTATATATTATTTCCATTTCAGACAAAATATATGAAAAGAACACAATCCAAAAAATTCTCAACATTTTTCCTTTTTTATTACCAAAAAATTACTTTGTTTGTTTTCTGCTAACAAAAAAAAACCAATTAAGAGAAATTCCCATTGTTTAAACAATTTAAAAATCATTTTTTATTCATATTATTGATAATAAAATATTTCTTTTATTTTTCATTATTTTCTTGGTTTAATGAATTCACGTTTGATGCTCAGCAGCTGATGTTGATTTTGACAGAATCGACTCCTAAAAGACTGCAATATTTTTTTTTCTACACAACTGAAAATAGTTGTCTTGTGTAATACGAACAATTTGTTTGGTTGTTTAGTGGTTTCGTTGTCTTGAAGACAACTCAACTAACTCGGGTTGTGTTCTATAACAGGGGCGTTATTTGAGTTTCAAAAATAAACTTCAAAATGCTCTATCTTCGAAAATACAAAAGATGCTACCTTAATTTTTTGGAACAATGATAAGAACAACTTTTAAATTATGAAAAAGTAAAAAAAAAGTTTGAAATTCAAAAAAAGGGAAGCTAACTTCACATTTTTTGGTAAAGTTTTTTTGTTCTAAAACCTCCAATTTTAAATTTTTTTTTAAAATAAGTTAAAGCATATCCCAGCACAAGTCTAGCACAACCTATGAAAATTTCGAAAAAGTTGATTTTTAAAAATGTTTTTTAATATTTTTGAAAAAAAAATACGGCACAAACCTAGCAGATTTTTCAAAAAATTGTGGGGCTAACTTCACACACTCACCGTTGTTTATGAAACTTACTGCGCTAGGCTTTTCTCAAAATTGAGAAATTTTAAACACTATTTTACTATAGTCTAAGTAACATAGGTATAGTAACCTATGGTGGATACTGCAGCATTTTCTGAGTTTTGATTTTAAGGACCTTTCTCACCCTAGCACATTTGTTTAATCTTTGTGCGCAGATTGCATCAATTATTGCTTCGTTTTTCATTTTTAGATACCATCACTCAAAAACCATTCGTTAATTGATTTTTTTTCAAATTTCCATAAAATTAAATTTTAGAAGCACAAACTTAATTTAATCCTTAATTTAAATTCAAACAAATCATAAATATAATCTCCATCACTACACCACACCATTTGCACCCTGCAAATCAGCATTCAGCATAATGCAATTTGATCAAAACTCTGGCAACCACAAACTCTTTGACCATAAATAGCACTAACGAACAACAGTGAAAATAATCCCTCGGCAAAAACCAAACAAAAATATTTGAATGGTTGAGTACACAAATAAAATTCAAACCACAAACAAACAAACAAAAAATTTTATTTTTTCTGTCAAACTACTATCTAACAATCCTCTTTGGTGGTGCAATAACACACAAAAAAAAAATGATCCTTGTCACTTTGACTATGACGATGACGACATGGACGACGGACGACAAGAACAACGTCACTTGTTTCATATTCATTTCCAAAGCCACACATAAATTTTTTTTTGTTCGGCAACAAAATGGTGCCAAAAATGCTAAGCTTTCACCTTCACCCGCTAGAACGAGCTGGTAACCCTATACACACAGTTTATATAGCCATTCTTATCTCATTTTGCAAATTCACATCCTTTTTCCAGTGGCAGTGGCTTTTTAAACAGGAATACGATATTTTCATAATCTCTCCGAATATTATCGTAATCATAAAATGAAAATCACTGGGGTATACTCGTAAGTACAAAAATATACAAATAGACTTCCATTCAAGCCCCCCAGCCACCCCCACTCGCACACAACGGAATCCAACATTCGAAAACTATATCTGGAACTGGTTGAACCGGAACCGGTCTCTGAATATTCACAAGAACTTTGTGTTTTTCTTTTGTTCGATTTTTAGTGAAACAATCTCATGCATGCATATGAAGGGGCGGTGCAGAGCGTAAATAAAGGGGGATGGTTGGACCTGAGCCACTTCTACCATCATCCCCTCTGTCAAGTTGTAAAATCTATTGAGGCGCCTTGCCCTACAATGATGGGGGAGCATTGAATGTAGAGCGACACGGTGAAGGACTCATTCATCGCATATAGTTGTGCTGCTGCTGCTCCCTACATGCACCAGGCATACACATTGAATTTGCAAATTTTCAAATTGAAACCATTCAGCTGTGATGACTGGCGTTGTGCTTGAATAAACTTACCTATAGAAATATTGTGTCTGTTGTACTTACGTGTAGAAAGCCAGGGTGGTTTAATACACCTGCATCCTGCAACACTACAGCAGCATGATGGCACGACATCTAACGTGCAAAAAATTCCCGTGTTATAAAATATACGGCAATGTATTTGAAATAAGAAAAGAAATAGTGTGATCCACTGTGTGCACAACATCGCTGCCCATGGTGGTGGAGTAGGGTACGTGGCGTGAACAAGATGTGGTGATGTCCTGTAATAAAATGAGATTAGTCCTGTTTGATGGATGTCAATCAGTTTGAAAAATTCTGTTTGTCTTTGGAATGTCACTATTTTAACTAACATCATCACTTATTTCTCAATTCAAATATATTTTGGATGTTGAACAAGGTTCCGGTTAATGTTCCTATTAATTTAGTTAATAAAGAGTCCTTTGTATATAATCGAAGTCAAGTGGGTTGTGTTTTGTTACAACATTTTGTGGATAAGATGATTTTGTTTGTAAAGAATGAGTTACTTATTGAAAGGACCTAAGTGTTTTTGACTTGCGACTATGATAGAGACGAGCTTGGCAGATTCGATACATTTTCTGCAGAATTCATAGAACTTTTTTGAAAAAGGATCAAACCAATAAGGAGAAGTTTTTTTTCCAAACCATTGTAAGACATTGGCATTGCAAAATCTATATTGGAACTCTTCGTATAGATGCATTCCTTGCCGATTTAAGTCAGTTCACCGAATCGAAGTAAAACCGCTGCCACCCTCATCGAACATTTTTTCCCAAAAAATGCTTTCGAAATTACTAAAATCAAGATTGGTTGAGCAAAAGATCGTTTTCGAAAACGTCAAATTAAAGTTATTTTGCGAGGGGTTTGAGCCAGTTTAGGTAGAGATTCAACGATTGCAATATTGCAAATGACTTCAGATAACTTATTTCGTTATTTCAAGCAGTTGTTAAATTGATTTAAATATTTTTTGATTGCATATAATTTCAAATAAATTTACTTATGTTTTTCAAATGATTACAAATTATATCGAGTGATTTTGCAATATTGCGATCATTTATGAATTTATGAAACCAATAGATTCTTGCGATAGGAGCAGGTTGAAATTCACAGTCGAAATATCAAAACAAAATATTATGTTTTTTTGTTTTCAAACATCTAGATTTTTTTTTAAATATTGCCCTATTAACCAGAAATTGTTTTACCAAACTTCAACGCTTTTAATATATTCAGTTTTTCTACTTATGTTTGGACTTAAAGATCACATTATATAAATAAGGTTCTAGTAGCCTTATTCATGTATTTAGTCCCGAGTGTGGATGTTGGGCATCGTCAGTCAGGCCATCCACACTGTCCCAATACACATAATTTATTTCAGTCGATGTAAGTCGAACCTTTATGAAAATTATACCCGTGGCTAGGTTGTTTACAAAAAAAGAAATTTAAATAACAACAACAACTATTGCTAGTTGTTAATTTTTATTTTAGTTTATTTTAGAGTATAGGCTACTAAAACCTTATTCATATAATTTTATTTGATTACTCCACTAAAACTAAAATAAAAATTAACAACAAGCAATAATTGTTGTTCTTATTTAAATTCCTTTTTTTCTTAAAGATCACATTTATGTGATGAAATTCCACTGAAATGGTTAAGAACGAAAAATTTTAATATCAAAAAGTAGCCCAGGGACTAAACGGTTCGTATTTTTCTAACTCTGGGATCTAGCCTAATGACATGCATGCAAACAAGCCAACAATACTACCACCATGAATAATTTTCGCTGTAAGACCTAATGATCTTTTCGATATATTTGAAAGGAGCCTTGCACCATTATGGAAATGTATAGCATTTCCTATAAACAAGCATCTTGCCCTCAGATCGTGGGAGCTTCTTAAGCCATTCATGTACAACCTGATCGGTTTTTATCAGTGTGATGTGGTCTTAGACCCGGAATTTCTACAAAAGACCAAAATAACCAATAACACCAAGTCCATACACACGGCTTTTCACCTTGACACCCGGAATAAATCCATTCAGATATGCAAAATGATGCTAGATAACACCCGCATTTGAGTCAAATTAGGAAAAAACCTCTTTTAGGATTTTGATAAATTCAGGCAAAAAGATACTCTTCAGTGCAACCTCTTCAAAACCATTTTTTAAGGCTTCTTAGATAGAAGTAGCTATAATAGAGTTTTTATAATTACGAATAAAAATATTGAAGTTTTTAGCATTATTATATATGATTTGTGAATAAATGATAAGGGGCACGTAGCACGTTGTGCCAAAATTTAAATATTTCCAATATTGTTGTGAAGCAATGTAGAAAAAAGTAGATAAATGTATGTATTTTTGATGGCTCGGGGGGGGGGAGGCAATTGCCCCTTTGACCCCCCCCCCCCGTAGTTACGCCACTGTGTGTATTTAGAAGTGATACTACAAAACTAAAAGTACAGACAGAACAGAAATGACGCATCACGTATGTTAGTCCTTATGGCTCTCACCTTAATCAAGAAAATTCAATAAATTTTGAGAAGTTCTACCGCCAGAAGATGTGGCTGGTAGAATTTGAAGCAGGTCGAAATGCAATAACAGCTAGCACTGGATAGTATACACAAGTGATCTGGTGATCTCGTGATTAGCGAATTGTCAACCAAATTTATCATATAGCAGTATCTTGTATATGTCCCAATAATCTTAGACCAACACAGACTCAGATTCATTATTGGTATAGTAGCTCAAGTTTACGAATTACTATGCAACATGCGGTCTATCCAATTGCAAGTTTGGCCGTCAGGATATGAGGGAATTGTATGTTGCTCCGCACTTCTCAGCTAAGAATTCAATAAGCCATAAGACTGTTTCCGAAAGTGATATCGTGCAAGCTATGTTTTGATGTCTTCTTTTTAAATTTTGGATTTGAAATCTCCATTTT
Source organism: Baccha elongata (assembly GCA_951217065.1). Classification (NCBI taxonomy): domain Eukaryota; kingdom Metazoa; phylum Arthropoda; class Insecta; order Diptera; family Syrphidae; genus Baccha; species Baccha elongata. The sequence continues at coordinate 88,530,230 of OX578272.1, read as the reverse complement.
TACATCGTCTTGGGACATTGCTAATAGATTTATGACGTCAACTTGTGCATTTAAGAACTAAACACCTGAAAACACACCGTCTGATATGCCTGGAAAACGTACAGCGTAGAGGACAACAACGCAGTAGCTCGACGAGTATTCTATTCTACACCTGTGGCGCTCGCAAGTGGAGAACGACCTCAACCAACTGAGACACCAACCTAGGGACCAATCTGGGCTTGTTGTTTGAGGCTGTTATCCATCCTGTACTGTAAGAGCCATTTTAAGTAAGTATAGCCATTGGTAAAAACGCTTGATAGGAATCAAAAATATAGGCTGACTTTATTATGCGTCACATACTGTACATTTTAAAGGTACATTCCAACCTTTCAAAAAAATAAGGCCAACCTACAAAATGGTATACAAGTGAGTTTTTTGGCAAAATGTCACATTTTTGTGTGCACATAAATTATTTATGAAGAGTCGAGTCGGTCTGTGGGTATTTGAATGTGTGTACAGTTAAGTAGGTGCGCTTTCCCGTTATAGTTCCGGCATTAACACACAAACAATAAGCGTTGCCATAATGATTCATAAAAAATAAAAAAAAGCAAATGTCACCAAAAAAATAATGACAAACATGAAAAAAGAAAAACCATTTTTTTTCACAAAAAAAAAAAAAGGAATACCCTGTATATGTCTGTGGGTTCATAGTCTATAAAAATAGTTGCAGCACTACATTGTTAATCATGAAAGCAGCCATTTCTCCGCGCCGAGCTCTGCCAGAAGCCATCAGAAAAACTGATTCATCTTATATGTCGAGGGATGGAGATGGAGAACGATGGTAATGCACAATTGTGTCACATAATGTTAGTTCGCGTTGGTCTGGCTCAGGTGAATGGATGGAAGAGTAGAGGATATAGGTCCTTGTGACTTTAATATGTGGTTTTGCTTTAGTATCTATACATGTAGATTTACATTAAATATAGATATAGTGGTTGATGTTGTATATGTGTTAATGCTTTCTGTGTGTGATGTGCGGTTTCCTTCCTCTGATGTTCGTCAAGCAACCTTCAGCTACTTTGATCCTGGTGGGTTTCTGTTGGAGTGTGTCAGCTGTCATGGAATTTGTTCTCTGTGGGAAATTAATTGTTAAGTGTCGTCTGTAGTTGGCATGTGAAGTGCCTAAGTGAGTGGTGGTGAATTTTCGTTGATAAATGCAGGGATTTTTATTCAATTTTCACCCGGTAATGATATGGCTTTGTACCAAATCTGGTGTAAAATGAAGGAAGTACATCAAGGTTAAATGATATTACAAACAATGACTATTACTTACATATACCTACATAATATTTATATAGATTTTCATGTAGGTATATGATATACCTACTCAAGTATAATTATGATCGAAAATGAACATGCAAAAGAGATTTTCATGAAATTCGAGGATATGATATCCATTGGCATGATTAACGCTTTCACTGAGTAAAAAACATTTTTTTTGATTACAAACAGAAATTAAGGACATGAAACCACCAAAGTCGAAAGTAGCTGTGGGTTAATAGTACCTACCTACTTATTAAGGAAAATGGAATAAATAATAGGTATTCGGGCCGAATATTCAAATGACAAAATGAAGGCATTTGAGCTAACTTTTTATATCCGTTTCACTGCGCTGAATTATTTTGATCTGTAAGTAAAGCCGTGTGTGAATTGGGTTAAAAGTTGGTGAAATGGGTTAAATTTTGACACTAGCGTGGTGAATAAAATGGGTTAAAATTTAGCGAGCTGTGCAGCAGGCTAAATGGGTTATTTGACGATAGAGAAAATTGTAGGGTAGTGGTACCTATTTCCGAACAGCTCCAGTAGCCAAACACTTTTGACTGAAATACGTTAAAATAAGGTTATGTTATGAGCAAAATAACGATAAAAAATGATTCTGTGTTCTTTCCTTTATCCATCTATGCGATACTTCACTAATACACTTGCGAAATCTTTCTCTAACAGCCATCAGTTGGTGGGAAGTATCTGATGTTTGAAGAAGGTCGAGTGTAAACATAAAAAATTGTTAGTAAAAGTGGTCAGTAGAATTGTGTTTATTTAAAAACAAAATATCGTGTAAGTTGATTTTAATAGTTTTATCATTGTATAAATTGTATAAATTTCTATAGTACAATCATCGAGCAGCGCCACCTAAAGAAAGTTGTGAACCGCTCATTTAGAGGTTCTTATATTAACTAAGTGTCTATTCTGTTACCCCAATAATAGTGGTCAACAAAACAAATTAACAATATTTAATGTATTTTATTGGCTCTAAAATCCATATTTCCTTGACAAGAGTCGTAAACAAAACAAAAATCATGTATGTTTACGACTGTTGTTAGGGTAACAGAATAGACACCTAGTAAATGCACGAACCTAAAAATGTGTTATTCACAAGTTACTTAAGATGGCCAGGCGGTGATTATTCAGCATGAAAATACTATAGAAATGTTATATACAAAGGTTTTATATATTGATAAAGACATAAAATAAGCAGGTTTTCCAAAATTTAGTCTATTTTGAACTGTTCTGTCAAAGAAAACAAAATTTTACGAGTTTCCTTTGCCGAAAACTACTATTCGGAAATATGCAACTGGTTGAAATATAGTTTTTACCGTTTTAAGAGTAATTATTGACAGAAACTATATTATTTTTCATATTTTATATACAAAATTTCATAATGATGGTCCAGAAAGCGAACACTGTTTTCCTTAGTGTTCGGATATAGGATACCCATTATTTTTGCATCCTTTGTCCGAACATACTCATATTGCTTCTAATTTATATAATTTATTTGAGACTCACACCTAATTTAGTAAGTTAAAATGCAAAGCTTCCCTAGAAAATACGATAAGAGCTATATAAAAGCAAGCTGCATTGAGGGCAGTAAGGTCCATAATCCCATGGCTCCATAACACATCTCCCATCTCCCTTGACAAGAACATCGGCCTGTCATCAGATAATCTATTGGTGACCAACAATCCTATGTTGGATTGCTATTCTCTTCTGCTATGACATGCTGATATTCGTGTCATGGTTAATGTTCAATAGAGCGAACAGAGTTTGGTGGGCTAAACACAACCCTTCAGAATAGAATTAAGGACAAGGTCCTGGATCTTGAAAAAAGTTTTGGATCTTAAGAAATGACCTGCAACTGACAGATAAAGAGAAAAAGATTGTGGAGTGGCTTCTTAATATAGCAAAATGCGGTTTTTCACAGAAACCCAATGTTCATTAAGGACTATAAAAGGAACAGAGGAACCAATAAGAAAATGGTTTAGCGACTTAAACGAATTCTAAGAAGAGCTGGGCTGTTTTTCGATTTTGGGATGGGATTTTTCGATTCACTTCAGCTGCATACTAGGCTTTTTAAATGTTTTGCATTTGGTTGTTTTATTTTTCGTTTCTTTGGTTTACCTTTGTTTCGATAAATTTGTCTACGATTCCTGAATAACTTCTTCTTCAGTTAATTTCGTTTGTTATTAATCGTTTTCGATTATTTCGGTTTTGTTCACTTTGGTTTCAATAATTTTGTTTTATTTTTTGTGTATTGTTAAGACCCTAAAACGAATTTTAACACCTTTAGGCTTTTAACATCTACAAAAAAAAAAAAAAAAAATAAAGCGAAATAATTAAATGGATTTTTAAGATGGAAAGTAAAAAAAACATTTAAATTTTAACAAAAGTTTTTAATCACCGTAGTGTACTGTATTAGGCTAAACAACTCATTGTACTCTTAACGAAAACGCAAAGCATGTGAGAAACTATATATAAAAAATGCGAAGTAATTGTTGGTCGAAATGATCGAGATAACAAGTGAACGAAAAACAAGTCGGGTTTTTCGCAGTGAACCGAATTGTTATAACATATTTAAATTAAATGCCAACCATTTTTTTTGTTTTGATATTCAAACTTATTTTATTTTTTTTTTGTTATAAATTTTAAATTAATTTATAATGATTAAAAAGAAGATCATATTTATTATATATGTAGTTTCTTGGAAAGTTACAGCATTCAATAACTCCAATCCAATAACTCGTCATGTTGTGTTAGGTATATGTTCTAAGAATTGATTTCATCTATTATTCATGCAATTTACGTAACACTGATAATCCTTTCATATATTGTGTGGGTATATAGCATCAGATATATTTTTTCTCATAATGAAATGTTGTTTTGATATAACGTTAATTCTTTATCTCTTTTATCCTTTATGTATTGCTTAACGCTAATTGTGGAGACATTTTCTTTATTACATAACTTTGAGCACTGATTTTCCTTATTACCTTCAGACACTTACACTGAGTTCACTTCATTCCCATATTCACCATGAATTTATTTTCTGAAAAATGTCATTAAAAAAGAACTGCTATAAAATACACCTGCAGACTCAAATGACTTCACTATGTAATTGCTATTAGCATTTCCATTCTTATCAGAGTGAAATGAATAATTAAGCCTTGTATTCGATATCCTTTGCCAAAGTTTTATTCTTTTTATATGTATTTACTTTTTATAGTATAACATTGGGCTCATTGCAATATTCCACACTAATGCAGGTATGCATAGCATATACACATCATGTTACACCACAATCGTCGAGAACGCCAACTACGATGACAACGACGACGACGACGACACACTTCCTTTTCCGTAGCCCATAAAACACCCACATTAAGACATGAATTTGTGAAAAGTGTTAGCCCCTGAGGGTTATTCCGCATAAATATCTTCTGAAATTCATTCCTCCAACTTTGTTGGCCTAGCTCGGGCTCCAGGTCCTGGCTGGCTCGACTATCCACCCGTTGTGATCTGTTAAACTCCCACTTAAGTGCTTATATCGAAGACCTCGTTATCGGTATCAATATCCTTTTTTGCACCATTACCATGCATACATAGGCGGGTTTTATAGATGGGAAAACATTCTTCTATATTATTTAAATCCAAGTTCTATCTGTGTTGTCTTGGGTAAAAAGGAAAATTAGCTACAAGAGTGTTTGCTTTGAGAATGTGTCGTCGGTGAGTCCTTGTATCATTCCAGTTCTTAATGCTGAATTGGCGCGCCATCAGGAATGATAGGTTCCGTTGGTATATTTAAATGTGTTTGCCATATGTAAATGTCTTCCTTAAGTTGTACAAATTCATTAAAAAAAGTTTTGCTTACCAACTAGATATGTATATAAATAAATGTAAACGTGTAAATAATTAAAGAAGAGATTTAGGTGCATTTTGAGTCAGAAGTCGACAGTGAAGTTGACAGTGTGGGTTGCAACTTAGAGTTGAAGGTAATTTGAATTACGAATGTTGAAAGTAGAGAAAAATATAAGATTAAAAGTTTCATAGTTATCTGGAATATCCTAGGGACAAAGCTTTCATAAATAGGTATGTCTTCTTTATATAAATTTGGAAACTATCTTTTTTGAAAAACTTCGAATTAGCTTAGTTCCTCTAAGTTTTTATTGTCTATAGCATACACTGAACCAAAATCGTGCGTAAATACGACTAAACATTTTATTGGGATAATCAAATAGTTTATTAAGGGCTTGTTTCACAATCTCTGAGTAAAAATACTCAGCAGTTAAATACGTTATTTGTAATGTATTGTTTTGTTGTTTTCTGTCAAAAAAAAGTTCAATTGAAACTTGCTTAGATTTTGTGAAACAAGCCCTAAAAAGGAGAAAAATGTAATCAATTGGTATAATACTATTGTTATATGTAATTCAGTTACAATTTTAATTTTTTACTTTTCTATGGATCTTGTTTCTTGTTTTATTAATAAAAAAGGTTTTCAATTTCATTAAAAATCGCATAAAATTCTACATAAATAAAAATTGCAATCGAATTAGAAGAATTCTGGCTACGGTTACAGTATATGCATGTTCTGACGATCACTTGTTCTGACGTCAGAACTCGCTTTTTTTTAACGATAACGAAGGTGGTCGTGGTGAAGATGATAGACAATAAAGTAGATTTTTATTTGTTTGAAAATTCATAATCGAAAACGTTGTTGCTTAACTTCAGAGCGAAAGAAATAAATGAAGAACATTAACCTTCATGGAAATACATAACTTCACAGGAAATAACTTTACATATTGGAAGAAAACTTCACCTGTATGAGAAAATAATATTATAATAATTAAGGGGCCTGTTATAGCGATCAGGAAAACGAAACAAGAAAAACTTTTCAAATCGATACTTAAATATGTTCTGATTTTATTTGAAACACAAATGCTATACAAAATTATCGATGACAAATGGCTTACAAAATCATTTGTGATGATAAAATTTTTCAATAACGCAGATATTTTTTTTTGTATAAAAAATACATTGAATTATTTTAAATAAATGCCAACTGAAAATTGTATCATTACAAAAGCTTCGGCAAGTTTAACGTTTGTGTTTTGAATCGAATGATAACATAATAAAGTGAAATTCCCAGAGGTTAACTTATTTTACATGTAAAATTATTTTCTGTTAAGATTTTCATATCACACTCTGTTGAAAATTCATAAAATTTTTTGATTATTCAACAATGTAGCTTTGTTTTTTGATATTTTTTATATTCTTATTCTGACAGATTTATTAAAGCTCATAATTAAACACAATTTAAATAATTAAATACAATTCTATAGACGTATGTGTAATTGCACATCAATTTATTCATTTATTCATCTCTGTTTTAATATGACTTCCTTTTAATATCACACAGAATTTGTCGATTTCTATTAAACTGATTTGAACAATTAATCTGCTCTGATGCACTCGTGCGTCTTCTGAAGAAGGAAACGCGTGAACTGTTACAGGTTTCATAAGAACCTTTTTTTTTTGTTTGTTTTTGACGTCAGTTTGTACGTCAGATCACTTGTTCGTCAGAATACGCATATGCACTGTAACCGTAGCCTAATGAAGTATAACGTACACAAAGTCTTACCAAAATCGTTAGAGCCGTTTTGTGGAAATTTTCAGAAACTAAAATCATTATTAAGAAGGTGACCTTTATAGCCGGGCTAAAACTAAAATTCGTATTTATCCTCTAAGGAATCACCAAAAAATGCTGTTCACGGCAGTTTGGTGCACAAAAAACCGAACATACGCACACCCGAACAAACTTTTTTTAGGCTTTTCTATAATATCGTAATGTCAGGTTTGATAAAAAACCTTGATTTTGTTTTACACGAAACCAATGTACTTGTATCTTTGTAGCATGTGCATGTAGAATGAATTTTTGTTCATGAAGCGATGTTGTTGTTGGATTTATGCAGTGTTTGTGACCGTGTGTAGACACGTTCCACAAAATTGGTTTTGTGAGAGCGAATGATTATTTTCCCTAAGAGAATAAGGCTTGACGCTATAAAAACTTTAGAATTTCACTTAAAAGAAATAATACAGAGGATTGATGTTTTTAACGTGCTATGATTATATACGGAACTAAAATTAACAAATCCAGAAAATTAAGCAAGTAAAATTTTAAATTTACTTTGGCATTTTCTAAGTTGACAAAAAATTTGAGCCTCTGTTTATATCTTTGATATGATCCACTCTATATATACAGAGCAGGTGCAGTTAAACGCATTATAGTGCCAAAGAAATTTTGAAAATTGCGTTGCGAAAACTAATTATTGTTAACACATTTCCCATCATTGTAGTACTGTGAAAAAATATATAGTCGCTTGAATCAAGATAAAAGTATTGTTCAATAACGCTAAAACGATAAACATTGTTTTTTGTTCCGTATTCGTACACTAAAAATGACAAAACTCAACCGATTTATAGATTCAATATACTGCCGCTAACGTAAAGGCCCTAACTACATTTTCACTTTTTGAAGATGAAGAAGAAAAAACTGTTTCGCCTACCGCAATAAAGAACGTGAAAAATACCAAAAAATATGTGTTCTAAGCTTAAGTTGTGCTTTATTTTTTGTATATAAAATAATACATCATAATAACAATAGCCTGACAATAAATATGTCATAAATAAAATTTTACAGATAAAGCCTTTACGAAGTTAGCGGCAGTATAGGGTAAAGGCAGTATGACACTTATTTCAAAACAACCCCGAACAAAAACTATTCCGGCATATATTTTTACGTGAAATATTTCTTTAATATAAACGTAATTCTCCTCGTCTTCAAAATCAAACTCCAGAAACTCGATCGGAAGCTGAATTCTGTCAACTGGTCCGCAAAAGTCACCTTGATTTTCGATAGTTCGAAAACAGTTTCTTGGGTGTTGACCACAAAGTGTCAATAAACATCAGTCTTAAGTCTATAAACATAGATCCAGAATTCAGATATATAATACTTCTTAGAAACGATGATATCTCAACAGTCAGTCAGAAGGTCGATCCTAAACCCATTGCAATTGTAAAGATGGCTATATCTCTTGGGTTTTGTGGTAGATTTTCCTAATATTAATTGATCGAAGTTCAGTCTATACAGTTGAACTTTTGAATGTTGGTTGTGGAACAGATTAACTTTATAGTATAAGGGAGGCGACCGTAAAATTACATATCTCACCGCGTCCTTTAGAAAAATGAACACTAACCGATTGGTTTAGCCCTAAAATTTGCAAAACCGATCGTCGGACAAACTTTTTCAGTTACGTTTAGTCAGAAAATGGCCACTTCAGGTCTCTTTTGAAGCTGTTCTGTATGCACTATATCCACTCGAAAAAGAAGGGCATAGGGCTGCATAACAAGAAAATATCACTTATTTGCTGCTAAAATATATATAAAAAAAGTTATAAGCATTTAAAGTTTTTGAATCCCAACACAAATTGATTATTTTCATTTAATAAACTCCTAGAAGTATGCAGTTTTTAATCCAACTTTCAAAGTTGAATAAAAAAACCTTCCATACACCCAAAATCGGACAAAAATTAATAATTTTTTTTCTCCGTGCGTGCATAATCTGAAGATTACCCTATTTTTTGACCAAGATTTTTTCCATTTAGATGCAGGAAGATATTAAGGGAAATAAAGTACCATGATGTGGGAAATATCTTCATTTTTTTTAGGGTTGAAGTCATTTCCTACACAAGTTGAGGAGTAGTTAATCTTTTTTGTGGATAATAACTTGTCTTTTGATTAAGTACAGTTTATTTTAATTCTGTTTTGAACAATAAAAATGGTTACACGTAACATACATGGCTTTGAAATAGAGAAACACGAGAAAACGTTAAAAAAAAAACAGGAAATGGCCTGAAAAAGTTTTTTCGGCCGTCTTTTATGAAAATTTTACGGCTAAGCCGCAGTCAGATAGAGGCTTCAATCAAAAGTAAAAATTATGCAAATTTCTTTTATTTCACAGGAAGGTCATATTTAAATTATTGAAGTGCACCAATTTACCCACAACGACCTTGAACTTTCTTTGACTTTTGCAAATATCTTTTTTATTTTTGTTTCTTATTCTTGATCTAGAAAACATCATAACTTCCTGGTAATTCTTAGAAGGAAAAAAAAGACGACGCCTTCTTTCTTTTGAAAACTTTTCAAAGACGACACAAGACAACAAATGCTCTTTCACATTTTGCGTACACAATATCCTAATTATTCATTCACGTTGTTTTAATTGAAAGCAACCAAAGTTAGATGCTTCATTTTAGTTTTTTTTTTTTTTTTATTGTTCAACAAACATACATTTGATATTCAATTTGGTTCATTTATTCATCTCCTTGCCTAAATGCAGCATAAATCCGCATATATCCATTTTTGGCATCCTTTACCCAACCACAAAAAAATATTATAACACGGCGCGCCAGCAGTCCTAGTTGTCGATGTCAGAATTCTTCATTTTCTAAAAGCCTTTAGGATTCATATTTTTATTTCACCCAATAAAACCCGATGTTTTAGATGTCTCTGTGTATCTTATAAGGAGTCTCTGGCAATGACTCTTATAAACGATTTAAATCTATATACATTTCTCGAAATAACTATAAGATACATTTATCCATCGTCCTTTCGTAAGACACCGATGGCAATTTATTTGCATATATGTTATTGAATATTATTCATGTTCAGCTCACTGCACACAAAACTAATACATAATAATAATAATAATCCTTCGATAGAGAATTATATTTGCTATACTATCCGTGTTTTGTCCTTCAACCAATTTGCTGTCGCCGCTGCAACTACCACAGATGTTCTGATGTAATATTGGCATCGTTAAATATGCTCTTGTGAAGCCCAACGAATGGGGATACACATGTCAAAAAATAAAGGACTTTGCAAAGGGATGTATACGATACATACTTTCAAACTCCCACACTTTAGATCCCAGGCGACTTGCAAAATGCATGTCTTTACTTTCTTCAGATGTGACCCTGCCCTCCTATACTGATATGTACTTCTTCTTCTTCTTTCATTTTCATTCATGTTCAATGTCCTTGACATTATACGGGTTACACGTGAATTGAGTGCGGGGCGTCAAATAATCATAAAAAATGTCTCCTCCATGCAGCAGAAGTAGGTTAGTATGGATGTACGATATATTAGTAACTCAAACAAACTTTTAACTTTAAATTCTCAAATGTGTTTATTACGAGAACTCTCCTCTAAGGGGATGCTATCATTTATCGATGTGGTGTCCTTATGCTATATATACAACAAAATTTTGGCAGTAAATGCGATAATATACAAAGTGTGTATTAGAGAACTTTACCAGAGTAAGTGCTGGGGATGTTATAAATTATATAGAGTTTTCCTAATTACCATAACAACACTAATCTATTTGCACCTTTGATGCATTACGTATGAGACCATTCTGCTTTCTCTTCTGCATATTATATATGCAACAACAAAGGAAGAATATAATGTAGAATAGAAAATCTCTTGGTTAGTTCTGCCAATTCGAAACTTTGAGATCTTATTTCTGCTGTTTGTGTGTGGTTAACTAACACACAGCAACTGCAGTATAGTAAGTATGACTTTTAAGTACCTACTTTCTTCGTTGAAGATTATCGTCTGTGTGTTTTATAATGCTCAAGGAATTAGTTAGCGATTTATTGTGTCGTATGAATCAGGTAAAAAAAAATAATTAAGAAGGTACCTATTTCCAAAATATTAAATATTGCAACTGAGATAATAAATAAAAACCAACTTTAAAACTTTAAATAGAGAGCTAAACAGTTATTAAACTTAAGCAAATGTTTTTAGATTGAAGTCTTACATAAGCACAAAATATCTGGAAATCCGGGAAGTGGGTACATATTACATTTAAGTTATTGATTTTAGGAAACGATTGAAATGTGCGCCTCATTTCGACGAAACAATAGAAATAACGCCCAGCGGCAGATTAAACTTCAAAACAAGACAAAATTCAGTTTAGATAAAGAACACGACTGGATCGCACAACCTTGTGTTAAGTTACTTTCGTCTTGACGACTGGAAAATCTTTGGATAATTCAGTCGATGTGTCGGAAAAAATGGGGCTACCTGAAAAATATTCGGATCTTAATGAAACTTGCACAAATTGTTTTAGGGATACTAGGAAGAACCCCCTAAGTTTTCCACCCCCAGGATCCTGTGCTAACTTGCGGCGAAAAACCCTAAATTTTTCGGACTTTGGGCCAGTCTTTTCAGATCTGGTTAAATTTAACCTATTATTATTTTAGCTGGTAACCATATAGGAACACAAATAGAAAATCTGTGGTGAACAATTATAATAACCAATAGATACACACAACCAGAGCTAAAAAGACTGGCCCTAAGTCAAAAAATTTAGACTTATAGATAGTTTATTGTAATACCACAAGTATAGAGTTGTTATCTCTAATTTAAATCCAGTTGGAGCTTCTGATGAAGCGATTTAGACAGTTGATATCTGCGGTCGTAGAAGAAATATTCTCCTGGGGGTATATCACGCCTTTAGGAGACATAGGAGCATGAGCACAGAAGATGAACTCCTCCTCCTTTATGTAGCTTCTGTAGAAGTTGTTAGAGAGAATTTTTGTGGCGTGTCTTCCAATGAGACAGTGACCAGTTATGACACCAATTACGGAGCTAAGATGTAGTCTGCTCATAGATAACAAACATTTGGTGCGCCTCAGATCCATTTTTGGCCAGATCTATTTATTTATTTTCATATTTTCACCACAGACCTTATATTATGGGAGAGCTTTTTCACGGCAATAAACTCAAGGTATTGCCACTGAAAACTAAATCAATCGCACAGATTTGCATGTAAATTGTTGTTGTAGTTACTATATTGAACCACGTACATTCCACCATGAACAATCTGCTTTCCGGCTGCAAGAAGACTGATCTATATGTCGCAGTGTTGGCTGAATTAACTACACTTTATTTTCTACATTGTTAACTACGCGTAGTAAATTGAATAAACTACAACCCTTATTTATTACGTCTTCAAAATCATGTAGTGAATGCAATAATTTATCATATAAATATTGTTATTCATTTAAAATTTATTTTTATTGCATCGATATTACCAAACGTATGCCGTTTTACGTTCGATTTCTACTTTAATTTCGATGCAATAGAACACTTAAATAAATAACTAAACATTAAAATTCAAACATCCAACTTCAAAGTGCCGCTAAAATGACAGCTGACAGATAATTTGACAGTTGAAACTACGTCTGCTTCAATTTGTTTGATATACTACATTAACTACTTAAACTACGTAGAAAATGTAACAAATGTTTGTTTTTCTAAAAAGTAAAAGTTCGGCCATCACTGATCTGTCGCCATTCGCCAATTTGCCATCAATAAACAAAACAACCTTCAACTAAGTATATATATCATGCTTTTATAGCTTGTTCTCTTCTTGCTTTAAAATACAAGAGTGGTTGTCGCTTGATGTTTTTCTGTTTTCGTGTTTTCAATTTGTTTTGACATAAAAAATCAGTTTAAATTAACTTGGATATTTTCTTTAAGAAATAATTATAATATGTGTTTTATTTAGAAAACACTTGAAAATATCATGGATTCTAATGAGCAAATGCTCATAATTTGATTGTAATTGCTGTTTTTCTAATTCAAACACTCTTGTTTTGATACAAAGATGTTAAAAAACATTTTCGCAACAACCAAATATATATGTGTCTATCCGTTATCAGGCAGGCGTTGTGACACGATATTTATTAACCAATGCAGTTTATAAAGATATATGTACACACACTTGCATATTATGTAGTGCAAATGGGTAACAATTTCTGAATACTATTTGGAGTGGGATTTTTTGTGTTGTTTTGAAGTGTTTTTTTTTTTCATTTTTTTCATTAGTTTTTTTGTTTTAAAAAAACAAATCTTAATAAAGAGTTGGTAACCCTATCGATATTTTTGAGAGATTTTCGGCAATATGTGATGTTCCTGTCAGAGCTTTATAATCGAGTTAGCTTATTGAAATCCATAATGGTTTGAATGAAAGGCAAAAATATCATATCTTGCTTCTGGTGCAAATACGAAATGAACAAAGTATTGACATCCAAATAGAACTTACTACAAACATTATTCCCAGAACTTTTTTAAACAATTAATAGGTATACCTACTTATGATTTTCTTAGGTTCATTTCTCAGAAACTTTTAAAGTAGACTTTGGTGAGTCATTTTACAGAATATTTGGTCAGCTTTAATATTTATTTTTGTAATATTAAGGATTTTTGAGTTTAATTTTGTTTGTTTTTAAGTTTGATTTTTGAGTAGAAGTGAAACAAAAATATTTTCAGTGCCTATATATTCTGTTTAAAATGCAATCAAAAAAATACGTTTTTATAAAAATTTAATTATAATAAATCATATTAATATGTTTGTGATAAAAACAAAAATTACTTGTACCTAAAAAGTATTCCACCACCAAATTCGTAGGTATAAGGTTTAGTTTAATTTGTTGTATCATCTTTCAAAATAAGAGTTTAAAAAAGTATATGTTCCACGTTGATTTTTGAAATTTTTAAGATGATCCATCTATAATGGTCTTCTTCTCGTTGATGGTATTAATTTACATTTTTGCTATTCTAAATTAAGTGAATTAGCATTTAAATCGCATGTTGGAAACTCTTATATTTGAGTCTTAGAAGTGCTGTCGTGGTTGAGTCATTTGTATTTGATTTTCAATTTTTTAAAAGATGATAAATAATGTTACGATCTTTCATCTGCAGATCACAATCACACACTTAAAAATGCATACCCGCTGATCTCTTAAGAACCTATGAAACTATTACGACAATCCCAACAAAATGCAAATGAAAACTTGTATTTGCCAACAACAAAAGTCATACAAGGATCAGCAATCAAAACTTACCGCCAGAAAAACCACACCAAATTGCGTAGGAATCATTTAGTCAGAGCAGTTTTAAAAGAAAATTAGAATTTGCCTTGAAAGAAATTGTTCAAAAAATTGATTCATGACGATCATAACGAAACAGAAATCTTTTGCTTAGATAAAAGTGATAAGAGTATTTTAAGATTTCGTTAAAATGATTTCTCAATGTAGCGTATCTTGGAGTCTATAATGAGAATCGCGAGAATTGAACAAAAAAGCTGTAATAATTGGATCATTATATTTATATCTAATATTAACATTTAAATAATAATAGGTTAGGTACTTAATTGGAATAACAAAGGACAAATATTACAACAATACCTTAAAAAAATCGGTTTATAACCTTAAAAACAACTCTTCGGATAACCTTTTTATAGCAGATATTATATGTATCTCTATATGTTTTTTCTATATATTTTATTAGGTCGAATATCGTGCAGAACGAAACATTAGTTTTGATTCCACAGTCTCAATTTTAAATCAAAATATTTTGACGCCATAATATTAAGTGTTTATATTTCATTTTATTTTACATTTCGTTAAGCTTCTGTATGACATACATAAACTTTCTATTACTTTTGAGTTCAGAAATAAACAAATTTTAAATCTTTAGTTTTTAACTTTAAAAGTTTACTTTTTTTTATCTAAAACAAAACAAGTGGGTATCTCGTTGAACTAAGAAAGCAATTCATTTTATTTATCCTACCGTTATTACAAAAGAAAAGTAAAGTACTATTTGAACTCTCTTCAATATTCTGAAAACTAAACTTCAGATTCATCTCAAGCGTTTTAATGTAAATCTTAGAAAAATATATTATGAATTTTCCATGAAAAAGCTTCTCAGAATATTCAATTTCCTTCGAACAGAATGACAATAGAAGCATTAAATCATATCCTTTCAAGAAATAAGAAGAAGAAAAAAAAAAAGACATTTATCTTTTCCTTTTTTTTTTGTTGTTGTTGTTGTTACTATTACAGAAATATTTTTCATTCAACAATACAACACTCCCATCCCATCAATGCACTTCAAGGATATTTTTTTTTATTCTTAAGATACTTCACTCAGAAAGTAAATATTTCTGAGAAAATTTTGTATTCTATTTCATTCTATGTAAGTATACATGTTTCTTCCTGAAACTTTATCAAGTTGATGCAATTTCCTTATCATTTTGCTTAAATTTCCTCTTTTTAATTCTCGTTGAGAGATGCTACTAAAAATATTTGAAGGAACTCTGTATTTTTATTCACACACTTGCACATTTTCAAGGATCAATATAATTTTTTGCCTATATCGAGAATAAAAGGAAACAAAAATTACTCTTGTTTCCTTATTAGGATAATATGTAATCTCAAGGATATGCTAACAAAATGTACCTTTTTCCAAGCGACTGATGTACCAGCTACATTTTGCTGTTGGCTTGCAGTTTTTTTTTTTTTTTTTTTAAGGAAAACGTGTGTAGGAATATATTATTGCCAGAGATTTAAGTGTCCTTTGCGATGAAATGTTTATGTTTTTTTTCTTCGTATCCATTAGGTGGGTGTTTTCGTGTTAAACTGTTACAGACGAGCGAAATTAAGCTTGAGAAATAAATTGTGTTTTTACTTTCGTTTTTTGTGTGATAACTGTGTGGGTTCATTAAAGTTGAAAATATGAAGAGTTGCTTGAATCACTTGTGCTTAAACACAAGGAAGAAAAAAATTTCCAAACGATAAAATTTAGTGTAGGTTTTCTATGCTAAAAAAGAATTCTTAAGAATCGGTTTGGTTATTATTTTCTGGGGAAAGTACGTAGGTACCTAACTTTAGAAGAAAAAATATCTGATATATAAAAATGAAGCTGATATTTTGTGCGTTTACATATAACTCATGTAGTTTACCGATTTCCTTGATTTTTCTTTTTAATTATTAAACAAAATAATAGGCCGTTTTTTTAGAAAAAAAAAAAAAAAAATAGCAAAAAAGTGCATTTTATAAAACTACATGAAAAAAAACCTTTGAAATACTTGGTATCTATAGAAAATCACTGAGCGAATGGCAACCAAGGAAAACATGAAAATTCCGTCAGCTGTACGATTGTCAATTGATAGTAATTTAAAACTTATTTACATAATTTAAAAGTTTTCAGTAATAATTTTGATAATTTAAGTTTTCACTAATAATTTTTGATTTTCTTTCAATTCACAAAAGTCAGATTTATATTCACTGAAAACATAGATTCAAAAATAAAATATCGAATTCAAATTATTAAACTTTTTTGCTGTTCTTTTTTTTAGAAAATTGCATTTCCCGCTTGCAATGGACTCTGAAATTATTTTCATTTCATTATCATATATGAATATATAATATAAATAATTGTTGATATTTTATCTAGTTACAAAAGGATTAGATTTTTTTTACAAATACAATAAACCTAGAATGCAGCTTTAGCTTGATACTAGCTCTCATACTATCTATCTCGTGTTTTTTTTTCAAAATTAATGACAAATGCCTAGATGCTATATAAAATTTTATTTGTTGGCCAAATACCTGTCTCTTAAGTGTCTCTGGTGCGCTTTTCGTCAAGAAACATCGAAAAGTGCACCAGACAAGCGTTTTTAAAACAATTTTGCCTGAAACAGATTCTATGCGTCCACCGATTCGACACTCGTATGCTGAATGGATAGTTTTTGAATAGAATTTTAAAAAATCTCTTTGAATACCAGAATTTACGTTAGGTGCTATATTGCATGGAATTATTTACACAAACTTAAGTGGTATTCTTAATTTTATAATTAAAATGTACCAACTTCTGCTAATTTTTTTAAGTTTTATAAAGAAAAAAATAAATGATATATACATATATCAAATGGTAAGGACTTTTAGTTGGGTGAGTCACCCCCACACTCAATGACGTGGAAAAATAATTATATTGTACCAATATTGTTGACATAATATATTATAAATAATTTTATTTAATTGCTATTTAGAACGTCATACTTATATTATTGAATTAAAAAAATTACTTTTAAAATAATTACTTGCATCTCGTTTGGGAAACATTAATCAAAAATTGTCATAGGTATTTGTTTATAAAATCTTTCACCTGTCGACAAACCAATTATCAGCACTTCTCCTTACTTTAATGAAATTTGATTAAATTTTAAAAGCTTCATCAATTCATTTTGTCTCCAATGTTTATCCACATCCCTATTTCCCATCACCTTCCAGAATTGGTTGTCATTCAAAATTGATGTTGTGTCTTTGCTGGAAACAAAATCACTTAACACTTCATTAGTCTGCCAAACGAAAATATCATCCCTAGCCATCAAAGTGTCACTATAAATTTGGTATCGTTATAAATCTTGTCACTCTTGTGCCGCAGCGCATAATGTCCCTTCTATATATACATATATACTCACAGTAAAATTTACACACAAAATATCCGCTATGTAAGGCCATTTAAAATCCTGCCGACGACATTTCAAATGCTCTAATGCGGCCGCCATGTTTGCTAACAATTTACGCTTCCTCGCTACAAATGTGCGGTTGCCAACTGTACGATACGAGTATACAAACCTACCTACTCTATTACTTTTCTCTTTTACAAGGCCCCATGTCAGTTATGTAGAATAAAAAGGGGTTTTGGTATCCTCCAGGCTATATATGTATATATATATGACTACTAAGCAATATTATATCAGCTCTATTCGTTATCCTAGACAAAAAGTACCAAAATACATACGAAATGCATTTTGGAAGCCGCCAAGTCCTTTGGCATTATATATGTACATAGCTTTTCATTTTGAAACGAAACTAGTTTTTCGCATTAAATTAATTTGGAAAGCCACGTTAATGGGGCGCAAAATGGTAAATTTACATTCATTCGGGGAAATAAAAGGCGGCAATAATCTATTAGAGGAGACCTGTTCTATGCACCTAACCTTGATGACCTTTATGTCCTGTTAATTAGCTCTTTCGCGCTCTCCTACGTGAGTTTCAATCGCAAAAAATCAGGTAGGTATTTTACTAAAAAATTATTAAAGGGCGCTTCGATTATACCAGAAGAGATGTTCCTCTTTTTTTAAATATATAAATTTTTTAAAAACTAAATAAGTCAAAAGATCGGACTGAAATTTCAAGGCTTTGTACTAATTTTCAAGTATTTTCTCTATAAGTGCTTTATTATAATGGGTCTAAACATCTCTTTTTGGTACAACTCCATAAAAACTAGCCTAAGGTTCTGGCGTTGTGCTGACTGGTGTCATCAGCATGGTCTAAAAACACCATCAATCTGCGTCGAATAGAAAACTGAAAAATGACTCTTTGCCGCCCATATAATATGTTTATATCGTTTACGCCAATTCCACCTCAAACCTGCCTCACGCCAGCACGACACCCGCCAGTTGTACACTTACACTTTCTGGTTTTACTTTGCTTTTACGTTTGGCCATTCTGTATCATCGGCTACATCGGAAGCTAGAAAAATTATTACTTTATCAACCTTAGAATCACTATTTTCTTTATAAGTAAAACAATGCATGGTTTACGTTTAATGTAATCGGCTGCAACTGAGTCACCAACTTTATACTAAATACGCTTCTATCACTTGCGGTTATAGGCAGCTCTGTTTTCTCTTTGTACTTTTAAGTTTTCTCGGATTTGTTGGCGAACACTTTGTTAGTATTAAAATAAAGTTTTCATTCACAAACATTTCAACGAAGATTAAGAGCTTAAACGGTGTCACTTGCGTGGATCTTGACGTCGCAATCGAAGGTGTGATGGAATTACCCAACATGAATTTTAAAGAAAACCTTCATTATGATTTTGTTGGACCTCTCAACTGGACCGTTTTGTCTGGAAAAACAGGTATTCACCGTATTGCGCAGTACTCTTAAAAAACATGGGACAAACCTTTAAACAAACGAAATCCTGTGATTCTTGCAGTCGACCATTAGTGGTCCTAAACATGAAATAATTAAATAACACTTGATTTGAGTTCAATATCATTTTACGACGTAACTTTATTCCACTTCTGATTTTCATTCACTTAAATAAAGGTTATAATAGGTTGCAAACACTTTCGAAACCCAAACCCAATAGTTTGTAAATAGTTTGCAAAAAATGTATTCTCATTCTCCGCTCACGAACGCTAGGTGATTCTCAATCATTATGAATCGTAGGGCCCTTGATATACCAATTACAGCCTTGAAGACTCCTCCTAGTCCGTAAAATGTACACATTTCAAGTGGATGAAGGAGCTACAAGGTGGTACTTTGGGAGAATTTTCTATCGTATCGTTGAGCACAAAACACATAATCTCACAAAAAAGGAACCCAAAATGGGAAAGGGGTTTTCAAACGGTCAATAGTATAAGTATCTATAGCAATTGAGTTGAGACAAAGCATAGAATGTCTGAAAAACAACATTCCGCCTAAGGACACTCTTTTTAGAATGCAATAAATTCGTTTTTCTGTAGATTTGGAAAAAAAAAACAAGCACAACAATTTAAAATGTATACAGAAAAATACTTCAAATAGAGAGAAGGTTATAGGACAAATATTGGAGATTTTTGTACTCTCATATGTTTTATTTTATTTACACTTAAAAATGAGAAAAATGGTAGGAGGCTGTAGGCAGTCGTTTTTTTTTTGAAATTATTCTTCTCTTTATATGTAACATACAAATGAAGATCGATAAAATAGTTGACACATACCATACATATATAAATTTAAGTATAGAATTGTGTACTTGGTAACATATTTTTGGGTCATTTAAATGATTGTTGACATTTATAGCGTAATAGTGTGTCCGAGAATGTTTGGTATTTTCTTGCAGAAAAATTAAATAAAGACTTTTTTAGTGGCAATTTATTTCCATTAAGTTTTGTATTTGAAAATAATGTAAGAAATTTGAAAAAAAAAAGAGATTAAGGATACGATTAGTTTGTATTTTGTCTTGGTTAAAATTTTATTGGAAACTACTTCTTACCAAAAACGAGTTCTTGGTCTTTTTATGGTTTTAAGTTTTTTTTGAATATGTTGTTTAAACATGCCAAATTTGTTTTTTTAATATCGACTTCTTCATTCACTGCCTCGAAATTTCTTTATCAAATTGTATGTTAAAAACATAATAGTAAATTTAAGCTTTATGTCATAACATGTGTATATTAAAAAAACACATTAGTAGATTCTTAAGCTTAATGTCATAAATATGTACTTATACCTGTAATTCGTATAAAAGGGTTTCCAATATGGATGGGTACATGTTGTTAATATGTGGCGGCTATCTTGTAGTGAATTATTAATACTAAATCCTTATACTCATCACGGTAATTTAGCAATTACGAGTTATGACTAATAAACATAGACTTGACAGTCGCCGGCCGCCAAAACAATATTGACCCGTCCCTTTTGAAAAATCATATATCAAGTAAGCCCATAGTTAACAAAAAATTTGCCTTAGCGCTTTGATTTATATTAAATCAAACCATACTTTTCTTTTAATATTTTTTGAACCTCGAATACATCAAAAGAAGTCTTAATCCGATTGTGCTAGGGTCAATGCTTCTGCAGCATTTAACTCTAACCTACAGGTTTAGCCAAACAACAGACAAACTCGTACGTTTGGTCAGAAAATGGCAACTTTCGGCATCTTTTTAAGCTATTCTCCACACTATGCCCGCTTGAAAAAAAAAATTGGAAAAATATATTTTAGAAGGGAATTGGACTGCATAATATGAAAATACTATTTATTTGCTGCTAAAATAAATATGGAAAAAGTTAGCATTTAAAATGTTTGAATCCCAACAAAAACTGATTATTTTAATTTAATAAACTTCTAGAAGTATGCTATGTTTTTGATGCAATGTTCAAAGTTAAAAAAATGCCCAAAATCGGACAAAAAAACCTATTTTTTTTTTGGTGTGGGCATAATGGGACGAAGACTTTTATTTCATAGGTGCAGGGAGATAACATTAAAGGAAATAAAGTATCCTGTTGTGGGAAATCGTTTAACTTTTTTTTAATTGCAGTCATTTCCCACACAAGTTGAGGAATAGTTTAACTTTTTTTGGAAAATATAACTCATCGTTTGAATAAGTAAGATTATTGAAAAACTATTTTTTTAACAATAAAATGATTACACGTGATTTCTATGGCTCGGATATACAGAAACACGAATAAACTTAAAAAAAAAAAAAAAAAAAACGGAAATGGCCATTTTCTGACCAAATGTACATGATAAAGTTTGTACGACCATCTGTTTTGCAAACGTTGGGGCTAAACCTACCGTTTAGTGTTCAATTTTCTTTAGAAGCCGCGATGAGATAGGTGATCCCTACGGTCACCTCCCGTACTACAAGTAGGTGCATATAGTTTCAAGTCTAGAATCTAAACAAAATAAATTCAGGTATAACTCTAAGAGATCCGTTTTGTCCCTGATTTTATTTCAAAATATCGAACTGCCGTCCGAAACTTTTAATCCCATAAACAGGTGCAACTTTTGTTCTTCTTAATATCTTGGTCAACATCATTATTCGTTCTGCTGGCTTGGGTTCCAAGTTAATGTTGGATACGCCGGATAGTTGGCCGTTCGCTTCTATATATCACTAAATCGTAAATAATCATTTGGCATTTTAATTTTTGCCATTTTCAATTCCTTTCTGATTGATAAGCTTTTTAAAATTAAGCAATTTTCATAAGTATAGTTTTGTTTTGAGTCTCTTTTATTTATTTGGCTTTTTGTTCTTTTGCTATTTTTTGTTTGGAAATTTATAATTATCTAAGCTGTATGGGGCCGAAGCATGGACATTAAAAGACTCGGATGAGAAGTTACTTGGGTGCTTTGAGAGAAAGATTGTTGAGTGATTTTTGGTCCTATGTGTATCGAAGGAGTATGGAGAAGAAGATTCAATGACGAGCTATACGGGCTATACAGCGATATTAACCTGGTCAAGAAGCTGAAAATACAGCGGCTGAAATGGCTGGATCACGTGGATCGTATGAATACCAACGCACCAGCCCGACGAGTCTTCGAGTCCATTCCTGATGGGGTACGCAGCGTTGGAAGACCCCCCAATAGATGGCGCACACAAGTGGAAAACGACCTCAGCCAACTTGCGGTGCAAAATTGGAAGCGGCTAGCTAGGAACAGAGCTGGCTCGAGAGGCATGTTGGTTGAGGCTGTAGTCCAAACCGGACTGTAAGCGCCATCTTAAGTAAGTAAGTAAGTAGGTAAAACTTCGCTCGAAATTTTAAGGCATGTAATTTAATGAAGCGAAAAAATTCAAAAACAATTGAAAGCCAAATAAAAAAAGCTTAGATAACAAAACAAATCAATCGAAATTTTGTTTGCGAATTGATAAAAAACAAAATGAATAAAAAACAAAAAACAAAGAAGTTCCAAATGAATTTTTCCAAACAATATTGGTCTGATTTTGACTGGATGCTTCGTTAAAGATTTCAAGGTTCGTGGACCTTATAACTGTTTTGTCCTTGGACCTTATGTCTAATTCCTATTGGTCTTAATGTCCATGGACCTTGTGTCCATTTAAAGCAGCCATAATGTCCATGGACATTATGACCTTATGTCATCCCACCGATTTAATACCACAAAAAATTGAATTTTTTTTAGATGGATAAAAGGAGTATCAAATAAACAAAATGACACCGATTTAAGAAAATCCAATTTAAGAATCATTTAAGAATGCTTGAAGTGGAAGTTAACAAACGAATTTAAGTTCTTGAAGAACAAACCTAGTAAAGAAGAAAAAAACAATGAATAAAGAAGTCATTAATTGGCATACCATTTTTTTTTCTATACTATTTTGTGCTACTTGCAAAAAGCACAAATCTATTATCATTTCCTTGCAATTATTTATTATTATGATGAGGCTAAGATAATGTGCTCGTTGCTTTGGTTACGAAACTGCATTTTTATAAGTCGAACTCCTGCTTCATGAAGAACACATTATTATTTTGTAGAGTATGGCTTTAAGATATCACATAATTCTTTTCACTAGCTATTCAAAGTCGCTTGCTGTTTCACGCAAATATCCTCTTCGAAATGTCGATGGAGAAATACACTCTTTATATCGATATGGTGAAATAGCAGGTCATTAAAAAAAAATTATGTAGGTATACTAAAATATAAAAAAAACTATATTCGCGATAGCCGGGGAACCCTTGGTCTCGGACCACACTTCAGAGATCTTACTTTAGGTTTTATGAATATGTTTCACTTTGTATCCGATAGCGCACGGATTACTGAAAAGCCAGATCGTACATCAGTCAAAAATTATCGCGAATTAAGGTGGTGAAATATTTGGTATCTCCATTAGTGGTCGTTTTAATTGGACAACATAATGTAAATTATTGTCTGAAGCTAGTGAAAATTATACTCCTATGCCAGGGTTATTCTATACTTTTTTGGATATAACTTCCCATTACAATTAATTTTCGCGAAAAATATCACTATTATTTTGTATTCATATAATCATATCGTATCTTACGGTACCATACCTCTTAAGTCTTCGCTTTGAATGCCAATTATCTAAATGAAACGTACTGTAAGTAGAAGCACAAGAATCTACATTATACATACCATGAATCTGGATCTGATGTGTTTCCGACCGAATGTGATTTTTAGATTTTTACTATGAACAAAATGCAGATAGGTATGACTAAATCCATTGCAATTGCTTTTTTTGTATTAACTACCAAACCCTTAAGCTCCTCTCCAATATTTTATGTCATTATTAAAGTCCGAAAAGACCAACTTTTAATGAGAGTTCTCAATCATCAAATGCTTTCTGCATTTTTTCCAGACTTATTAGTGTTAACGTCCTGAATGTGCATATAACTCACAGGTTCACTGCTTCACAATAAAACCTACTAAAATTTTATTTAACAGAAGACGCAACACAAATCTTCATATAATTGGTCTGTTTTCATGACACGAATGCAAGATAATATAGGATGTCCAAATCCATTTAAAGAAATCAAGATGAGAAGAAAAAAATTCACAACCAATATCCAAAAACACAAACATAAAAATCAAATTTTAAATTCAGAATCAAAATGCTTTTTTATTTTATAACAACAAAGCCAAAACAAACAGCAAACAAAGTCCAGCTCAAGATGATATCCATAAGTCCATTATGACGTCTTGTTCTCTTTAATATTGTGGAGCGTATTGTGGGTAAGCGTATTGTGGAAGAAGATATTGTGGAACTTGCTCGGAGTAAGCACCAACAGCACCACCACCGTATCCACCACCAGCAGCACATGGAACTGGAGCCAAGTTTGGTTGACAGCTGAACAGGTAGTTCTTTGGGCATGGTGGAGCAGAGTATGATGGAGCAGCACCTCCATAGGATGGAGCAGCACCTCCATATGATGGGGCAGCACCATAGCTTGAAGCGACCATACCTTCCTTCTTGTCGGTCTTATCGGCCAACACAACGCAGGCAACAGCGGCCAAAGCGAACAAAGTAGCGAAGAATTTCATGGTGAAGTTTGGAGTTAGTTGTACAAAGCACGAAGAACTTGTGGTAACTGATGAATATTCTTCGAATCGGATACACATTTTATAGTAATCAAGACTTAGAGTGGAGTTATGACTTAGCACACAGGGAAGTGTCAAATTGTCTGATAAGCATTTTATGAATTCTACGATTTTTTGCATGTGTTTTTTTTTTTTGCAAATGCAGGCGCAGCGTGGCGCGTGCTGCTGTTGGCTTTTGTGACACAATTTCGTTTTGTCGTGAACCAATTATTGAGCAGTTAAATTGGAATATACTTATGAAGAAATACTGACAATAATATTACTTGTGAATTAAAGTTCTTTTTTTATGCCGCATAAATAGACATGAAGTTCGAAATGCAAGTTGTAGATTTTTTTTTGAAGTTTGTCAAATTCGTTTAGTGTTTAAATGTACGTATGTTGTATGGAAAAGGTTTACCTAGCATATTTTAATAGTATGCAATGATTTTAATAAAATGAGAATCATCGAAAATTAAATAAAATAACAAAACTTACAGGTGTTGAAAATGTTTTGACATCCAATTTTGGTGACAACAAAAACAAGTACCGATGTAGAAATTGTTTGTTTTTACAAACGTTTAAAAAAATAAAGTGCACGACTGAGTCGCATGTGGTGCTCATGTGGTGCACGACTGGGTCGCACGAACTTGTTCTTGAGGCAATTTGCCACAAAAATAAAATAAAATTTAATAAAACTATATTTAATATTTTTTTTGCAAATATAAATGCAAAAAAAAAAGTATTTTTCACAAAAGTGCTAAACTCCTTTTTACAAAAATTCAAGGCCAAATCAAAGTATGCAGACAATTTTGCGAAGCCGGCTAATTCTCTGTGCACAATTCACTGTGGATCACAGTTCACTATGGAACACAATTCACTGTGGTCTATTTTTTCGAACACAGCTAATTTACTTCGCGTTTTACAAAATTTGCATTTATGTAAATTTACATCTCAAATAGATGATATTTTTTTTATTTATATCTCAAATAGTGCTCCACAGTGAAATGTACACAGTGAATTGTCCAGCACAGTGAATTGCCCCACAGTGAATTGTGCACTGTGAATTATTGTCTCCACAGTGAATTGTGTTCCACAGTGAATTGTGCACAGTGAATTGTCCATACAGTGAATTTTGCACAGTGAATTGTGCAAAGTGAATTAGCCTTGACCCAAAATTTTGTTGCCAAAAACGATAGAGCGGTTTTTAAATAAATCGATGTTTACTTTATAATTTTTATAAATTTTACTTTTTGCAAATTTTAAGTATGACAGTTTTAAGTATTAAGCAGTGTAAGTTTATTGTAAAAAAAATAAAATTTGTTAGCCAAACCGTTTTCCAAAGATTGAATCTACAAAAACATAAATTGAAAAACTAAGTTTTAAACTAAAACTAAGCACTTTTGCAATGTTTTGGTACTAAAATTTGATCTAATCATCATAGACCTTTCTAAAAATATTTTTTGAGTTAAAGTCGGGATCCCGTTGATGAGATATGTCAAGAAAAAATAACGGTTCTGTGAGAGGAACCCTTAATAGGCGTCTTTTTTTTTTTTTTTTATTTATCAAAATACAATCAGATAAAAACAATGTCTAATTTTTTTGAAATAAAAAGTTATAGCCGTTTTGGCGAAAATGATGGTTCTTTATAACGGTTATATGGCAGGTACCGTTATTTTTTAAGCTTAAAAAATATTTCAATTTCTCCTCTAAGGAATGGTCCACAAACCTTACATACACAACTTTGAAGCAAATCGTTTCAGCCGTTTAGGCTAGGTTATGTTACTGATACAACCTGACTGACACCCACTTTTTTTGTCTTCTCTATAATCGTAATATCATATTTGATTATTATCTCAAAACTTTTTTTTTTTTACACGAATGCATAATTTGCCTTATAGTACCTATAACGGCCTATAATCGCAAGTAAAAATAAAAATTCACCTATAAACGTGTAATCTATGACACTGTTACGTATATTATATTATTCAGTAGTTTAAAATTTAAATCCGGATTTAAATTATTTCAAAACCATCTTTATTGTTTCTTCCTTTAGATATCTTTGTTTCTTATATACATATGTGTTATTTTCCGTGAACAAACAATATAAATGAATAAGTGAATAATTAATTTTTGGATTTAATTTAACATCTGGATCTATCAAGTGAATAATATGGCCGTTACAGTTTAAACAAAATTAAAAGGAACCATCGAATTATTTAACATAGCCTTAACTAAATATCTCTGAATTTCCTAGATAAACACAGACAATGGGCCTTATTTATATTTAGAAAGTATGACAGAAGTTCTTCTGCATAATAATTTCGATCAGAACCATAGTACTTTTCTGTTAAAGCATATCCCTAATATAAAAAGCATATCTTTCAAAAAGGCAGAGCAAGTTCAAAAGAATGCTTCATCTCGATAGTGAAATATTGTTTATCCGATTCTCAGCTCGATGGCAGATAAATCCCAATCTGATCTAACGGCATAATGAGGTTAGTTAATTTTCAAATGCAAATAAAAGCCATAATCTAATTACGATTTTAACTAACTATCGAATTGGAACAACAATCAGATGATGTTAGTTCGTTTAAGAAAGTTGTATTTGTTCTCATTTGAAAAGAAATTAAACTCTCGGCTTATAAAAAAAATTATAGAAGGTGTCCCGAAACTCAACGTCAAGCGGGTATACTGGGTGTAAGGTACGATCTAACCGTATACTAGGAAAAAAAGAAAAAAAATTCCATCACGTTTGGTTACGCAATATAATAAAACAATATTTAGAAAAAATAATGAAAATCGATTCCCCTATAGTCTATAGCTTACATTTTTATGTAGGGACACAAATTTTCTAATTTTGTTATGATTAACATAATCTTCATGCTAATAATCACAATCACAAATTCAAAAATAAATACCTATTGTAAGTTTCGCAAAAAAAATAAAGTTTG
The DNA here is from genome assembly GCA_951217065.1 of Baccha elongata. Lineage (NCBI taxonomy): Eukaryota > Metazoa > Arthropoda > Insecta > Diptera > Syrphidae > Baccha > Baccha elongata. The sequence goes on along the minus strand of OX578272.1, from coordinate 88,502,455 downwards.
ACTAAGTAATTGTTGAAAACAAATTTTTAAGCGAACAATAACTTTTCATATTTAAAAAAAAAATACCAGTTTTTTTCAAAAATTGTCGCAATTTATCAAGATTTTGAAATGGTATAACATTTACTACTTGCTCTTTCTATAAACATATTCCCAACATTAAACCGGCTGCTGATCGAAAAATTTCCCAAAAAGAAAACGTCCAAACCCAAAAATGAAAAATCGCTCAAAAAATTTGGGTTAACTTGCATAATGAAAAAAGACCCAAAAATTTAATGCGAAATCGCATTTGTTTGTTTTATTTTAATAATCACAAAACGCGAAATCTCCCAAAACGCACAAATGCAAAATCAGCCGAAAACCGATTTTGGCGATTATTTATTTATTTTTGTGTTCGATTTTTTATTTGATTTTTCTTAATAAAAAATCGACAAAAACAAAAGAAATCTTAAAATAATATTTTGAGTGATTTTTTATTTGTTTGATTTTAATAATTTGTATTACCACTAACGACACCCACACGACCGTTATTAAATATAGCCATATAGTTCGCTAAAAGAACAATTTTGTGCGACACAGTCGTGCAAGTTTATTTTTTAGAAGACTTTTTCGCTTAAGAGGGCAGTATAATCAGAAGTAAAAAGTTCACAGTTGCAATAAACAGATTTTTTTTAAAATTTAAAATTTTTTTTCCCGAAATTGATTGATGGTACGACAAAAGTGTTTAAGCGAAATATTTAAACTACAGTGTTTAACATACAATTTGTCAAAATTTGTATGGCTTCCATAAAAACAGCAAAAAAAATTATTTTTTATTACTTAAGATACGTACTTAAAAATTTTTGCCCTGATTCGAATTCCGGATATTTTGAAGAATTTCTTCAAGCATCAAAACACAGGGCTTCATCGAAATTCAGCTTTGTCGATTTTTTTTTTTGTAATTTGTTTCTTTTTTTTTTTTTTGTCTAATTCTCCATGGCTTGTTTATATTTCAATTAATTTTTGGAACATGTTTGAATTTCGTTGTTGTGAACAAAATATAACGTCCTCCACGTTCTCTACGGTTATGAGTTTTTGATACATATGGGGAAATAACTTGGTCACATCTTGACGAATATTCATTTTCATTATGTCAATCACTTGCGAATTGTTTGTATAAATAATATTGCTCTTGGGGCAAGTAACTTTCGTGTTTACGACTAAAAAAATAATTTGACCAGCTTTTTTAAAAAAGAAAAGATTTTCAGTATTTTACATTTTGAAATATTTGTCTTTCAAAAAAACCTTTTATAAACAAATGCATGGAATGAAAAAAAGTTTATATGAAAGATATACATAGTTTTCGGTAAAAATATAATAACTTGAAATATTATAAGTTTTTAATATTTTTTTCGAGAAAATTAGATTTGTCGGTCTTGGCAAAAAAAAAAACTTTTTCAAAAATTACTTTTAAAAATTTTTTTTTTGCAATATTTTGCAGTTTAGCAGTAGTTTTTGAATATTAAATTTCGTTACAATCAGTTCAGCCGTTCAAAAGATAGTCGGAGTAATAAAAACGGGTTCTATATGGCAGATACCGTTAATAAGCTGATTCTGAAAAAAAAAATCAGACGAAATTTGGTAACAAATCACTGATGTAAAATTTAATCGAAATTGATTGTATTTTTTTCAAGAAAATTAGAGTTATCGGTTTGACAAAAAAAAAACTTTTTCTAAAATTTCTTTTTTTAAATTTTATTTTGCAGTTTTATTTCAGTTTATAATTAATTTTTGAAAATTAAATTTCGTTAAAATCGGTGAAGCCGTTCAAGAGATTGTCGGAATAATAAAAAAACCGGTTCTATGGCAGCTACCGTTAATAAGCTGATTCTGAACAAAATTTTCAGACGAAATACATCACCATTGGTAAAAATTCATTCATGTAAATTTTTTTCGAAATTGATCGTATTTTTTTCGAGAAAATTGAAATAATCGGTTTTGACCAAGAAAAAACTTTTTCAAATTTTTTTTCGCAGTTTCAATATTAAATTTCGTTAAAATCGGTTAGATAGTCGGAGTAAAAAAAACCGTTAATAAGCTAACTGAAAAAAAAATTTTAGATGGTGGACATCAATTGACCATTGTCAAAAAATCACTCTTGTAAAATTTTATCCAAATTGATCGTATTTTTTTCGAGAAAAATTGAATTATCGGTTATACTTATATGGTAGGTACCGTTATTTTTAAGCCTAGGTCAAAAATAAAAAAAAATTCCAGTGATATTTCACTAAGAATAGTTTATGCCAAGTTTGAAGAAAATCGGCCCAACCGTTTAGGCTGCAGGTGTCGATACATCCGACAGATAGTCGATACAGAGACAGATAGACAGACAGTTAGACAGACAGACAGAATTGTCGGACCTACTTTTTTCGTCTTCTCTATCATCGTAATGTCATGTTTGATTGTTATCTCGAAACTTTTATTTACGAATGCATATAACTTGCCTTGTAGTACCTATAATAGCAAGTAAAAAACGTATGCATAGAACAAATGAAACGATGACAAACCACGTTATTTTGGTCTCTACCAGTTTACATCACCAAAACGCGAATAACTCGTGCATTAGAATGTTTTTTGCAATGTGCAATTTGGAACCGTCTTGCTGAAGTTTTTCGAGGGCAAACAAATTTTGTTAATAATATTGATAATATATAATAAGTATATAATGAAATTGAAATCTTCCTAGCATTTTCTAAGCAGCACACTCCAGATCAAATTTAACACGATACCCTAATTTTTTGTGGATGCAATGGTCTTTAGACAGCGACAAGTGCGTTTTCACGTCTTCATATGCGACAATTTTGCTTTTTATCGTAACCACCGAGTGGAAACTTTGCCTCACTTTTGAGAATAATGCTATGTGAAAATTGGTCATCGAAACACTGATGTTCTATTAATACACTCAGTCGGCGTATGTTCTATGCAAACCGTTATCAGCTGGTTATATTCTTAAGAAAAATTGAAAAATTGGAAAAGGTTAAGACACACACTCGAACACAAAATACGCAATAATTTAATAAATTCGAAATTAAGATCCAATCTCAATTTTCGACAATATTTTCATGAACTGTCACAAATTTGCATGAAGAAAGATTTAACATTTCAAATATTTGTTAAAAACGAAACCGTTCCATATTGAAAGAGCGAAGAAATTTATGAAAATTCCATGTTTGAAAATAAGAAAAAAACAAAACCAATAAAAAATATCCAAATCATTAAACACACATAATTTCAAATTCAGAATCAAAATGCTTTTTTATTTTATAACAACAAAGCTAAAACAAACAGCAAACAAAGTCCAGCTCAAGATGATATCCATAAGTCCGTTATGACGTCTTGTTGTCTTCAATATTGTGGAGCGTATTGTTGGTAAGCGTATTGTGGAAGAAGATATTGTGGAACTTGCTCAGAGTAAGCACCAACAGCACCACCACCGTATCCACCACCAGCAGCACATGGAACTGGAGCCAAGCTTGGTTGACAGCTGAACAGGTAGTTCTTGGGGCATGGTGGAGCAGAGTATGATGGAGCAGCACCTCCATAGGATGGAGCAGCACCTCCATATGATGGGGCAGCACCATAGCTTGAAGCGACCATACCTTCCTTCTTGTCGGTCTTATCGGCCAACACAACGCAGGCAACAGCGGCCAAAGCGAACAAAGTAGCGAAGAATTTCATAGTGAAGTTTGGAGTTAGTTGTACAAAGCACGAAGAACTTGTGGTAACTGATGAATATGCTTCGAATCGGATACACATTTTATAGTAATCATGGCTTAACGTCGATTTTCGGCTAAACACATAGGGAAGCGGTTTATTGTTTGTATGTATTTTTCTTTTGCGTTGAACTGGGAAGCAAACTCCATATTTTCTGATAAGCAATTTTTGAATTATAAGCATTTTTGTGCTAAAAAAATTATATTTTTTTTGTTGGATTTTGTGACACACTTTATTTATTGTTTTTGTGAACATATTAGGCAATAAAATAAAAATATAAATACATGTTAAATGGAAAGTGAAAAGGTTTACAATTAAGTAAATTTTTTTAGTGCCGATTTATGAAATTAAATAGAATTGGATTACAAATGAAATGCGCCACCTACTTATGCTGTGTTTTTTTTTTTTGTTATAAGTTTGTAGTCTTAGTAATAGTAATAGTAGTTAATTGACTTATTGAAAAAAGCTTGACTAAGTTTTCATGAAACAAGTCCCCGTTTATGTTAAAAGATGGAAAAACCTATATGAGTTTATACTACGAGGTTAAATTTTTTTATTATTATCTACACTAAGTTCATCAGAATGGTAACCACCAATTTGACTTTAGACTGTAGTTACAAAACAGAATTCATGTTGAAGATAATTTATAAACGTTCCGCAAATGAAAGAATCATGTAAATGGATTTAATTTTTCTTTTTTAATGTAGATGCGGAATCTATTTCTTCTTATGATCTGCATCGACCCATTCGAAATTAGAAACAAAATTATATTGCTTAATATGAGATAATTACTGATGATTTGTGCTTAACTTTATGATTAAATGAAGCACTTGTCAATTCTCGGCTAGCATACAGGGCTCGGGAGGAAGGCATGCAACATTGGAAAAGAATATAAGGTTAGGTTATGTGAATTAATAGTTTTCGGAACATGAATGTCAAACTCGTTGAACGATGCTGTCACTAACATAAAACTGTTATTATTTAATCTGTCAGTTGAGATATGCGTGAGTCGCAATTTCGAGGCCCAATTGAACTTCTTGAAGCGAATATCCTCGGCGTACTCCCTAAAGCACTGACGGCAAATATTCAGACCTTATTTGCGAATGAGTATGACCGGCAGCAATGAAAACCTTATTTGTCAGTATTTTCGTGGATGGGAATACCAGAGATTTCCAAGCCCATGTTGGCGGCTGTACTTCAGAAAATCAAAAGAAGAGATGTTAGTTCAAAACTACTCATTTACGAAATGAATCGTTAAAACACAGAACATAATACATTGAAGTTGTTTCATTGCTCTACAGAAATATTGTTTTTTTAAAAACTGATGATTTTTTGATTTTTTCAAGGAAAATGTTCATCTCTGTAGAGGACAGGAATTCGCCTCTCCATCAACAACCAAGATTTGTAAACAAATAAAATAGCCACATTGAAGGTAAGAAAAGGACAATTTTGACGTGATACGCGAGCAACCATTGCATTCTCAAATAATGACTCTGGGGCGTGCATTGTGGTCAGGTGGAGTTATTGGACATTTGAATGAAGCTATAGGTATAATCAACGGCGAGCGCTATAGGTGCATGATATCGGATGTTTTTTTTTATGAAATCGATGATACTGATGGGAACAAATATGGCTTCATCAAAACGGTGCAAATTGCCACACATCGTGTGCAACGACAGCTGTTTTGCCGAAAAAAAAACTCGGAGATCGTATTATTTTGCGTTTTGATGACGTCAACTGATTGCCAAGATCTTGGTACTTACCGCTATTGTGTAATTTTCTTCAAAATCGATTCCACAACAACAAACCCGAAAATTGAAAGCATATGTACTTAAAAACCACAATCCCCAAGTCAAAGCCGAGATAACCACCGAAACTTTCAAAAAATTACCTCGAAAACATTGACTGCTGTTAAAGGCGGCCATTAGCCTGAAATTATTGTTCATCAAAATTTTGCTATATGGGTTATTCTACAAAAATTTTAACTAAAATACTCAAATTTTTTTTTTGAAGCTTTATGTCGTACAAATTAGTATAACTAGTATATGTTGGAATGTCCTCTAACATAAATGAATAATAACAATTTTATGGAAATTTATAAAACAAATGTGGTCGGCCAAAAAACCCGTTAAAATGAATCATCTTTCGAAAAGTTCTTAGGCATCTGGTTAGAATTATATTCCTATTTTTTATAAAATTTCCAGGGGACTGAGCCTAAGGGACTGTGTTTAATGTTAAAACGGGATTCTGACATGTCAAGGGACTGAAAATTAGACCCTTTGAAGAATTTGTTGAGAAAAAAAAAACTGTGATCTGCACAATTTTATTCGCGCATATACCTATGTAGATTTTGATCAGATTTATGTTTATAAAAAAAAATTAGAGAGAGTAAATGCAATGGTCTTAAATTATTGTGGCGGACATCGAAACCTCTATCGTTTGTAGAATCACCCATATACCAAATACGAGTAGGCGTCAACTGGCGGATTTTTCATTTCGCAATGATCGTTTTATTTTTTGTTTATGAAGTTCTCATTTCGCAATGTGAGTTTTTTACAAAAAATCATTACGCAATTTTTACCTCGCAATTCTTATCTGGCATTTATTTTTTTCGCATTTTATTATTTAGCATTTAAATTGTTTTGCCTATGGATCTTTTAAATGTTATTGAATTTCGATAGACAGAGGGGGGATAGAGGTCAATATTTAATTATTTGCAAATTCCTTTGAAACTATGAACTTTTGGAAAACAATTTTAAGGTAAAAATTGTAGCTTATATGATTTTCTACAAGAAGGTTTTAACATTTTTCCTCGTACCATCTACCTATTTGGAGTAAAAAGTGTTGAATTGTTACAAAGTTTGATTTTTTGACAACACTGCACTTTTTAACAAACATTTGGTGCTTTTTTTGTTGTGGTGTTTGTATTAAGCCTAATCCACAAAAAAAAAAAAAATCACGACTTGATCGCACGATTTTGATCCTGTTACAAACTATGGGATTACAAATTTTGTTTTCATTAAATTATGTATCATCGTAATTTTTTTTTCTAAAAACTTTTAATGACATCTTATTATAAATGTTCAATATACACACATGCTATGTCAAATTTTAATGAAATTCAGTCAAGAATTATCAAGCTATTTCCTTGAAGATGGCTCTAACGATTTTGATAAAACTGTGCCGATCATCCTACATAAACCGATTGTGAATATTTTTTTTGATCACTTACCACACATAAAATTAATACAAATATACAAAAAATTGCACCTTTAAAACTGTCACACGAATATGATTGCAAGTGACGATTAATTTTATTATCAGATTATCACCATACATAAAGCAAGATTTATGCACATTGGTCAATTGCAAAACCCAGAAGGACTGGTTCCACTGACCACTGTTAGTCTATTATCGCAATGCCATATTTGATTGTTATCTCGAATTTTATAACCTTATAACTTTCATTTGAATACCTTTTATCCTTTAATCACAACAAAAAAGTTACCGACAATTTGACACTCTTCATATAAGAGGAGTTCAAATTAATATCCTTGTGAAATTCACCTTGCCTATATTTTGCAACCCCATTTAAAGGGGCAATGTTAAATTCTCAACTATGTAAGTATTATTATTATGCATTTTTTGTTTGTAATTGTAACCCTTTCTCTTTACTTCTGTCCTTTTGTATATCTTTTGATTTCTAAACATACTTTAAACGGAAGTCGTTTTACTAAACGGTGGTGGCAGGATTCTACCGGAATTCATTTGGTTCCGGCCATTGTCTTTTTGATGTTTTGTTGTCTTCCTTTTTTTGTTGAATTTCAAATACTTGGCAAGAAGGCGCACACAAAACAAATTTGTTGCATGGCAGAGTTTTGTGCTGCACTGCACTGCCTTGATGATGAATGCTGGTACATTATTATTATTTTCAGTTTTTTTTTTTTTAATAATTTCGAGATTGGCGTCTTTTTTATTGTCATTTGTAGCGCACTTAATGGATGCCTTTTATCGTGCTTTTCTGCCAAAACAGAGAACTTTTGTTTTAGGAGTATATACCTACCTATGTGACAAGAAGGATGAGATTCAACTTTATTACTTTTTGCTGCATTTCTTTTTTGTTGATCTTTTGAAAAGTCCTTGTTCTTTTTCATGTTGTAACAACAATTGTTTATGAGATGAGTTTAAGGTCGACCGGATGTAATAATTGAAATGTGTTACAAACTCGATATAATTTTTTGACTGCGTCTTTCTTTTGACATTTTATATTCAAAGAAGGAATTTGCATTCTGTTAAGAAAAAAAAAAGAAATGTATATGCATATGTATTATGTATAGTATATGTTAAAAATTATTGTAAAGGAATGCAGAAGTTTATGATTACCTACACAAATAATTGTTAAATGAGGACGTGGAGTTTATGATTTGTAAAATGAAGTAGAATGTAAACTTGTATTATCTTTACAAGTTTGTTTAAGGCCGTGTTTTTGAATTGGTTTTAAAAAAATGTATGCTTTTTTCTGTGTCAATGAAATTATGTAAATAGGATTTTTTAAATTTCCCATTGAGATTTCATTTTTTTCAGAAGATACTGTCAATAACCTATCAAGAAACGTTCAGATACCTTGGCGCAAAATTTTAAACATTTTGAAATGAGAGTCGACTCTTGAAATTGAAATTAAAACGAAAGTCGAATCCTTGTTAATGCTCACTTTGCACTCATCAATTGACGATGAACGAAACACCATTTTTTCATGGACTAAAAACCATAAAAAACTAATTTGAATCAATTATTCAACAAGTCCACCAAATTTAATGCTCAGTCTTCTACTTAGTTCAAACAATTTTGATTTATTATTCTATTTATTAATTTTTTCAATGTATAGGTATATAGTATTTGTATTGTAACAAAAACATTTTATATATTTATATTTTTTGTTATGTACTTTAAAGAACTTATTTACTTTAACAGCAACAAACCCCTTCCTTCTATTTTTGAAATTATACCTACCTTCTTCATCTGGCAGTCATTTGTCATTTCACATTGAATTTTGTGTAACCAACATTTTTTGTTCATATTTATGTGTTTTTATAGCCTCACTGTGAAGTGTTATCTTTTAATTACAATTTATATTTTCCAAACATTCAACAGTGTCTCAGTTTTTATATAAATACATCAGCTGTATCCAGATCAATTTGGATACAATTGATTAAAAAAAAGATGTAATAATGAAGGCAGCAGAAGCAAATGTCAAAAATTTACCACTGGCAAACATTTTTACGACCTCCTGGTCAGGTTGATTTTTGACGTCTGTTTTTGGTTCAGTAATGTCAATGTTAAGCCATATGGTATCAAACTTAACGCCTTTCAAACGCAATTGATACACGCCCTAAATGTCTAAGTTTTTAGTTATAAAACTAATTCCAAAAGAAAACTTAAAATAGTTTAATCTAACTATATAACTAAACATATTGGGGCGTATTCATTAACAATGTTTAAGCTGTTTTTAAGAAAAACTGTTTGTTATGCAGGCTCAAGGTCATTAAAACGAGATGTTATAGGTTTAGCGACGTTTCGAACGTGAATACGCTCTTCTTCAGGCAATTAATGTTAAAAAATCCGTTATGACAACATTACATATATAAAAACTAACGATACTTATGTGTCACTGTTATTTTAAATGAAAACACATTAAAATTTGTCCACAGTGTAAAACTTCTCAATCCTAACACAAAAGATTAATTTAATTATAATAATTAACCATAATTAAATTAATATTTTGTGTTAGGATTGAGAAGTTTTACACTGTGGACAAATTTTAATGTGTTTTTATTTAAAATAACAGTGACACATAAGTATCGTTGTTTTTTATATATGCAATGTTGTCATAACGGATTTTTTAACATTAATTGCCTGAAGAAGAGCGTATTCACGTTCGAAACGTCGCTAAACCTATAACATCTCATTTTATTGACCTTGAGCCTGCATAACAAACTATTTTTAAATAGATTGAAGAGGTCACTTAATAATTCCAACACATACTTTAAGAAAAACTCAATTTTACCCTATTTAAAATCGTTGCAAAGTCTGTTTTTAGACAACATTGCACTTTTACACCAGTGTTTGGCACTTTTTTTTGGTGGTTTTCCCATTGAAATTAATCCGCAAAAAAAGAAATAAAATCCATGACTGGGTCGCACAAACTTGATCTTGTTGAAAACTATGGGACTACAACCATTTTGATTCATGAAATTATGTCATCATCATCATATTTTTCATTTTACGTTGTTTATTTATTTAATGTGCCGTGCCAAATATAAATGAAATCGGTTCAGCCATTTTGAAGTTCTGGCAAAATTTGCAAGAAGCCGTTAACACAAAATTTCCTTTATGTGCTAAAAATGCACAAAACTCTGAAATGCAGTTATATTAATAAAAACATTTTGTGGCACCGACAGCTCTGAAGAACCACGACTAGTGACTTACACTCTAAACTAATTCTACAGAATTGGAAGGGACCTAAAATTTTTCGTCGAATCCTTACCACAAAGGGCAGATGCAATTTTCATGAAAATGATACTCTTGGAGGATTTGTTACTTTCTTGCAAAATGCAGTTACCCTGAAAAAAAAAGGATAGGTGTATTCAGGGCTCAAACTCAGACCTGCGGCGTGATAGTGCGACACACCAACCAGGAAACGAGTACCAATCAATAACAAAATGTGCGTCAATAATCAAAAATACGCCTTCTCACTGGTTAAAAACATGGCCTCAGTGGTAAGTGTGGGTTGTGCGATTAACCATTATATAGGTAAGCCTCTTTCGAGTCCCAGCTTTGGGAATTAAAATAACGTTTCTTCGAATAAACATAAGATTATAAATAAGGAATCTTATGACTAGCTTGGAAGACATGAAATAACTATTTTTCCCGGAAATAGTCTTGGTGCGCACATGATGTTGTTAGTTAATTCACACACTTCTCAATGTACTTAGTATTATGTAGCGCGATTGCAATGGGATCTTAATGCGGTATAGAATTGTAATAGAACATCTTCAATACGAATCTCATGTAGCTATTCAATTTCAGAAAATACATTGTTTGGTGTTGTTAGTTTTAGTGGTCTTGAAATCGTCTTTAATTCAAATCCAAATTTCCTATCATCTCTTTTATCAAAAAGACAAATATTCAATATGTTTTAGGTTTTGTAAAAAGATGTTCCTAGAAATTTCAAGATCAAAAGGTAATCCTTTTTAATGCGATCAGAACATGCATCGGTGGTATGGACCTTATTCTATGAAGTTCATGTGTCTGTAAAATAATTATGCATGTTAGAATAATGTTGTTAATTTTTTTCTATAAAGTTTTCTTCGAACAGTTCCTAATAACCTTACATCAACCTTTTATATGAACACTATATTCAACTTCTGCAGATATATACAGGGTGAGTCATGAGCAATGCGACAAAATGCTAGGGCGTGTAGGTTGCATTGAGACAAGAAAAAAATCGTATAGGAGGGGGGGTCTATTCCCCTCAGTTTAGCCGGGAGGGGCAATTTTCAAAAAAACAGACTTAAAATGGGAAAAAAATTATTTAAAATCAACGGCTTCATTCACAATGCTGTGCGATACGTTTTTGAAAAGCCAATAACTTTTTCTTTCATTCTGTGTTTAAATAAATCTATTCTAAGAAATAGTTTTAGAAATATTAATTTTCAAAGTCAAAATTTTGAAAAAAAAAATTGAAAAAAAAATTTCAAATTCATTTTTTTCAAAATTTTACGTAATTAAGTGCTAATTTTAATTTCAAAATTCAATGCTGTTATTAATTTTAAATCTAAATAAGAAAACCGGATGCAAAAATTTTATGTCGTTCTCAAGAAATTAAAAAAAAACCAAAACCACCTTTTTCTAAGAAAAACATTTATTTTTATTGTAACGAAGCAATTTATTTATTTATTTAGCATTAATCTTAGTTTTTTTACTCTTTTTTTTTAATTGGAGTTTTATGAGAACGTAATAAAATTAAATAGTATTGGAATAACCCTGGATTAATATTATTTTCATTGATAACTTCTGAAAACTGACCTGTCCATATTTTTGCCTTGGCCTGCCCGCAGCCCATGGGTTCTTCCTGTTATGGGGACAATAGGGACAATAAAACCGCATTTTTTTTTAATGAAAAAAAAGAAAATTGCAACGCAAGATAAATAAAAGGCATTGCAGTTTTGCTTAGTAATTATTTCAAATTTGAATATTAACTCATTAACACGTAACGATGTCAAGCTCATAAACCCGAGAAGAATTAACGGACATGCATTTCTGCTACGGTTTAACTCCCCTAGATTTCTATGCATGGGGATTTATGAAGAATTATGTTTACGAAGTGGAAATAGTATCATTGGAACAACTGAAGGAACGAATTGAAGTCGCTGGAGTCAAATTGCAGGAAAATTTGTCAAGCATAAACTTATGTGAAGCCATTACAAGGAGCCTTCTAAACAATGGAGATCATATCGAGAATTTTTTATAAGTACTTCCAATAAAAAACATAGTAAAAATAAAAGGAATAAAAAAAACTAAAAAAACTAAGATTAATGCTTCTTAAATTGCTTCGTTACAATAAAAATAAATGTTTTTCTTAGAAAAAGGTGGTTTTGGTTTTTTTTTAATTTCTTGAGAACGACATAAAATTTTTGCATCCGGTTTTCTTATTTAGACTTAAAATTAATAACAGCATTGAATTTTGAAATTAAAATTAGCACTTAATTACGTAAAATTTTGAAAAAAATTAATTTGAAATTTTTTTTTCAATTTTTTTTTTTTTCAAAATTTTGACTTTGAAAATTAGTACTTCAAAAACTATTTCTTAGAATAGATTTATTTAAACACAGAATGAAAGAAAAAGTTATTGGCTTTTCAAAAACGTATCGCACAGCATTGTGAATGAAGCCGTTGATTTTAAATAATTTTTTTCCCATTTTAAGTCAGTTTTTTCGAAAATTGCCCCTCCTGGCTAAACGGAGGGGAATAGACCCCCCCTCCCATACGATTTTTTTCTTGTCTCAATGCAACCTACACGCCCTAGCATTTTGTCGCATTGCTCATGACTCACCCTGTATAATAGTCCTTGTTACATTTGGTATTTCGAAGTTTTTCTTTTTATTTTAAATATTATGCAATTCGATGATCAATGAAATGTTCGTTTAATTTTCAATAAATTTCAATTTCCACGAACCATAATTTTAAGGTTTTAATGATCAATGTAAATTTAATGTTAATTTGTTGCTTATAGGTCACTATTATGTTTCCTGTTGGTTGACTTGACAATATGAATTTAAAGATAATGTCGACATCCTTAATTCAAAGAATCACAATCGATATCTTAAAATGCTGCTTTACAAATTTAACCAAAACAATATTCTCGAAAACCATTAAAAACTCGACAATCAGTTATTCTCTATATTTCTTGTTTAATATTAATATGTATGAATGTTTTGAGTTGCTTACATGACTTTACCTATTTTATTTATAATTGTTTTCATTAGAATTTTTCAAATGCGGAGGTCTTCTATAAGTACTCACAAAAGTTTACACTTCACTTCATCCCTTGTGGTAAGGTCTTCTCTACATCCATCAACAACATCATAAAAAAAAAATTGAAATTTTTAATTGTTAGAGTAGGCATAGTATGTACATGGAATAAATCCCTTTTAACATAAAGTGGTGATATCAGTCAACATACTATATTCACAGTACATCACCCACTCGTTCACATATACTTACAAACACGAGAACACACACTACTTTAATTCTATGTAAACCGCTCGAAACAGCCATCTCGAGCAGATGCATTTCCGACATCCCTTCCGGTGTAAGTGCATCCTTGTTCGCCTAGGTGACGTTTGAAACCGACTGACTGACTACATCGAAATGTTACGTTACACACCACTGTTGTTCGGTCTGTATGAATTTTCATTACGTTTCCTATTAATTATTCAGTTTGTCAATATTATGTTAAAAAAAAAAAAAACAGTAAAGCTAAAGAAGAGAAGATCCTGCCTGAGTACCACCACCGCTAACAGGAACGGCCTTTACTCCCTGGAAATCAGTCTCTTTGCCATATTATAAGTGACGTGCAATCATCATAGTTTGTCTGTTGATGATGAGACACAATGGGCGACGAGAACTACAACACACAACGACTATAACTGCGCTTCAATTCAAAGGATGCGGAAGGATGTCGACTGGGTAGTTCTACAACTATTCTCATCCTCTATAGTTTATGTTTATTTAACTGTGAAGCAACTTGCGAGGATGTGGATTGATGCTGCTGTAAGACGAGGTTTTTTTTTTTTTCATTTTCAATTTAATCTACAAAGATATTTTAAAAGTTTTTTTTTTTCTTTTTTGAAGATACTTTAAGAAATTTGTATAAATGTTGTATGGTTCATTAAAAGCAGCATACATATATGATTTCGTTGAATTTACTTGTTTAAATAATGTATATAGATGAGTCCTTAAGACTAAGCAACATTTTTAAGGGTTATAATTATCATCCAACAAGATATTATTTTTTTTTTTAAACAAAACTCACTCCCCAATTAAATTGGTCTCGCATATTTGTTTGCCTTTGAAAGTTTGGAAACTGATCATTTCCCGCAATTTTTGTATCTCGTTAGGCCAAATCTTTTTTCCTATAAAATTATCATTATTTCTTCTACGAGTTTGAGAACTAGGTCTGATGCTGTGACCTCCTGCGAAATTTACTAAACGAGTGCTTTTTGGGCAATTAACTTAAGATGGTATTTAAAGTATTTGAGCAAACAACGGTTTTATGATAGCTACCACACAATTTGATCTCACGTTAGGCCATTTTTCGATATATTTTGCCTTTCCACATAAATTAATAAATTAAATTTTTGTAGTCCGATAGTTTGCTAGAAAAGCGTTCGACCGAGTAGTGTATTTTATTTTATTTTTGTCATGAATTTTGGGTTTCGGACCACAGGGCGTTGGTTGAGTTTTCTGTTGAAAACTCTTACTAACTTTTCAAATCTTTTTATTAAAACCTTATAGAGAAGATCGTTTAAAAAACGCCTTTATTATGGCATCGAGTCTACTGTTAAAAGCATACAACGCAGCACGACTTTCGGTTGTCGGATTTGCATACTACATCCTGTTTAAAGACGTTATATGAAGAGAGTTCGAGCTTCTATGTCTTACACATAATAGAGACAAATGCGTTTTTCAGATTTATGGTCCCCTATAGGTAGGTATAGGTCGTAGGTATACTTTGTTTAGATTCTAGAGTTGTCAGACTTCACTTTTTTAATAAGTAAACAACAAAATAAACTGATGTCAGTGAAAAATTCTCAAAGCCATCATTTTACTACATCGTTTAACTTATTATAGATTTTAGTAGCACCTGGTTGGGTTGGTCACCCTTTATATTATTATACATAGCTACAACTTTAAAATGCATAATATTATGCTCTTAAATGTTGCCATACTCTAAGATACATGAATATTTGATTTTAACAAGCTAGAATTTGAATAGGTATCTACTATAAAAATTGAACATCATGTAGGATCTTTTTGTTAACAAGTTGCATTGTATATTTTCACATTACATAAATTTTCGCAATGTTCTAAAAATTCGATTGAAATAACTGCGGAAGCACACCAAAATTAAAACTTAAGGTCACTCGAGGATAAAATAATTCGAGCAGCGCATATTCTTTTAAGCTCTGATTTCAATTCAAGCAATTTGCTTATTTTGCTGGATTAAAATGCATTTATTCTTTAATGTTAGGTTTCGTTGAAATTGAATAAAAAAACTAAACTGGAACGCATGAATTTTCTCTTACAAAAAAAAGTTTTATTCATGGATATTGATAAATATCTTTTTAATAAAAAAAAAAGTATATTTGTTTTAGTTGTCTAAAGAAAAATTGTGGCTGATTGGCTCTTCTGTGAAACTTCTGAAGAATCGGTACAAAAAAATTCAAACTCAAATAGATTGTCTACTTATAAGACGCAGTCCAGATATATAACACCGATTCCGGAGCGCACTTTAAATCCAGTTTTTTTACAGATTTGCTTAATCGCTAGATAAATAGTTTTGTTTGTTCATCTTATGTTTGGTCTTTTCATGGCATCATGTGCTTTATCAATAAGTTTGCACGTAACGGCAACGGCGAGCTGATCGACTTTGCAGTTTCCTGGAATAGATCTGTATTCAGGGAACCGAAAAAAGTGAATGATAAACTGATGATACTGTAAGTGATGATCGACAGTTGAGGGCACCAACTGAGTTAGAGGAGATTGCACCGAGTGATCAAACATTGTTTAAGACGGAAAGAGAGACTTGGATTTAATATTTCTGAGTATAAGTCGCCATCCGATGCAAGAAAAGTACTCTACGGTAATATGCCTCACATGGAAAAATTATTCCACTTTCAGTGGGAATCTATTCCACCTTTCAATGTGGAGTTATTTCCTACTGAGGGTGAGAATTTCTTGCGCTTTTAAGTGAGAAAGTAGGTCACTTTCTAAAGTGGAGTTGTTCACCACTGTGAGAAATAGTTTAACTTTCACTGAACAGTACCTGCGGCCCCCTGCAACCCCCTGACTGGCCCACTATAGGATTTGGGGTAGATGCAAGTTTGAGTAAGCAAAATTTCTAACTTGTTTCGGTATACTACCGTGAAGTAAAGTAGGGCCAATGTTTTGTTTCGGTATTTATAACAACATTTTTCTTCAATTAGGTGGAAAAGAGTGGTGCAGAGAAATAACTTTACTGGGAAATAACTTCACATGATAAATAACTTCAACCACTAGTGGGAAATAACTTCACTTTTTTGAGGTGAAGTAATTTAACATGTGAAGTTATTTTTCAATAAAGTTATTTCCCTGCACCAATTCCCACTAAAAGTGTGGAGTACTAGTGGGAAATTACATATATCACTTTTTTTGGTGATGTAAATTCCCACTAAAGGCGAGAACTAATTTCATCTGAAGATTGTGTGAAGTTAGTTCCCATCTGCAATTTTAATATTACAGGAGATATAGATCTGAAAAATATGGGGTAACTTTCGGTGCAGGGAAATAACTTCACCACTAGTGGGAAATAATTTTTTTGAGGTTAAGTTTTTGCGGGTGCAAATTTGATTTGGGTACGCAATATTGTGTGCATTTTGTATAAAAAGTGTAACTTCACCCAAAAGAGTGAAATAATTTCCTACCAAAAAGATAAGTTATTTCCCACTAGTGGTGAAGGTATTTCCCATGTGAAGTAATTTCCCAGTGAAGTTATTGTCCTGCTCCCTTTAGTTCCTAGTGACCCCAACAGTTGAGATTGGTAAGGGGGCCAAGATGCTCCCCTGCACCTCCTTGCCTGGCCCTCTTAAGTATTTGGAGTGGGTGCGAGTTTGGGTGGATGCGAGTTTGGGTGGATGCAAGTTTGGAACCTCTCTGCTTGGCCAACTTTAGGGGCCAGGCACCCAGAAGAGGGTAGTAGTTATTTCACACTTACAGTGGGAATTAACTTCACAAAAAAAAAAGGGAAATCAGTTCCCACTAGTGGTGAAGTTAGTTCCCATGTGAAATTAGTTCCCGTGAAGTCAGTTCCCTGCACCCACACAGAAGTTCTAACGAGTTTTTCATCATCCCAAGTAAATCTTGGTTGGAGGTGATGTTTTCGGGGCGAATTTAGTTTGATTTGAATGAATTTAGAATTATGGTTTATGGCATTTTGAGTTGATGATGGGTGCTCTTAGCCTTTCGAGAGGGATAAGAAAGTAGTCGTTTGCTGTTTTTGAGGAGCTTAGTATAAGAGGATTTTCCATAACCTTGGAGCTTCTGAATTATATTCAGTTTTGCCACAAAAGCTTATACAGTTTTTTCTTTTAATTTTCGAGAATTCTTAATATGGTAAATAGCCTGAAT
Organism: Baccha elongata; assembly: GCA_951217065.1. NCBI lineage: Eukaryota > Metazoa > Arthropoda > Insecta > Diptera > Syrphidae > Baccha > Baccha elongata. The sequence continues at coordinate 88,484,758 of OX578272.1, read as the reverse complement.
TTTATTTTCTCGGTTGGAAAATTGTCTGCAATCTGTTCTAATCCGCAATACTCCACCAACGTGTTTTCTGTTTTCCTCTTATTTAAAATAACGCTTCATGTTAGTAACAAGAAATATTTTCGAAAAACTTATCGTATTGAAAACTATTCTTAAAAAATCTACCAACACTTCGCGATTCATCGTGCTAAATGTAATATGTATATTTCACACTATTGGAAAATCTCCTCAGTGCGGTAGGTTTATAATCTTCCCTTTACCATCATCGTATAGTCACTTGACACTTTTTGCAATTTAACATTTTATTTTTCTTAAAACTTTGCTGTTTTTTGTTTTGTGTTGTTAAAACCTTTTAGATATGTATTCATCCGATTTAAACTACTCCAAAAATTTGGAAACATGAAGTTCAAATATTATAATTCCATTGATGTATTTTGCAGCTGCAAAATGTTTATTTTAAATATTCCTGTTAGGTATTCTTTTTTTTTATTAAAATTCCAAACTATTATTAAATCTTTAATTTTTTTGTACCTAATAAACTCGCTTGCATCTTAAAATATTTGCTAAACACCTAAATTAATTTCAAAATGTCTATAGCTTTACAAATTCAAAGAAAATTAGGTATTAGATACTTTAAGAGTCGAGGAATATATTCTGGTGTATGAATACACATACAGGATTTCTTATAAATAATATTACATTGTGTGACAAAAATTAAGATTTAATTCATGAGGTGAAATATTAAAAAAAAAACATTTTTTTATTTAATGGAAGATTTTCTTGTAGACTTATTAAAATAGTAAGATTTAGGAAAGGAATATATTATGTAAGAATCATATGAAAACAAATCCATCAAAATTGCTCTTCACAAAATCAAAAAATGTCTGCGTGCTTCTTTAGTCAATTGCCATTTTAAGTATCTACTTTATGCAATGTTTGTATTCAGATTATTCCAGACAATAGTAAAAAAAAAATATTTTATCCTGTGTCTGGCTATTTGAATATTGATGTGTATTTTCTTATGCTTCTTCAGATTTAAATTTAAGTAAACATCAACATTTAAAAAAAAAATATCTCCTTTTTATTAACATTTTCTAAGGGGTGTTCTCAAAAAACTTTTTCGAATTCTGATTTCACCAACTCGAGAAAAGCCTTCATGGTTGTTCTTCTTTAAAAGATATCTTTTTGAGTGGAACTAAATAACATAAACAGCTATCAAAATAACAGGGTACCCATCATCAAACCCTCTTATCTTACCCCCATCTACACTATACCGTCTTTATCTCTGCCATATCACCCTAACGACATTCAAGGATATGAGTGAAATTATTTTAATTTATTCTCAACAAGAGCGCATCCTTGTTGTGTCTGTTCTGTTTTCTTCTCATATAGATTTTTTTTCTATTACTCGAAATGGTACACAAAAACACACCAAGCCAAGACAACCCCCAACCTATCGTCGTCGTCGTCGCCCTCGTCGTCAAAATAACAAAACGTTAACAACAAAACAGCCAACACCAGCAGCAGCATCACCAGCATCACCATCAGCACAGCCAGAGCTCCTTTCAAAGTGTCAACTTTGACAGATGTTGGTATTTAATTTCAAACATCCTTGCTTTTAGTGGGCATGCATGTTTTATATATTATATACAATTACATCTAGATATTGTATTCTTTTCCTTTTTTTGTTAATAAAAAGGCGATAGAAAGTTTTAATAACGAAAAAAAACAAGAGTCAAATTTTAAAGGAAAATGGCCAAACCCATTTTGTCTTCTGTAAATGCATTTTTACGGAAATCTCATTAAATTGTACATAAATAGTTTAAAAACTAAAAACTTTGCCAAGTCCTTGTATTCTCATATTAATTTAATGAGTCACATTACAATTAAATATATATGATGTTATGTGGAAAAATTCTTTAAAAAAAAAAAAAGTACTCATACGCCCCAGTGGATGGAAATTTAAGTGCAATAATGTAGGAGGCAAAACAAAAAAAACTTTAACTACTTTTTTTCCAAAGCACTTAACAAGATTAAATCAGAAAAATACATGTTTTCAGGTGCTTTAAGTTAGAGTAATACAATCAGACACCACTTAATTTTAATTTGATGGAAGAGAAGGACGAATAAAGCGTAAGATTATTTGAAGGAAGAAAACTAAAAAGTTAAAAGCAAAGATTTGATTTCAAGGCGAGCAAATGTTGATTTCTTATAGAAAGTGATTTCAAAATGGAGATATATTAAATATATTGCTTTTTTTCTTACTTGTATTGTAGAATGGCGAGGGAATCACTAAAATGTTGGGTTTTATTTTATTTTATTTTGCACTTTCGTTTAAAAAAAAAAAAATAAAATGTTTCGATTTAAAAAAAGAATATTGAATAAATAATTCATCAAATATTAATGGAAATAAGTAGGTAAGTATTCTAATTTTTCACTGATATATTGTAGAACCTTGCCCAACTAACAATTTTGCTCCCAAATTCCAAATTAAAGAGTTGTTTTTAGCTATAGTGCTTATATAGCATTTTGTTATTGGAGCCAACGCTGATATAATTAATTCCTTAGATATTATATGTAGCATATTACTATAGCGTTACAAGCGCATAAAACCATCCTTTTTATAGTCACGCTATATTAATACTATAAAATAAGAATGGAGTATTTGCTCCTATATTAAAGAAGCAGGGAGTATTCGCTCCAATAACCATTATATAAAATAGTTATACAAACTCTATATGAGAAACTATCGTTTCGCACCTATACGACTTATACGTCAAAATATTTAGGAAGTATTCTCTCCAATAGTCATATTATAAAATAGTTTTACAAATATAATATAAGCTTTCATCGCTTTGTGTAAGACTAATACAATACTCCCTATTGGAGCGTTTGCCCGTATCCTATAATAGTGCAAATGGAGAGAAAATTATAGGAGTAGGTACAAATAAAAAAAAATTGTCATTTTGTATAATTTTTTCATATTTGTTTGTGTTTTTTTCATCTGTAATGACTTTAAACGTTTATATTGTTTTATTTTTATTATTGTGTGTTAAAAAAAAAATTAAAAAAAAAAATACATGTCTGGGGATTGAACTGGGTACTCTTCGCACCAATAGTCTAGGTTCCAGCAATACCTACACAAATTATAAAAGTACAGTTACAGTTTTCGCTCATAAATTTTGAAGATATGACAGAAAAATAATTGTTGCGCAGTAATATTTATTTTTCAAAGGCAATAGAAGAAATTAAAATACATATTTTGTTTTCCGTTTAACCAGAACAGATTTGGAAAATAAAATTATGTTTGATTTGCTTGCTACATGGAAGATAATTATAAACGCATGACAAAAGTGATTCAGATTTTTTGCTGTCTATTTCATATCAAGATTGGCGGTGCGGTTAGCGATCTAAAAAAAATGAATTAAAAATGAGCGATCTAGTGCGAAAGAACCCGAGTTTGACTCCCAGAGGTAAGTATTTATTTTTAATTCCATGGAGTATTATACAATACTTTTAACAGTACGAAAAATGATTATACGAGTAAAATTGTTAGTTGGGTGGTACATTTACATCTATGCGTTTTTTACTAGTTCATTATTACTTACTAGTTAACATACCGCTATAAAATCAGATACCCATTTATAAAGTCCTCCAAGAAACAGCTTAAACAGCTTTCTTACTAGAAAATAATCTTGAGATAGAAGGCGTTCACTTATTAGAAATCCTAAGAAAGCAGGCTTAACTATTGAAAATCCTACGAAAGGATATACTTTATATTTGCGAACTAATATTAACTACTACCAATACAATATTCCGTGATAAATTGAAGTTTTCGTACTCTACTAGCAAACAATTCTGTCCGAATGGAAAGATAACTACAAACATAAAAATTAGATGAAAATCTTACTATTCGATATTATATGCCCTTAAATGATCAATTTAGTATCGGCGCTACACAAAAAATGGACGTCGTCACATTTATGTTAAACGGTTCATCTTTTTAATTGTTAAATAAATATCTACTTGCAATGTTTATTTTCGAAGATATAAAATATTGCATGATCAAAAACTAAGTCAAGTAAATACTTTTAGTAGTTTGTAAATAATATTCCAAGTTCGCCTTCGTCATTAGATTCAACGCTCGCACATTTTAAGTGGCATTTCTCAAGAAAAAGCACATGTTGACGTTGTCAAAAAGTGTTATGACTCCACCTGTACTCAAGAGCTTTAACAATTCCTAGGCTCAAATCCGTTTTTATACTTGTTCTTTAAGTCGCACAACTATTAAAAGACCTTGAAATTCACAATCCGATTATGCAGATTGTTAACTGAAGTGTTGTTCTTCTACGCTAGCAAAAATACTCCTTAATCTTTTTCATCTATTACATTCTACTGATGGTCTCTTTCTGAATGGATAGAAAATAGTATTTGGTCAGCTCGTCCCTAATCTTCCAGACCCTCTAATTACCGACCAACTGAGATCCCTTATTTCCAGAGTCATGGGAACACTGGCTTAAAAAAAATTTATTATCGAAGTCTTCCTAGTTACCGGCAATATGGCTTTCGCAGCAACAGGTTATTCGATTTCATATTTTACAAAAAATGGGTGATAGATTTTGGCATATGAAGTTCTCTAATCGAAAATGCTTGAACAACCTTTTGGACGGTTTAAAGTTTGATATTAACAACTAAATGCTGGTGTGACTCAAGGCTTCCTTTTGTAGGGGGTTCAATTTAATAATAATTAAAAGAAATTAAAGCACATGCAAAATATAAAACATGCAAAAAGGTTTATCATGGAGCGAACGCAAAGAAAAAGTAAAAAAACAAATTCAAGCAAATAACAACGAATTAGGTACTTTTCATTCGACTGATTTATTTAGACTTCCTTTAATTTAACATAGAACATAAAAATAATAAAAAGAGCTTTTGCATAACAAAGTTATGAGAAACTGTATAAAACAAGATCAAATTAAATTATATAAAAACAGTTTCGACATCGTTCGATCATTCTGTTATTTTTGAGAGAGTACAAATCATTTAATACCAATTATGTATACTGTTTTAGCAATTTAGAAATAAAAGCTTTTGATTCAGAGACGATGCAAGTACATGGAATTGTAAATTATGGGTTGCCAGGTCTATTATTAATATAATATATTTTGATGTCATGATATTTATGTCGTAAGAGATGAAGTCTCTTACACTTTTGTCTCCGACTTTCTGTCTCTATCTTTTTCTGAAACTTCTTACTCAATAGATCGTTTCGCTGATAAGAGTGCGAAACAATCTTTTTTTCAGATTCGTTTCCAGACTCACATCCCTGTTCTTCGAATGTGGAACTGTACCAAAAACGTATGATAAGTACTAAATTCAAAATAGGCGATCGTGCATTGAATACAGTAGAACATCAAAAAGATGAACAGATATAAAACAGACCCTGTTCGTCTTTTCGAATAGAAAATTTCGTTTAGAAAAAATCATAAAGCTATTCATAAAAAACAATTCATTTTATTCTTTTTATTTTTAAGACACATAAAACAAAAATAAAAATTCTTCAGAAGAGTTTAAAACAAAGTCTTATAACATGTTTCTTAAAAAAACGTTCCATAAGTACCCTTTTGCCCCGGAAAAAAAACAAAGAAGAAAACATTCATCTTCCGAATTTGTCCATGTTTTTTTTTTTTTTTTGAACTTGAATTCTCCCAAAACAAAAATGCTTGTATTGGACCGCTCTTAAAAAATACGTTATCATTTTTAATTGCCTAAGTTTTACCTAGTACTCAACTCATGCTGAATTACCTTACTATTTTTTTTTCCAAAAACTTGATTCCATCAAAGTGGCACAATGTTCACAAACAAAAGTGTTGCCACTCAAACAAGCTTGAATCCCGATAAACCGAAATCTTTCGCAGATTATAAATGTTGCGGTCATTCTTAGGTAAACAAAAAAGTTTATCTCTACCATGGTGAGACATTATTTCCGAAAAAAGTATTAATACAAATTTGCAATCAGTTTTTGATAAAAAAACGTCATCGTAAACAGCGAGTGCTTGTGCACTGGACTTTCGCTCAAGTGCTCTTGCACTTTGTTTTAATGTACTGCCTTTTGGTTTGAACTTCTTTGAATTTCACCTTCAATCTTTTTATTATTTGCAAATAAATTGAAGGTCCATTTTAATGAAATTGATAAGAAATTTTTGCACACAAAGTCTTAGCTGATTGGTATTTATTTCATCTACTGTATTTAATAGTCAACCATTCTCACTGCAATACCTGAACTGATAGCTTTAATAAACGTTAAGAAGAGTTTATAATAAAAATCCATATTGAAGAGTATTTCCTAGAATCGATTAGTTCAACCACAGACGTTCTTTAGTGTTCCATTTCGCGTAAACTGACCATTTTCTAATTTCCAACTCAATATACTTATACCACCACAAATACAAGTCGTTGCTTTAAAATGTTTCTCTTTTTTTTCATTACAGGTCACCACGTCATAAAAAATAAAGTAGATAAAAGTAGTCCTTGTTGCAAATTTAAATATCAAATCACATCAAATTGGCTTATTCGCTGTACGTATGCCCAGAGCCGAGCAGTGGCCAAAGTATAATTTCCCGAAAAACAGAGCGTACTGACACGCATCACAGTGTCGGTACGCTTAACAGTATATCGGCCTGCACCGGACACTATAATAGTGCGGTTAGCGTTAGCACCGAAAGTGTGGTGGGTGGAGGTGTTATTTCCGGTGTCGGTGGTATAAACAACAGCAGTGTCGTCGGCGGCGGAGGCGGCTGTCCCGGTGGCATTATTAAACCAACCAATACGACTGCAGTCAGCAGTCGCTGTAAACTGCACAGCACTCCTGGAGTCGATTATCAAACTAGCAGTGGAACTGGCAAATCAACATCGCCAACAACAATTGGTAAAATTTATCGTAACGGGGCCGATTCTGAATTACGCCGAGAAGAAGAAGAAGATACAGATACAACACCAAAGTGTCCACCAACAAATAGAATGATGGTCAGCAAATTGTGGAATAGTTGTTTTCCAGAATTCTCATCGGAGCATGTACATCGGCACAATTTCTATTTGTGTCAGGTAAGTCATTTGGGGTTTCAAATTTGATTTATGTGGGTGGGTGGGAATTCTCAATCAAATAATAAGTCAATCATAAAGTCTATCTTTCCTTGAAAATCCTTATTTTACACAAAGAGTATACAATACATAAATAAACTCATACTATCAAGTTTATTTTGTAGAAAATAATATATCCAATTGATTAAACCAATTTTCGTCGTTTGGCCTCTAAGGAAAATATGTGATTTCTCATAGGATATTCGAACTTATTGTTAAAAAATTGAATCTTTCTCTTAATGGATCTCAATTCAATGAGTATATGAAGTTTAAAGCAGAGAAATAATAAATTGAATTGAGTATTTGGTTACATATAGATAAATATATACATGTGTAGAATATTGCTTCATTTTGTTGAATTCTAGGAATTTCAATAAGAAAGTGAAGTGATTTTATGAATCTTGAATCTTTCAATCGAAATCATTTTACTGAATATATACATTTGAACGAAAATAACTTCTATCGTTTTTTGATGCTAATAGGATTATGTGTTTATTATTGTTAGATTTCATTTATATCTTTCAACTTTTGTTTCGGAATTAATCAACGAGCTACATTTGAAAATAGTATTATACCCAGAAACCTTATGAAGTATGTTATCTAGTAACTTAAATGACACTTCATTATATTATCTGCAATACTTAATCTTCAAGTTAGTCGACTTATTTGGTAGTTTTACTTGAAAGTTGGTCCATCAAGTAAGCACTAATATTTTGACATTTAAAAAGTCTAACCATTGACTTAACATTTGTTCATTTGTCGTGCAACTAAAAAATTTATCGCGGTATTTTTACTAAAAATAATGTCTAGTATAGTGCTAACTTGACATAAAAGTCAACACTACCACACAGTCCCCCGGAAAAAGATTAAAATGCAACCTAAAATAAAATAAAAGCAACAACGGATTTAATATAAGAAGACATGCAACTAAAAAATTTGTGGTGCATTTTATTTTAAATAACCCCGAAATGCTAATTTGATATTCGAGTATGCCCTAAAACCAAGCTTAAATTAGCGTTTTCATCGAAAATATTCGGTACAACTAAAACATCGGTCGTGTTAAATTTTGTTTGAACTGCCCCTGGAAGTGCTAACTTGACAGTCAAGTTAGAACCACCGACCAAAAAATAGAATAAAATGCAATCGAAAAATTAAAGACGATACCGAAAATAAAGGTAGCTCTATGTCGTATCTCTACAAATTTATTCGCGAAATTTGTCTTAAATACGTCATGTAACTAAAACTTGCTGTAAGTTGCGGTGTTTTTTTTTTGTTAACAACCCCGAAATAATTGACATTTTTGTTAAATATTTCGTGCAACTAAAAAATAATTTTGTTTGTAAAATTATCATACAACTAAAAAATCTGTCGCGCTATATTTTTTTTTTAAATAACTCCGAGTAGTGTAACTTGACAGTTTAGTTAGCACTACCACCCAAGAAATAACGTCAAATGCAATTGAAAATTAAAATAGATAACGGAGGTCTTTTCTTAAATATGACAAGCAACGAAAAAAATTCTTTATTTTAACAATTACAAAATAATGATTATGGTGTTAAATAAGCACTGCAACTAAAAACATTTGACGCCCGTGTGTTTTTTTGTCATATTAATTTAAAAAACTGAGAGAAACCAAGATGGTTTCAAACTCACCGAAGTAGATGTCGCTCAATGAGCATATTTCCTGTAACGAAAATCCTCCAAACCGAACTGAACAAAATTCTTAGCACGAGCAGTATTTGAATCTTATGTCGAATTCCTTGGAAATAAAAAGTCGACTTATTTTGGACTAATGTCGATTTTTTTCGGACTAAAATTGCTTTTTCTTTTTTCTCCGAAAATCAAGAAAAATTTGATTTTTGTCCCCTAAGATCAACTTTTCTTGAAACCCGATTTGATAGCAAGATTAACATGTATTTTCACACATACTTAACAGATTGGATTCTGTCAGACGAGCTTTTATAATTGTGAAGTTAGGTTTATTTTAATAGAGATTTTCAAAATAAAAATAAATAAAACAATATATTGGACATGAATTTTCTTGTTAATAGTGACATTTGTGAATAAATTGAGTAATAGTTAATTGTTTACATCGCACCTATAAAATATACACAATACAGTCACAAAAAAAAAACCAACTTCGTTGTTTCAACATCCATGGGAAGAAAAAAAAGTTCCGATCAAATAAAATCTGAAAAAGCAAGGAATTCGACATAACACATGTGTTCTCTATGGTATTACTTAGGGGAGAGGTCGGAACAGTGAGACACTTTTTTTTTTAACCAGTGATATCTCCGAACTCCTTTGAGCTTTCAAAATTAATTTTTCGTTTTATATTAAGACACATTTCTCCTACATTTTGCTGTTAACAGTGTACTGCATAAATAAAAAAAAAACTTACTTATGAGTTAAATTGTTGCAGAAGGTCAAACTGTCTAACTGTTCGTTGGGGGTCCGAAGAGTGAGACAAAGTCGATCGAACAGTGGGACAGTACAATAACTTAAATGAATATTCGTCTAACAACTTTTATAAAAAATTACATGAACTCCACATCTATTAAAATGTTTTTGTTTTATTAATTTAAACAATAAAAAAACAAAAAGCAAAATAAACATGTTTTTGCTAAATAATGATAAATAAATAAAATATATTAAAATAATATATTATATAATATATAAGAAACATAAGAAAGAGCATATAGACAAAAATTGGTTCATCTACCTGTAAATCGCAAGTTGTTATACAAATGTTCGCAACAGAACAAAAAATGATTTCGCCCTTTTTTCCAGTCTTCACTTACTGAAAGCAATTGCGCAACGGGATGTTGTTCGGAGTAGAAACAAAAGTTACGCAATGTAAAATAATTTTTATTGCTGGCATCGAAATATCTGTGTGTGTTATGGGAAGGCAGAAAAATGGAATGTCTTACTGTTCGTACTTACTGTTCCAACCTCTCGCCTATTTCATTGCTAATTTAGCACTACCAGGGGTCATTAAAAAAAAGAAACAGTGCGACAAATTTTTAAGTTGCCGGAAAAATTTCCGACTATTGATCAAGTGATTAAACTTTTTAAATTTCGAAGTAGTAGTGCTAATTTGGCGGACATTTAGGCCTTGAAAGAGTTTCAAAAAAGTGCACTGTTTATAGATTTTGTACTCCTTTGTTCGTAATCGTATTCTCACTTATTAGTCATCTTGTTTCTTTGCCGCTAGACTAGAGGCTTCATTAAAGAAGTTAAAAAAAATATTTTCAAAATGATTTCTGACGTGTAAGCAATACTTGTTGGTTTTTGCTTAAAAAGCAATTAAATAATTGTATAAACAGTTTTTCTGAATTATCAGTTGTCGAGGAACAAAAAACCCTTTTGCTAAGTTTTCTACATATTATTTCTGCCATGTTTCTTTTTTTACTAATTTTCAGTTTGAAATATTTTTAACATTTGACCATTAAGGATAAATAATTCCCACTGTATCGTCCCGTACTAGAACATTTCCTGAAAATATTTTCCATTATCTAAGTAAATAGTTCATGTTGGATGCTATAAATAAGTTTTTTTACTGTAAAATCTTTCAACCGAGCTCTTCATTACTCATAAGAGTTTTTAACTGGAGCTTAAGTTTTTACTTCATTAACTGCACTTAAAAATGCAAATCCTATGAGACTCTAATGTTACTTTGTATATAATAATATATACTTCTGTAAGTAAAATTTATGAAAAACGTAATTGACCTCAAAATGTGTGGAAAAACATTTGAAGTTCTCAAGTATCGTTGCACTCATAGTCATAGGAACCAAAAACTCAATGTTCAAATCTTTCTTTTTTCAAGATATCATTCTGCAACACCATAACCATCCGAGATGACATATCCTTCAAAACTTATACGTTTGCCCAATTAACCTTGGCAAACAATGCATAACAGGATGATGAAAGGATTCCTTTTTGTTCTCGCAAAACAAACGACAAAAACTTTTGTGATGATAATATACACAACACAGTAGTTCACAAGTAAACTAAGTCAGGTCATCCACTTTTTTTTTTTTTTTTTGAAAAACATCGTGTACCCATGTCGTACAAAAATTGCTATTGAGACTGGGCTCTCCTCTTCTATTTCTATGAGAGGATGTTAAACAGAACTTATTTTTGAAAAGCCTCTGTTTTTTGTTGATGTCCTATTTTTATGAGTCTACAAAAACTTAAAGTGCGTTCTTCAGGAATAAAATATTATTCCTTAAACAAATACATACAATTCACTGCATTAACAGTAAAAATAACATGCACTTAAGTTGCTGAAAATATAAAAAAAAAAAAATAGAAATACTTCTGAAGATACTTTAGGTCAAGGTAAATGTGCTTGTACATATTTGAATGGTACGTGTTGGAAAAATGAAAAGCTAAAGTTAAAAAGCTTTCAAATTGTGAATGGTGAAAGTTATTTAGTTGAATAGCTGTCTTTTGATTTTGAATGAGTGCCATTAGATACAAATGGATGAACTACAATTCTATAATAGTTCGGAAATTTGTGTTACGACTTACGACTACGAGTTGTTTTTTTTAGATACATGTCATGTCGGAACGCAAGTTAAATGGGAAGCTTTCCAAAAACTATTGAAGTGAATATTGGTGAAGAATACTTACTACTTGATTGGTGTATGGAAGAAATTTGTGTTTTGCAGATAAAAGGAAAAAAAGTATCTTGAGTTTTTCAAAAATTCGTTGAATCAATAAACTTTTTTTTAAAAATGTTTACATATACAGGGTGATTGGTATAAGGTGCACCAAAAAGCTTGAGCGTGCAGGTGGAGTTAAGACAAGAAAAAAATCGTATGGGAGGGGGGTCTATTTTCCCCGTTTAGGCGGGAGGGGCAATTTTCTAAAACATTGTTTTAAATCAGAAAAAAATTATTTAAAAACAACGGTGAATGATACAAAGCCTTGTTATATTTTTTTGGAAGGCCAGAAAACTACTCTTTTATTTAATTTTTAAATTAAGTTGTTTAAGTAAACAGTTTTAAAAAAATTAATTTTCAAACTCAAAATTTTGAAAAAAAAAACTAAAAAAAAAAAAAATTAAACTAATTTTTTTCAAAATTTTATGTAATTAACTATTGTTTTTATTTCCAAAATTCAATGCTCTTATTAATTTTTAGTCAAAAACAGAAAACCGGATGCCAAAATGTATCTTAGTTTTTGAGAAATTAAAAAAAATTAAAGGTAAAACTAGTAAGTAAAGTAAAAAGTTAATTCGTTTTTTTTTTATTATTTGATTAAAATCGGATGGTATGTAATAAAAAAAAGGGATAATTCGCTAATTAATAAGTGACCTGAGCAGGTCAAATTTGGGAAAACCAAAAAAAAAAGTGTTTTTCTTGGAAAAAAATACTTCTAGTTTTTCTTAATTTCTCAAAAATTAAGATACATTTTGGCATCCGGTTTTCTGTTTTTGACTAAAAATTAATTAGAGCATTGAATTTTGAAATTAAAAGTAATAGTTAATTACATAAAATTTTGAAAAAAATTAGTTTAAAATTTTTTTTTTTAGTTTTTTTTTCAAAATTTTGAGTTTGAAAATTAATTTTTTTTAAACTGTTCACTTAAACAACTTAATTTAAAAATTAAATGAAAGAGTAGTTTTCTGGCTTTACAAAAAAAATATAACAAGGCTTTGTATCATTCACCGTTGTTTTTAAATAATTTTTTTTCTAAATAGACCCCCCCTCACATACGATTTTTTTCTTGTCTTGCATCTTATACCAATCACCCTGTATATTGCTCGAAACCAAAGTATGCAACTAAAGGGTAGAGATTGTAGAAATGTAGATTGTTCCGGAGAAATATGTAGCTTAACAAAAAATAATATAAGATCCCGCTAAAAACATGACAGGGTCAAACTTTAATGTTCTTCTTGTATGAAGGGCCGGACTAAACGCTCTCTATGTGACATGAGATATGTATTGCTGTATATTATATAACGCGGCGTCAAATCATTGAAAAAAAATCTAAAGTTTCAATAGGCGTTAGCCCCTTCGAATTCTGTTGTTCGCAATCAAGATAAGCTTTGAAATGGACAAGTTCATCATCAATTGAACACTCTAAACCTTATCTGAATGCTTCTTGTAAATGTTTTGCTTTTGACGAATATAAGCATTATCCATTTTATAGAACTTAACTACTTCACTAAGGTTAGTTTGCGTGGATTGCAATTTTTTTCACAGAATTTAATCAAATTTATTAATCGAAACATGATAGAATCGGATTAATACGTGTAGTTACTTCTACACGTATTGATCCGTTTCTATTTACAAATATAGCGCCATCTAACAATCTAACAGTGCACTGAGTTTCAAAAAATAGATCTGTGTTTCTTTTTTAGCTTCGAGTGCTCAGAGAGCGCTCAACTTGAGCTCAAAAAAAAAAAATTATGGAGTAAACGCAGCACAAACAAAGTGCGGCCAACTTCATGTAGTTTTCACGTTATTTGACAGTTATTGAGATTTCTACACGTTTGACAGTTCAAGACGGCAACGCTGTTGACTGCTAAAGTCGTGTATTTTTTGCTTGTCATATATTTCGATTTTCTTATTTATTTTCAAAGTGTTAATTTTTAAACTGTTTTGATCATTAATCAGCTCATAATTTGCTATATTTTTTATCAACTAGTTAGTGTAAATTGCACTTGATTTCAATTTAATTAATTTTTAATTTTTTAATTGTTGTGAAAAGTTTGTTTCCCAGAATTTTATTTTTTATTGATTCGTGCTCTTTAAATCAATACTTTGGCATCGTACATACAAACACTAACATTTTGTGCATATACACGGTACTCTACGAGCAGACTATATATGAGTGAATTATTATACTACCTGATATTGTTGCATATTTTTAGGAACGTACTTTAAAAGAAAAATTATATTGCTTACTTTGAGGCGTTTACAATTTTGATAATTTTTATACAGTGAAGTCATTATAAAAGTACCTCACAAATTCAAATTAAAATTAAAATTGAATAACTTTAAAAAAAAAAAATTTAAAAAAGAAAAACAAAATATTAATATGGCTGAGTGTGAAATTTGTAAGCAAGTGTGTGATTTTATGATTGACTCAATAATGTGTCATGGAAATTGTCAGAAAATTTTTCACACCCAATGCATTGGCGCACCTTTTAGTACCATAAAACTATTAACCAAGTTGAAAAATTTCTATTTCTTCTGTGATGATTGTGATCCTTTTGCTAAACAAAACATTGTTCGTGACATTCTTTCCAATACTAAAATGATCGAAAGACTTCAAAACCACTTGCTCTTACTCAGTAACAGGATTGAAGATATTTCTAATTTAAATTCAATACCAAATCAACCAATAAGTATTCCTTCAACTCAAAGTGATTCTTCAGAAACTCAATCCCTCAAACGAAAAAGTGATGAACTTGATTTAACATTATCAGCACCTGCAAAAAAGATTTTCGCTTCTTCTCTCCCAGAGACAATGAAAACAGCTACATCTAATCTACCTATTTCGCCAACATTACCTGGCTTAAACGTTTCCAATTGTTTACCTACTCCAACAACTTCTTCGCTAACTTCGAATTGCGCATTTAAACCAACTACTTCTTCGCTAACAATTGATCAACATTCTACTGAAATGGTTCCTCCTCCTGTCATTACACCGCATCATATAGTCCCATTTACTGAAGGTGACTTCATATCTCCTTTTGAATCCGGTTTGAAAATAGTTGAAGGACATAAAACCTTATTTATATAAAAACTTGCGCCATCAACCAATGCCCTTGATGTGAAAAACTACATTAAATCGAAAATTGGAACGCTAAATTCTACTATCGTCGAAAAAATGCTCCATCGTAACTATTCTAAATATTCCTTGTTTAAGATCAGAGTACCAGACTCTGTTTTCCACCTCCTCAACTCTGTTTCGCTCTGGCCAAAAGGAATAATTATGCACGAGTATCAAAATAGAAAATTAACAAATAATACTCAGCATTTTCTGCAACCAATGACAATGCGCAACCCCAACAGACGCAGCTACAAAAATTTCTAATATACTACCAGAACGTCAACGGCCTCCGGACAAAGACCCACAAGGTTTATAAAAATATGAATAATATTCCCCACGATGTTCTTATTCTCACGGAAACCTGGCTTAATTCATCTTTTGCTGATAGTGAACTATTCGACTCCAGCTTTATTATATTTCGCCGCGATCGCCACAATGTTGCGAATATACAAACCGTAGGAGGAGGTTTGCTGATAGCTGTTCGTAATCATTTGTTTTGTAATCTTGTCGACGAATTTTTGGACTCCAACCTGGAAATACTATGTGTTAAAATAAAAACTCAAACAGGCTTTTTATATGTGGTTGTTTGTTATATCCCTCCCTCTTCCAATAATGAAGTGTACAACAAGTTAAATGATTGCTTGGAAGCTGTAAATGATAAAATTAAACCTAATGATGAACTCCTAGTAATTGGTGATTTCAATCTTCCAAACCTTGAATGGACTAAGTCAGCAGAATCTGAATCTTTTCGCGCTCTCAATGCGTCAAATAACAACGAAATTATTTTTATCGACGGAATGAACTCATTTGGACTTAACCAACTTAATGGTATCAAAAATATGTTTGGTAAAACTTTGGATTTGACATATTTTTCGGAAATCAATTTCTCTGATGGAACTGTATTACTTAGCGATACGAAGCTCGTCGATGAAGATCGTCATCATCCTGCATTAACTATTTCTTTGAACCTAAATATTAATAACTTAACTTATCGTTGTAAGAATACGCATGAATTCAATTTAAAAAAATGTAATTTTTCTGAACTTTACTTATTATTGAATGATATTAACTGGGATGACTTATTTTTAAACGTCAACTTAAATGAAATGGTCTTTCGATTTTATAAAATTTTATTTGATTGCTTTTTGGAAACTATTCCCTTACGTAAAATAAGACCGACTAGTAAAACTCCGCCATGGTTTGATCTCCATATAAAAACACTTAAAAATAAAAGAAATAAGGCTTGGGTGAAGTTGAATCGATCCTGGAGTGATGAAGCTCAAAATGATTACATTATGTTTAGAGATGAATTTATAAATTACTTAAATTTTCTTTATTCAGACTTTATATCTAACACTGAAAATGATCTTAAATCTAATCCACAAAAATTCTGGAAATTTGTCAATTGCAAAAGAAAATCTGATGGGTACCCAACCAACATGAGCTATATTAATTCAGAAAGCCATTACCCAGAGGACATAGCCAATATGTTTGCTGAGTACTTTCAATGCGCATTCGAAGATGACTCTTCTTCCGAAACGAATATATTAACAGTTAATGAGTTTTCACACCTTAATTCGATAGATTTTACTATTTCAGAGGCAACTATTTTAGAGCAAATTAAAAAGTTAGATGAATGTTTAATTCCAGGTCCTGATGGCTTTCCCTCAGTTATGTTAAAAAAATGTGCAATATATATGTCATATCCGTTGTTTTTGCTTTTTAATCAGTCCTTACGTAGTTGCAAATTTCCCAACCTTTGGAAATATGCATTCCTTATTCCTACTCACAAAAAAGGTAAAAAGAGCTTAGTTTTAAATTATAGACCTATTGCAAAACTTTCAGTTATTCCTAAAATGTTTGAATCTATTATTTGTGATACTCTTTCTTTTCATGTTTCCTCTGTTTTATGTGACAACCAACATGGTTTCGTTAAGAAAAAATCAGCAATAACAAATTTGTTGCAGTTTACGACATTTTGTACTGACGTATTTGAAAAAAGAGAACAAGTTGACTGTATTTTCACTGATTTTAGCAAAGCATTTGACAAACTAAGTCATCATATACTTTTAGAGAAACTAAGAACTATTGGTCTAAATGACAGATTTGTTTTGTGGTTATCGTCCTATCTTCAAGATAGATTATACAGTGTTGTTTTCAGAGGTGAACGTTCTAAATGTTTCACTGTTAACTCAGGTGTACCTCAGGGTAGCCATCTTGGTCCTTTATTATTTGTGTTATTTATTAATGATCTTCCGTCCGTTTTAGTTAATTCTATGTGTCTTATTTATGCTGATGACGTGAAAATCTTTCGAAAAATAACCTCTATTGGAGACTGCAAACTTTTACAAGAAGATCTACATAGATTTAGGGAATGGTGCAATATTAATAGGTTAATTTTAAATGTTGACAAGTGTAAAACAATGTGTTTTACACGCAAAAAAAATGTGCTGGTTTATGATTATGTGTTGAATTCGTTACCACTTTGTAATGTGTCTAGTTTTACTGATCTTGGGATAGTGTTGGACTCAAAACTAACTTTTACTGACCACTTTGACCATATTATTAAAAAAACAAACATGACTCTTGGGTTTATTAAACGTTTTTCTCGTGAGTTCCGTGATCCCTATGTTCTTAAAACTCTTTATGTCTCATTTGTAAGATCAATTTTAGAATATGGTTGTATTATATGGGCACCATATTATACGGTTCACATAAATAGATTGGAGTCCGTTCAAAGAAGATTTATGAGATTTTGTTTACGTTTCTTTCCATGGTCGGATAGAATCATTTTGCCTCCTTACGCTCAAAGACTTCAACTAATAAATCTTCCATCTCTATCGAGCCACAGAGCGTTTATACAATTTTGTTTTATAGTCGGTATAATTAATGGATCAATTTTAGCTCCGTCGATCCTCAGTCGATTTAAATTCAATGCTAATCGATATAGTTTGAGAAGGCAGTTGCCAATTTGCAACATTTACAGTAGATCAAATTATGGCGCTAATAGCCCATTGAATCTTTTAATTAAAATTTTTAATAATAATTATAATCTCATTAACTCTAGCAATGACAATGTTAAATCAAATACTGTAAAAACAATATTTTTTAATCAAAATTATTAATAATGTTCATTAAATTTAAGTTTTTAATTATAAGTTTTATAAACAATGTTTATCTACCGTTAGAATTTAACGAAACTAAATAAAGTGTGTTTTATAAATAAATCGGAACGCTCGGAGCTTCCTCTGTTCAGAGCTTACTCGACAAGCTCGGGCTCTATTATGTGCTTTGCCCAGAGCTAAGAAAGAAAAAAACGTATTGAGATTGAATTTGTTGTGTTCAATGTCGTTCATTTCGAAAAGATTAAAATTAAAAATGATTGGTTTGTTTTTGTTTGATTGCAATCACCAATCTTTTACAGTGAACATGTCATAAAGACCGAATTAATTGCTACTGACGCATTTCCACAACAAAAGTAGCATTATATCTAGTGTAAGCGTTGAAAATTTACTACCTATGTTGCTTTTATGAATAGTCCATACAAGCAGCGCTTTGTATGCTACAACTAGAACTTCGCAAAGAATTATTTTAAATTAAATATTTTCTTTTTTTTTTTCTTTAAATTTATTTAAAATTTTGAAATACTCGAGCAACATGTGTTCAGGGAAGAGTACCGTGATTCTAATTGATTGTAGTCTCCCTATATTATTCTTTTTACTTATTACAAAAGCCTTAAGGTTCGACCTTAACTCTTAGACATCAAATCGTTACGTGCTATAAACCAAAGCAGAACCGAAATAAATTGTTTCTTCAAATGCCTTACTACCACAGTTGAGTTATCTTAATTTTATCCCACACATTGCATATCCTTTATCTTCCTAATTTTAAAACAAACTTAAACGACTTAACTTCCCCTCAATTTCACTGGTCAAGTTGTCACCTTTACAATGTCAACCATTTCGATTAACCCAAATTAGTTTGAACTTCTGCCAATTGATGGAAAACTCAATGCAACATAGAAACCTCATTACACTCATCTCCTTGTATAGAACTTACCCATATCACGTGTCAGACGACAGCTAAACGACAGAGAAAAACCTTCGTTGTCTATACCATAGCCTACCCGCACTACCATCTTTTTCTAGCCATTTATACCGTCCATGCTGTCCATCTCAAATGGCAGTGCTTATGTCTACATAATATTTTAATTAAAAAACTTTATCTTTTCTTTTCATTGCATACTGTTCGTGTTGGTCGTCGTGTCCTTCGTCGTCGTCGTTGTCGTCTCTCTTGGAAATCTTTCGACCATGACCACAAAACCTGGAATTCAACAAACCACTAACGATGAATGGAACACCCTGTGCGTGCAACTTGACAACTACCCACTTACCGTTGATGTCATTACAGTGGCAGCGTAACACTCAAGTTCGCATTGTTTATCTGTTTTATCGTTGGATAACGGCGATTACCTGCCTTGCAGCATTGGTGTGCTCCCTACTCGACATTGGCCGAACGGAGGAACAGTTTGAACACCATTACGCCAAATGGTGGATCTACTTAACCCATTGGGGGCTGTTGGCATGCACCATTCAGGCCTGGCTGGGTGCGTGGATTGTTACACAAGGAATGATGGTAGAACGGGAGGACTTTGAAATAGTGCGACAGGCCAAGAAGAGTCGCCTTCATCATCTCTATTGGGTGGTGTACACTGTGGCGACTGTTTACTCCTTTATTATAACAATGTGTTATTGGCTATTGGTGCATAATCCTGGTAAGTTGTATTTGTTGTTATATAGTTGACATTGTCCTTACAAATTGTGGATTATTAGTTTCTCCCCTTTGTGCAAGGAACGTGGTGTAAATACGATAAAATAATGAGAGTTGATATGAATGTCAGGGTTCATAGGTTCGACATAGAATAAACGTCATTTCCGAGCAAATGCGAATTGGAAAAAAGGATAACAATTTTTCTCGTGTAAGCGTTTATGACGCTATTTAGTTTTAGTTTACTGAAAACATTTTTATGAAAATAAAAAACTCTGATCAGGTTTTTCGCTGAAGTGCTGTAAATTTTCAATTTTTTATTTAATTGGCCTGATTCGGCAGAGACAAAATTTGGTTTCCACAATGAAAAAGAATACAAATCCAATTTCATGATTGGATATGGTTCCTTAGTATTTCAGGAGTGTCAAATAAAAATGGATGGTTGGTAGAGGGTTTGCGTTAGCCACCATATTGAAAACCACATTTTTTCAAATAACATAGATTGGCTTATCGGACGAAAAAATTATTAACAGCTTTTCGGCAGAAAATATATGTATGTTTTTTTCATGCGTAAATTTTTTTCACTTTAGGAGTTATATCGAATAACGATTTAGTTTTTACTGAAATTTTAAAAATTAAAATTTTTATTATCATAAAATTAAGAAAAAAAAATATTCCTTAAATTTAAAAAAAAAACAATCTTTTACACGCCATTTTTTTTTTTTTGTAAAGTATTAAAATAATTTTATTTTCTAAAGAAAAGCTAAAAATAATATTTTTTGTCCGATAAGCCACTTCTAAATTATTTGAGAAAACGAGTTTTTCAATATGGCGGCTAATGCGAATTATGCCATCATTTCTGGATATTCCTGACAGACTAATTAATCACTATCCAATCACACAATTGTATGGGTTGCAGGAAACAAATCTCTGCCGACTGGCCTATAATAATAATTATTTTTGTTTAATGTTAGATATTTGGTTTTCACATAAGAATAAAATGTGAGCTTTTTTTAAAGATATTTTACTTAATAATTTATAAATTTAGGTTTTGAAGAAAAACAAAGAAAATGTCTTAAAATTTGTTTTCATCATAACTTTCCTCATTCATAGGACAAAAGAAGACTCATAAATAAATTCCAAACCTGGAATAATCTCGCACTGAAAAACTGGGACTTATTAAATGTCTTGATGTCAATTTTTCTTTTTCTGTGAGCAGTTTTATTTAATTTCTCTTTTCGAGAATATAATTTTAACGGGATAATAATTGGTCATCAAAGAAACGATTAATTCCACGTTCACAAACAAAACTGTTTTGAAGATTGGCTTACTTCGTAGATCACCTTGTGATAACAGACGTGAAATGCTTACAGCTCTAATTCTTAATTTCTAAAATGATGAAATACAAGTGGCGGGCGTTAAAAATTAATTGGAGGAGAAAAATACATGTTGCTCAAAACTTGGTCGCATTGCTATGGTTGCCCACCCATGTAAATGTACAACTCCAACTTCATCTTGCCACAACCCTCAATTTTGTTTTCTCTATTTGAGAAAACGTGCGAAATTGTGTGGAAATATGTTTAATATTGAACAAAAATTACTTTATGTTGAAAAACGTCAAGTGTTTTCATATCTATGTAACAAACCACAACTTTTCGAAATGCAATTTAATTAACCATTAATAATTAAATTTCAATTTGACACATTGTGCTCTGACAGACATGAAAGAACTTGACGTTTTCGAATACAAACAAACATAGTTTATAGCAGTGCGACTAAATTTTAAGGAAGGAATATTTTTCTTTAACTCTTTTTCAGCAGCATCTTTTTTTGAATAGCAAAACTGGGCGATTATTTGGAGAATCGATTGATTGCACAATCATTTGTTTGTAATTTTAACCAATTTGACATTAAAATTGAACATGAAATTAATTAGGCTTGTCTGATGTGTGATCATAATCACAGTCACACTTATTGTGAGTTCCACGGGAACAACATTCCACACGAAAAAAAATCCATTTCACTGTTCCCTTTATTGTAAGTTTCGTGTGAACAATTGTTCATGTTCGAAAAAACTCCCTTATTGTAAGTACTTATTCCGTGTGGAATTTCTTGTAATTGACAGCTAATAATTCCATTTATTTTTTGAAGGTGAATGAGATAGAACAAGGCGGGAATTTTAAGATTTTATTTGTGTTTTATCAACAAAGGTAAAATAGAGTTTATCTTAATGTTTGAGAAACAAAGCACCAAATAAAAACCAAAAGAAAATTATGCTTAATGTATGTAGATGTAGGTATACGAATCAAAAACGCTATATGTACAACAGAAAGCGACAGCATATAAAAATATGAAAAATGAACAATATTTAAACAATAGACCAGAACCAAAAAAACGGAGGAAACGGAGGAATCGTATTAATTTTTTTTGGTTTAATCGACCTTACTCGGTTAGTCAGAGTTTAGAGGACGTCAGTCATCTACACATATCATAAGTCATCCTCATCAGGCAAAATCAAAAGGGTTTTGATTTTTCGGCAAACAAACACACCCATACAGACTTATTCTTACAAACACTATATTACAGATTGATGTCAAATGACTGACCGTCTAAAAGTCGCTTTGCACAACAAACCAACAACAATTCATTCGATTCCTCTGATTCCTTCGATTCCTCCGTTTTTTTGTTCTGTGACCTAATCTCGATTCAAACAATTAAAAAAAAAAAAAAATAGTTTGACACTATTTATCAAACTTTGACACTTTATTTTAGTCTACTAAACAAAAACAAATGAAGCGTTGTTCATTTTAGTAACACGAATACTCTTTTGGTCAATGAGACAGAGAAACGAATATTATTAAGAATTTAGTTTTCTGAACACACCTTTTCTTCAAACTGGTAGTTCTGATTCGAAGTGGAATTTCATTCCCATGAAATTCGCAATAACTTTTAAAATATTTCAGGTGAAAGGTTTTCCAAGTGAAACTCACAATAGGTGTGAGTATTTATAGTTTTTTGACGTCAGTTAGTGTAATGTTCGATTCGAACCCCTCTTGCCGAGATCTTCTAAATGTTTGTTTTACCAATCTGTGAATACTTGTCCCATTTGGAATATACGGGTACACTTATAACTTAATTTTTTAATTTTTGTTTTTAATTTAAAAAAAAATTGGAAACAATAAAAAAACGAAAACAATTTTGCATCTTTAGGTAGGTATAGAAAAATAGTATAGAAACTTTTTTAACCAACTTTTTAAAAAATTGGCACAGATTTCAGAATGGTATTATTTGGAACAGTATCGAGTAGGTTACTATAAGTGCTAATAGGTATGCAAAAAAAGCGATTTTTATAAAATGATTTATAGGCAAGTTTCACAGGTAGTTTAGTCGGAAAAGACTGTGAAGTTAATGAAAATTTGGGATGCTGTTCAGGGATGGTTAGTTAATATTTTTTTTCAAATTTTGAGCCACAAGCACCCTGTGTTATATAAATGAAGAGTTTTTTTGTCTAAATCTAAAACTAAGGAAACGAATCGTTATGTATATACGAGAGATTTTGAGTTCTCAGAAAATGTACAATAATTAATGTTTATACTGTTCATGTTTCGTAATTACACTTTAGTAAAATTTCTCAATAGATTCTCAAGATGATAAATAGTAGATAATTAAAAATGCAATTTCTCCTCATATTTTTTTTTACAGAAATCCATCGAGTTGACACCCTCAACATCATGGTACATGTTTTCAACTCTGTGATAATGTTAACCGATTTGGCCATCGTTGGACATCCAATTAAATTGTCGCATGCCTATTGGACAATGGGCATTGGTTTGTCCTATGCCATATTTACGGGTATCTACTTCTTGGCAGGTGGCACAGACAGGTAAGTACACAAAATTTGAAAAGATACTGCACAGTACACACTCACACACATTCAATTCCCAATACACAAATTGACATCCTTATTTTTCCTCCTCGTAGAAAAAATCAAACAGCCATCTATCCCCTATTGGATTGGACAAAACCTGGCAAAGCTATCGTAGTGACCGTGTGCGCTGTCCTCTTCGTGTTTGTCGTACATTTTGGCTGCTATTTGCTTTATCGGTCTCGAATATGGCTATTCACAAAGCTATGCATACGTGAGTCCCATAATCGCGATGGTGATATGGGTCAAGGTCTTAACGAGGATACTGGCAGCAGGATTGTCCACGAATGCAGTCAGCAATTTATTCAAGAATCCCAACAGCAGCAACAACAACAGCAGCAGCAACAACAACAGCACCAGCAGCATCAATACCATCAACAGCACCATCATCCACCACCACCCCAGCAACAGCAGCAGGTGCACCAGCATCAGCAGCAACAACAGCAACAACAACAACAACAGCCACAGCATCCACCGTTGCAACAATATCAGTATTCCAGCTATCACCAGGACAATAACAATAAAAACAAAATGTCCTCATTGAGTCGAACGGTATCGGCTCTAGAGGCTGGACAACGTGAACAATTTCTGAATCCCAACAAGATCCTAGAATATAAAATGTAAAGCAGGCAGCGTCGTCGGCAGCGGCGGACGGAGGAGCAAGAAACAGCAGCAGGAGCATCCGAAGAGAAGGTTTGAATAATTTTTTGAATAATTTATGCATTCCGTTTTGGTTTTGATATGTTTTTTTTTTTTTTTGTATATTTTGTTACTTTTGAAAGTAAGAAAATAAAAATAAAATGATTGCTTTCTAGATTAAGCTATTTTTAGTAAAGGATATTTAAATGCTGCTATAAAAAATTAAGTACTACTATTACCTACTATAAAATAAAATAAAATAAAATGAAAAAATCTTAAATCAACTACTTATAGTAAAATCTATTTCATTATAATATTATTGAGAAAAATGTTTCGAATGTAAAAAAATTTATTAGAAAAAACAACAACAACAAAACATTGGCGTTTCTTAGAAACAATGTTAAATTAGTGTAGTTTGTTAATTTAGAATGAAAATTAGTTAATTATTATTTTTTGTTAAGATGGGAACAAAGTATTTAATTTTTTTTAGAATATTTTTAATGAAAAAAAGGATTTTTTAATATCAAGTTAAATTTATTTGATTGCAAATGTTTGTCTCGTAAATGTCAGAATGTTTGCAAAGGGTGTTCCGAATTTAATGCAAGATTTGAATTTCGAGGCATTTGTGTGGTAAAGTTTTGCCAACAAAAAAAGAAACGCACCGTGATAGCTAACAGTTAAGAGTTAATTACTATATAATAATATTTAAAAAATACTTAAGGCTTTTTAAACAAAATCTTTAGCTTTTTAAAAGGCGGCTATATTTTCATTATTTTGTATACTCGACTCTTTCACACCTGAGGACTTCATTATTATGACTGGTATTAAATTTAGATGGGCTTGGTTTTAAAATTTGATGGACTTGGTTTGACAGATTTGTAATAAAGGTAATGAGGCTTTTTTAAGTTTGAAGACTTTTTTAAACGTCAAATACTTTATTAAAAAGTTGAGGATTTGAGTTGAGTTCAAAAAAAATAATTGGAAATTGAAACAAAATGAGTTTTAAGTGATTGTGCAACATACAACAAAATAACAAATTAGCATAGGTACATATGAGCAATATTTCAACCCATGTATTTCAGTAGAACTTCAACTCAACGAGAACGTTCCAATGCGATGTAGTGTAATTCTGTTTCGTTAAAATACATCTTCGTTATAAAAGGTCGGTCGAACTTAAGGCCAAGCTCGCTTCAACCACGCATACAATCTAGGTAAAAGGTGCCCAGTCTCTTGTGGGCTCAGAAAATCACTGAATGATTTTTGAGAAGAAAATGTAGATTTTGATATGGAAGGAAGGATCACAGAAACGTGCTATTTTGAAAACTCAGCTGGTCAGTCATAACGGTAATGGTAATCGCTGTCGAATAATGCAGTTTAATTTTAAGATTTTGATTTAAAAGAAGGGTTTAGACATGGTTTTAATTAGCCGTCGGTAAATGGTACAGAACCCGCGAGCAACAATTCAATTACTGAATGGGTGTGTGGCCTGGTCATGTAATGAAAATTTAACGTGGAAAACTACGAAAAATCAGTGTATTTTTGTTAGAAAGGCTGTTAAAGACTTTTTCTTATATGAAGTTCCATACAGAACACTATACTGTACGTGAATCAATGACAAAATTACAATTTTTGTTTTTTTCTAAACGAATTCTAGGATAAATTTTAGGACACCCTTTATGTTTTGATTACTTCCATGGTATTTTTTTTAAATCAAATGGTGTGTCCAATAGACTTTGTTTTGAGTTCATGATTTAAGTTTTTTTGTTAAGCAAATATCGTTTAGAAAATTTGGAAAAAAAAAATTAAAAGCAGATACTGAATTCCTGACATAATGAAAGTGTGAAACTCATTAATCTTAAGCATTCTGAATTCGTGTTGTGCTACAGGGCTTTGAACAAAGTTCGCATATGGTCTAAAGAACCTACTCTCAACCGAATATGGTCCAAGCGCTGCTTTTTTTTTTTTTAAATACAATTTAGCACTAGCTCTCATGAATTGATATTTGGTTGCCATTACCTACGACTAATAATACTAGAAATTCGACAGAAAACACAAGATACAATAATTAAAATGAATAAATAAACATAATCAGGCATTTCAATTAGTTTGAATTGAATTTTGAATTTGATTTTTTTGGCTTGTCAAAAATGACGTTTTTATTCAGATTGATAAGTCAAGTTATTCTGAGCTCTTGGAGCCCTCTAAACAAAAACAACTTTTTTTTTTACAACCCATACTCTGCTTTGGACGAATCTGAAAGAAATGAAAGAAAAACGACTTAACGATATAAATTCACATCTTTATTTGAACCTTAAATTTTTTTCCCATTACTTCTTGAACATGACCTCTATCTATCAAGAGTTGACTCGTATATTTGGGACCATTTGGGCTTCTTATACTTCATATCAATCGTTTTGGTGAGAGCTTTCAGAAAAGTTTTCACATGTTTCCCAAGTCATCAATTTGTGGCAGTAAGAACTTGGTCAATATCGTGGCACTCCATTTGGTCGACGCAACGTTAAGCCCCATTCTCAGCCACAGCGGCGATTCGAAACGATAATTGACACTGTGTTTGTGCGAAATAACATTTATTTTTCTAGTTATCGAGCGGATAATTTGCATGTTATTATTATTGTATTTTAAAATCAACATTTCCAAAAAAAAAAAAAAAAAAATATCAGCCTTCTTCGTCCCACCAAATTAAAGTACATTCACCAATTAATTTACCGGGAACATTTACCAGTTACATTTACACCAGTTGAAATGTTCCGAACAACCTGCCATAATTGTTTTGAAAATATATAAATACAAATTTGTAGCCCATGAAGACATATTTTTCACTCTTATAATCAAACAAATATTAATGTTTGTCGCTGTTATTTGATACACGTGTTGGATTATGTTTTATGTGGCACGAGCTAACCGCATTTTTGAAAGTTAAGGGTTACATACCTAATTAAAATTTTGGAATCAAATATTTAAACTACTATAGAATAAAGTATAACTGATATGTAAATAGAACAAAAACAAAAAAATATTTTGAAAGAATTTTTCTTCAGATATTGAACAAACATTTGCAAGCACTTAAACTAAATTTCTTTTTTTCATATTTTTTATGTTTTCCTTTTAATCTTTTTTTCATATGAATCTCACAAACAAAAGTTCAGTATTAATGAAATGGAAAACAAACTTTCAGTAAAAGTTGAAAATATAACGTATTGATCATTCATGGTTAATAATAAAAGGTTTCTATATAAGAAAATAACCTTAGAGTGCTACTAAAATTAAAAAAAAAAGCTTTATTAAAAGAAGTTTCTGCTTTAAGTACTTTTGCCAAAAATTTTAAAGCAAAATGTAGAATTTAAAAAAAAAGTATATAAGAAGTATTGATGACCCTTGTTAGCAAGTTGAAATTTTGCTAAAATGCATGTTATTGATGCCAGGGATGTTCATAAGAATTTATTTATTCTTTTTTTGTTGATATAACTTGATTATCTGAACTAAAGTTAGAATATTGCAGTCAATTGATCAGATTCAATGAATGTATTCATTTATTTAGAGAATTTCAATTCTTTAATTGGTCTTTAAATTTGTGTTTTAATTTTTGAAAAACTTTCAACAGAGTAAACGTTACTGGTCGTTTACTCTGTTGAAAGTTTTTCAAAAATTAAATCACAGATTTAAAGACCAATTAAAGAATTGAAATTCTCTAAATAAATGAATACATTCATTGAATCTGATCAATTGACTGCAATTTTCTAACTTTAGTTCAGAGAAAATTTTATTAAATAGAAAAACTAATTTAATGAATGTTTTCTTTCGCAATTCAGTTTATTTATGTTTGAGACTGATGAAGCCATTCACCAGAACTTTATCGTTAAGTAAAACAATAAATTTTCCAATAAAGACATTCTATATATTACATCCCTGGTTAATGTATTTACCCCTTTATTAAAGCATCATGTAGATAGCCGTTAATTGCGTTCATTTAGTTTAAAATAAATTAATTTAAACTAATTTAAGGCTTTATATATTAAAAAAAAAAAAAAAATGTTTGCATTTTTTGCCTATTTTAATAGAAATATTTTTCAAAAAGTAGAATTAAGAAGGTATTGCATACAAATCTGTATAGAGATAAAAGGTAATCGATTGATTTTAATATATAAATAATTATGACTAAAACTTATTTTTTTTTAATTAAAAAACAACACTACACATTTAAGTTTTAAATTAAATTTATTTTTTTTTTAAATGCACTAGTTTTCCATATTAAATATTTTATTTTATTTTTTTCTTCAATCCAAAAAAGAGACACAAAACTTTAAAAAAAAAACACTACCAAATTTCTATTATACCACGAAACAATTTATTTGCACGAAATGTTATAGGAAAATATACATAATATATAATGATATATTAATCAAATAAAAGTTCATTACAATAAGTTATTTACTCACAAGAAAAAAAACTATGAAAGTAAACAAAAATTTAAGGAAAAATAGTTTTGTTATAAAAATCATAGACTGACAAAAAAAAAAATAATCAAACAAAAAAATATGTCGACTAGATTGTTTCTTTAATATTTTAATTATATTTAACAAATAAGAAATTTCTTTTTTTTGTAAAATTGTAGAACAAAGTATTAAAACTGATACAAAAATTACCAAAAAAAAAAAATACACAAGAACAAAAAGTATATTTAGAGAAGGGATTGTTGAACGATAATATTTAAAAAAAAAATACATTACCAATATTATTATTTTTTAACAAACAAAATGAAAATTAAGATATTAAATTTATTTGAAAGTATGAACAAAAAAACTAGCTCACCACATTCCAGTTTGTAGGTTGTTAGAAACATATCAGCATTAATTCAAATTAGATTTCTTTAATAATATATTTATTTTATTTTTGTTAGATATAATTAAATTAT
Source organism: Baccha elongata (assembly GCA_951217065.1). Classification (NCBI taxonomy): domain Eukaryota; kingdom Metazoa; phylum Arthropoda; class Insecta; order Diptera; family Syrphidae; genus Baccha; species Baccha elongata. Next base: position 88,455,566 of record OX578272.1, on the reverse strand, counting down.
TATTAAAAATTATTATTAACAATAATAGCAAATATAGTTGGAAACATCAAAATACAAAATAGAAAACAAGGAAATGAAAAGATAAAACATGTTCTAAAGTACCAGTACCTCTCTATAGAACAATAATTATAAATATAAAAAAAAATATAGATTGGTTTTATAAACATAAGCAAAAAGAAATATAAATAAAAAACAAAAAAAAAAAATACGAAAGAGCTTTATAAGTGTTGTAAATGGTATGGAATGGATTGAGTTTTTTTCAATTGATATGAAAAAAAAAGAATGAGTGTAAAATTATAATATATAGAGAAAATTTAATAATAAATATATTTATTCTTATAATACCTCGTAAACCGCACGTATTCATTGTTCCTAATTAATTATATTTTGTTATAATTTTTAAGTTTCGACGAACAAAATATTTAACATAAAAATTATAAAATTATTGTTAAAAAAAAGAAGACATATTATAATAAAAATGTATTTCAGGTGTTCTTCCTATTTTAATTTTAAATTAAAAACAAAATCAATGATAAAATTAGTTTACAAAATAAAAATATGTTTTTGTGAAATCTTAAAAAAAAAAACATTAATGAAGTCTCTAAGTGAAAAAAGAAAAGCGGTAAGTGAATTGAAGGCACATTCAGTCGAATAAGTTGGTAAGGTCGGTTGAATATTTTGTTCAGTACTTTTCAGGTATGAAACTTAAAATACTTTTTAGAATTTCGTTTTGTGATATTATGTAATTTACTGATTTAAAAAAAATCCGTTTTGATATATGTACGTCTAGGTATTAATTTCATAGAAATGTTGCTATCAATTTAAAAAAAAAAATTGAATGGGGTATTTTTTGGGAGTTTTTCATTTAATCCAAGATCATTTTTGTTTGCCATTTTTGAATTTTCCTTAAAATATTATTTTGTATTTTCCTTAATAGTAAACAAAAATCGTTCCGCGTGCAATTTTGTCAATTAGTTTTTTTCATAATATTGGTTAAAATTAAATAAATTTAGTGGCACCAACAGCTCCGAAAAACCACGGCCTAGTGACTTACTTACTTTCAACCAATCCTTTTGTGTATGTTGTAAGTGCTACAGGAATTGAGGGTACCTACAATTTTTCGTCCAATCCGAACCACTAGGTGAGATGCACTTTTCATGACAATGATACTCTTGGAGTATTTGTCACTTCCTCGCAAGAGGTTGTATCCTTAAACAAATTTCAGGTGTACTCAGGGCTTGAACTCAGACCTCCGGCGTGATTGTCTGACACACTAACCACTACGGCACGGGGCACTACGTTTTCATAATTTGTAGGATTTATTAATACATATTATCTTTTTCTTCTCTTCCTCTTCATATATGTATCTTCCAATGAAAACTGGGGTGGCTTTGAGGATCAAATGGACTGCAACCCCTTTATTACGATATGAAAAATTTAACTTGTTTTAATAGTTCAGTAAAAAATGCAATTTCGCACATAATTTCCTGGGAAACTTAAAAAAAATATATGTCTAATTTATACTTAAAGGCCTCAAGAGATATAATGAATTGTTTGAATAAGAACGCGGCAAAACTCTTATTTATTTCAAAATAATTCAATAATGATTTTAAAATCCTAATTTAGAGCCTAGGCAATCAAGAGTAAAAATGACTACTATGCTTAAAAAAACAACAATTTGTAAATTTTTTTATTTAAATAATTTTTTTTAACGTTGCCAATAACAATACTTAATCTTTTCTGTACCTATATAAATAAACACCCTGTGCTGACAAACCTATAAAATTTAAATCGAATCGATCAAATAAAATCTCTCTAAACTTGCAGTTTCACTCATTTTAAAAGTTCTGCTGCTTTGTCATCATTTTTTCTATTTACATTTTTTTTTTAAATTTTTGTTTGTACTCAACAAAATGTGCGGATAAAATAAAATGACTAACAACCGCAAATACCAGGCCGGGTATGAGTGAAACTGACCCAAGCTTTTGTTTTCATTTCATAACAAAAAATAATAAGATCATCGGATTTGTAATACAATTTTTTAGTAAAATTTGTCTGCAACACCAGGCCACCAGAAAACTCAGAAGGTGTTGATCAAAATAAAATCAAAAACCGCTTGATAAGAATTTTGTACAACAATGAAATCACTCGAAAAGATAAGAAAAGCGAAAACAGTAAACCAAACACAATTACTCTTCTAATATTTATCGATAGAAAAATACTGTTCAAAACAAATTAGTGGGCAGTATAACTTTTTGTTTGACTTGAATTCGGTGTTGGTTTAAAGGATTCCGTGAATCCACTACAATTTTGTGGCTTGATTAGGGAATACGAAGCAAGTTGTTTTTGGTAGCGAAAATAAAGTTTGGTATTATTGTTTTCGCTTTCGTCCCTTTTGCTTTATATTTTCTATAACTTTTTTTTTGTCGATTTAGTGTATCGAAGGCGAATGTTTTCTGATTAATGTTTTCTTGCATTAAAAGAAATAACAATATATGTGTTTGATCTATAACTGAAGAGTTAAAAAAATAGTTAATTACTTCAAAAGGAATGACGGCAACACGCGGCAACAGCAACAATGGGAACTTGAATGCATCGCGAAAGAGCCAATAAAAATAATAGTGAAGCTATTTTTCGTATAAAGTGGAGAAAATAAAACAAATATTCAATCAGTTAGTTATAGCTTTCAGTAAATTTATTTTTAAGGCAAATTGTCCAACATTGTTGGTATTAATTGGTATTAGAATGAAGGTAATGAATAGTATAATGTTTCTATTAAAAAAAAATAACTCAATTTGATCTTTATTTGTGTAATATTAACACTTTTGTGATTTCAATGATCATTAAATTTTTAATGATCATTGAACAAACAAAAGTGTTAATATTTCAAAATTTTAGACGAAATTATTTTTGGTAATAGAAAAATTCTACTTTTCATTACCTTCATTTCAATATCAATTAACACCAACATTGTCGGATAATTGCCTTGAAATTGAAATAGAAAATTTTACGGATACCTTTTACTGACTGGCCCCTTGGTCAGGCACCCGGTACAAAATTATACATAGTAGTCATTTTATTTTTTTTATTTTGCTTAAAAAAAAACACCTTGTTGCTGACACTGTTAACATGGAAGCAAACAGATAAATCATTAACTTGCAGTTTCACTCGTTATTGCTTACCGGAATCAAATTCTCTTTCGCTGTCATTATATTTCTATTTTTTTGTTTTCTTTGAAATTACTCATCATATGCCTAGCTTATAAGTAAAACAACAAACAACTGCAAACTACAGTTATGACTTATGAGTGAGACTGACCAAAGCTTTTTTTTTATACTGTAATAAAAATAACAAGATCATCGGTTTCGGACCACAGTTTTTCAGCAATTTTTTTCTGCAACACCAGGCCACCAGAAAACTTAGAAGGTATGTGATAAAAACCTCTCAAATCCAATTGTACTCAAACAACATTAAAAGTAGTCGAAAATATAAGTGAAAGAGGAAGTAACAAACAGAACCATTCTCTTTCTTATTATCAATGAAAAAAATAATCTACAAAAAAAATTTGTGGACAGTTATAGATACGCATAGCATTACTTTTCGATTGGTCTGAGTTGAGAGTCGGCACACGAATCTGCGAAACTAATTTTTCTTTGACTGAGGTATTTTTTTTAGGAACTTATACTCATTCGAAAAAGGAAACTCAAGAAACAACGAAAATATAACAATTTTTCCAAAAGAGTTCGAACTAGGGATGAACGGGAAATCGATTTGGAGTGTTATTTTATTTTATTTTTGACATGGTTGCAGCAAAAACATCAGGCCACCAGAATGTTTTATATGGCATTTTTTAAAGCAAAATCAAAACCATTTTAAATCGAAGGTACTCAAAAAGCATTGAAAACAGTAGATAAGCGAAGCAAATTCAATTTCTTCATTACGGAATGAAAAACACATGGCAAAATAAATGAGTGCAGAGTAAGATTGGTGCGATTACCCGTTTGTGTTCAAATCCAATCAAAATCAAAATCAAATCAAATCTGCTAATTTATTTAAATAAATATGAAAGGGAACGGTAATTTTGGTGTTTGACAAAAATATTTTCAAAATTTTTCTGGTTACACAAACGAATATATTTAAAGTCCCAGATTTTTTTTGGTAGAGTGTATTAAAAAAAAAAGATCTTCGGAATCGGAAGGCACACTTTCATTGCATGTTTTTAGGTGTGTGAAAGTTCTTCACTTCCGTTCTGCTCAAATAACTTGAAATGAGTGGAAACAGATAAGTTTAAGTTTATTGCTGCTGCTGGTTGTTATTGAGTCCAACACATCTCATGATTCATGGTGCCCTGGTATTTTAATAATAATTTGTTGAAATTCACAAAACCAAGATTTAGCTGTGACGTAATTTGTTATTATTTTTATGTTTTTCTGTGTGAGACGGAATGACACGAGAACACATCGGCGAATGGAATTGTATTTGTAAAAATAAATGGTAGGTGATTTTTGCAACATATTTATGTTAAACTAAAAGTTTGTTTGGCATGAATTAGTTTAATTGCTTTAAACTTTTTTAGATTGGTTTTTAATTAAAGGGTGATCTCAAGACAAGAGAGTTATTATAAAAAAAATTGTAAGAGAATAAGAAGCTGATGATCTCGGCGGTTGCTGAAATCGGAAATTAACATTTAGTGAGTTTCTTCTTTTCTACGTGAGGAATTTCGTTTTATCAGATTTTTTATGTATTAAAGACTAAACGTCATAGAACCTTCTGGTATTTAGGGTTTGAATATTAATAATTGATAAGAGCATAATTCTGTGAATTTTGGAGAAATCCATTTCAACTTTCTTTGAATACCGACAAAAGGATGTGCCTTCTGTTTCCAAATGTATAAAAAATCAAAAAACTTTATAATTTTAAATTTAAAAAATCATTAACAAAAGATTTTCAGAACTAAAAAAAAAAAAAAAATAATAATAATAATTAGTAACCTTGCTGAGATATATAAACATAATGAACATGGAACATTGAAATAATATGGATTCAACAAAACAAATAATGACTAACAAGAAAGGGATTGCTTTAAGCAGATAAATAAAAAGATATAAGTAACTATTACAGTATTAAAATGAAAAAAATAAATACAAACTTGTTTCATAAAATGTATTGAGTTTAAAATTAAAATTTGATTATAAAACAAAATACATTGTTAAAAAGAACAAAATATGTATTATGTAAAATCAAATTGAATGTGTATTAATTAATTTAGATTGTCAAGTGTTATTGAAAGACCATAAAAACTATTTTTGTATAGATTCCATTAACAAATTATATATACATATATATACATATATATATAAAAACTGAAACAAAAGAGGAGAAACAATTATAATAAAAAATTTAAAAAAAAATTGATCTTGCATTAAATTAACAAAAATTTATACATATTCACTAAAAAAAAAATAGGAATTATTTTCAAAGAGAAAAATAAATTAAAATTTGTTTAAATTGAATTAAAAAATGAATAAAATATTCATTAAAAATAGAATGTATAGTCATGTATAGAAAATAAAAAAAACAAACAGATCAAACAAAGTAAAAAACAAAAGATTTAAAAACTTTAATTACAAACATGTATCAAATTATTATGCTCAAGAATAATTTAAAAATCTAAAAAAAAAGTTACACAAAGAATTAAAATAAGAATTATATAAATTATATTTAACATTAATTAAGGAAATATAATAAAAAAATAAATGAATAAAAACCAAAGCAAATTTTGAATTAATAAAAAATAAAATGAATATATTTAAGAAAAAAAAAATAATAATTTGTTTTTAATTGAAATTATTAAAACTTAAATGTATGAATATTTATGTATACTAACGGTTGCACAATCTTACACATTCAATGGTATAATACGCGATTCACCATGTTTGGGAGTTCCAGGTTCGATTCCTGGTTCAGAAAATTCAAGTAACGTGTTTTTTTGAATAAACATGATATTATTAATAGACGAGCGACACTTATAAAGGAGTTCGATGATTTGCGTTGAAACCATGAGATAGCTATAACTTCGGCCAAGTGCCAAATAGTGTTGGTGTCCACAGGTTGTTGTTGGTTAATTGACTCATTTCTCAAAAATTGTTTGATTTAATGTTTCTTGTTCATTTGGGTACCACCTTAAAATAGGTTCTCGGATGTCTGTGATTTTCATCATGATCCCTTGATTATTGTTGCAAAATGGCGCATCGCATGTTCAATCCCGTATCGTAAGAGCTACCAAGAAGCTCAAGAAAATTTCTGATATTAATCTAGCATCAGTGAGCATAAGTTTTCGCAATAAGTCGCTTACGGATTTCGCGATTGTTGTATTAAATGTTGTCTTCCCCAAGCTACTAAAACTGCAATACTGCAATACGACTGTCAACACTGCGAAAACCATACACGGAAAGAAAACAATTTTTTTCCATATAAAAAAAAGAATAAATAAAATGAACAAAAATTCTTTTTATAAAAACGTAAACAAAATTTATTTATTTTTTTCTATACATTTTTTAACATAACATTGTAGCGTCACTATAGCATCAGCGTGGTATCACATAAGGACTTTGAATATTTGTAAATTTTTCGCATAGATAAACTCTTAGCTTGTAAGCCCAGAAAAGTAAAAATGAAAATACAAAGCAACAAACAATTGCAATTATAACTGAAATACATGCCATTATTGGAGATTCTCCCCAATCCAGAATTGGATAAATAAATTTAGTACCAAATCTAAAAAAAAAAACAGCAATTATTATGGTTCTGGAAATTTTAAATTTTTTCTTAACTTACGCTCCAGTACCCCCAGAGAAATAATAAACCAAAGAAAACAAACAGTAGACCATTCCAATTGACAGCGGATAGACAAAATGTAATATTCGTGACGGAAATGCAACTACGAAATGATCTATCAGCATTACTAATGAATTACATGCATGTTGTAAAATGTTGTACGCATCACCAGCCAATGAAGGGTCTTCTGTTAAATGATGAAAACAAAAATATTAATTCTTTTATTTCGTTCTCTTACATACAAATAAAATTATATTTTATTAATTCGCAAATAAAAATTGCATGCGTTGTTTTGCTCGTCTACCTTGTCACACAAAATTACCAAATAGCAGATTTATGTTTTCATAAACATAAAAATATTCGTAGGTATATAACGCTTTAGATTTCTATTTTTGTGAAGCCAGGGTAAGCAAAGCATGTTGATTTTCTAAGTGTGTTCGGAAATAAACTAAAGCTAAAATTATTATTGATAAACATAAATATAAAATTGGCTAGACATATGTTTTTTATTTCAAATGAATTATTTGGTTGAATAGAAGTAGACGGATAGCCAGCGACAAAAAAATTAACGTCATTTCAAAAAACATATTGACATAACAAAAAATGGTCATAAAAAACATACACATAGTTTAAATATAAATAACTTAATTGTCTGCCACTTATCGGTTGGTGGGGAGGCTGTCGCTTTGATTTCATCAAAGCTTATTTTAGGTTTGATGACGCTTAATAATATTTTATGCAACATTTAAAAACGGCAGACAAATTCGTAGATACGAAGATGGTCACAGACTGCGGGGAAGGTCGAGAAAATAAAGGGTTCGTCATTTCATCTTATTTAAACTTTTAAAATGCCACTATAATCCTTTAATCAAAAAAATGCTATAATAACCCTTTAATCAAAAAGGCAGACAAATATTTTGAGCGGAAAACCTTGCCAGACTCATTTTTTTTTATATATTGAGCGCGCACTAAAGGGGTTATGAATACCCTTATAATGATTAAACACAGTGCGAGCAATTAGAAAAGGAGGATAGGATTAGAAAGGAGAAACCAATGCACATTGGTTTTGAATGTCTGCACAGTGTAATGAGTGGGAAATACTGTGTCTGGTAAAGCATTCCACATTCGCGTAGTGCGGCTAAAGAAAGAATCTCTGTACTTAACAGTACGTCCGAAATTGGGCTCAAGGGTAAACTGATGGGCATTCCTAGCAGTACGGGTATTACGGTTGAATTGTTTAAGGGGAGGAATGCAATTGAGTTCTTTTTGGGTAAAAGAAAAAAAAAAACGGAGTTAAATTAAGTATGTATTTCTATAAGAACAGGTGCATAGTCCAGTCAAACTAATAAAAATAAACCAAACATTTCGTGTAGTTAGAATTTCTTCGGGAATTTGTAAGGTTAGGTCCCCTGTACTCACTATGAAAAAATCCTCGGTGATCTTAATAACGGGAAATGTGAATTTATCTCTTACTGATGGCAAGACACAGTTATTTATACAGCCCTATTCTACTTTTCACGTGGATCGGTAATTCACCTCACCCATTCGAATTCTTTTCGCTCTACTTTTGAATTCAGCTATCCGTCGGATGAACTACATTATCCCAAATTCATGTGAAATTCTTAAGAAGTTTCAACAAATATTTTGGTTGATTATTTTCTAAAAACCAAAAAATAGAAACAAATGGGACTTTTTTCCACTTCCAAACAGAATAAGAAATAACTCAAACAGGAAAATTCGCAAAAACCATAAGAAAATGAAAAAAAAAATGTTATTGAGCTGTGTAAGTTTAATCAATGCGAAACATTAGTTAATAACTAACAGAAAAAAGAATAGTAATACAATAGACTCAAAGTAGATGACCTCAACGTCCGTTCATACGGATTAAACTATACTTTTTATATTAAAAATTTAATTTTAAACAAAAAATATTAGTATGATTTTCTTGTACGACGATTAGTTTTTTTTTTCATATCAGCCCAAACTGAAAAATTATAGCACAAAGTACAAGAAAATCATACAAATATTGTTTGTTTGTTATGTAGAATTGTAATACAAAAAGTAAAGTTTTATTCGTATAAACGGGCGATAGAAGCGCAGAAAACCTAAAACAGGCAAAAAATCAATATTTTAATAATCTAAAAATCATAGTTTAAACAATTTTGGTTCTAAAAATCTGATTCTTCGATATGATCTCTCTATAAAATCTGGGAATACACAAATTTTCCCTAATTTTACTCAATAAAAGAAAATTTTCAAAAGTGATTTCAACTTGTAATTAATTTGTGACAGGTTAAATTCTAAGGTGACTGATGGAGTATTAACATTTGTACAAATTCGTAAAAAAAAATTAGATTTGTAAAAGAAAATATGAATGACAAGATAAAACAACACAAAGCTATCCAATAGATTAAGGAAAGAGAGAATGCGTAAAGAAACAAAAAACGCCATAAATACACTACAACTTTTTTGGACTGACTTTTCTTAAAAAAAAAAAACTCAACTTTCGGGGAAAATGAACCATTTTTGGTTCCTATAGTGTTTACTAAGCTGCGGTTTCTTTAAATTTTTTAGAAATTAAAACTTTACGAATGTACTTAATTTTGTTTGTTAAAAGTTTATGACTTTTACAACAAAAAGTGAAAAAAATTCCAAAATTTGCGGTTTTTCGCTTGGTACATGGTTTTTTGAAGTTTTAAATTTGGATTCAAACTACTCTTACTTACTGACATACATACAATATACTAAAAAATCATAACTATTATCATGCTTTGCGATTTCAGCATTTTTTAGTGAGATTTCAGCATTTTCCAATGCTATTTGGTGCCCCCATCTACGTGGTGCCCGGGGCGAAACGCCCCTGCCGCCTCTCCCTTAGTCCGCCAGTGTACTTTCTGTACTCTCGTGATCACACACAACTTGTTTTGAGGAAGCCTCACTCTAAGTGGGTGGACTTTTTGGCAAGTGAGAAACTTGTACTAGGCGAATCTTTTGCATTTTATAAAAGAAGATAACCTTCATAAAATATTAATAATGCTCCTATATTGTCCTATTCCAAGAATTCATTTTCTATCAATCGGCATTCAGCTTAATAATGAAAATACTGTGATGTTAACACATCGCAAGTCAAGCCGGGATGAACAAAATCGAAAAAAAACTTGAATTTGGAATTGGAACAGGAGTACTTACGCTTCCGATGTTTATAATTTTAAGTTGCCTCACAAAAATACTCACCCGCCACCCCTCATCCCTTTCGCCAACGAACTCTCGTGAGTACGGTCTTAAATTTCCCAGTCTCAACAGGCTCTTTGTTTTCAATATTAAAAGCCCTTATTATTAAAAAAAACATTTTGAAATAAGTTGATTTTTGTCTTGCAACTCAATAACCTGATTTGAAAAGTTAATTTTCTTTGAGGGAATTAAATGCACTATACCATCCTTTAATAGATTTTTTGTTCAGATTAAAACTTTTAAGAAAAATTTGAGGTAAAAACTTTTTTTTTCTTTGCGATGCATATATTATATAGCTCGAAAACGGTTTGGAAATGTAATGAAGATACGAACAACAAAAGTTATAGAATTGTATGGTTTAATATAACCATGCATAGTTTTTCCTAAGACTTACCGAGATATACATAGGGGCCGGTTATAGCGATCAGGAAAACAAAACAGGAAAAAATTTTCAAATCGATAATTAAATATGTTCTGATTTTATTTGAAACACAAATGCTACATTTATCGATGACAAATGACTCACAAAATTAATTGTGATAGTAAAATATATTTTTAAATGTTTTCCTGATGAAATTTCCGTACGGAAAATAAGATTCCATCAGGAAAATAAATAATTGCATTTTTTACAATAAGTATTTGTTCAACTGAAAATTTTATCATCACAAAAAATTCTTTGAGTTATTTGCCATCGATGAATGAAACATTTGTGTTTTGAATCGATTAAAAACATAATAAATTATCGATCTGAAAATGTTTCCTGTTTCGTTTTCCCGATCGCTATAACCGGCCCCATACCTAAGCCTGTATCCCAAAAGAGGGAACTTAGTACCCCCATACCCCTCCCCCTCCGGCTCACCACCCAGATGTCAGGTATTTTGGTATGTTAACCCTCAATGATACTGTTATAAATGCGGATGCTGCACCATATTTGCCGTTTGTTACAATAGAAAGAATAACTGAATAATTTTAATCCGTTTATGTTGGACAGCTTAAGAAATGTTGGCAGCTGTCATATATATTTGGTGTGATGTTCAAGTGTGGCGAGTGGAAATTGTTTGGAAAGGAGGTCAGGGTGCAAAAGTGCGACAGCTTTGAATGTTAGAAATTAATTGGAAGCTCTCCAATTTCATTCCATGACCAAGTATTGCTAGTCATTAAACGTGCTGTTGAACAAAAGGATAAATGATTTTACCGCTTTTCTCAACAACACCAGTTGGCTCTCAGAAACCAAGTTGTACCTCTATTTAAACTTTCACCTTTGAAGTTTTTGGAACTTCCCTTTAGGACTGGCTTTTTTGGCGAAAGCATCAAAACACGGATTTATACCTGAAAGGTGTGCCTCGCCTTTGAACGAGCCTAGCCTCATATAGACCTAGTGTAAAGGTAATTGGTCGACTCTCAGTATAAATGGAACCACCCAGCACACAGTGTGAGCTAGGTTCTTCCCTTGGGACTGCGGGCACAGACCAAAAACTGATCCCCTTAGCTTAACAGTCACTACCACTATATCACAAAAAATTAGGTCAAACGAGTTATGTTAACAAAACGGCGCTTTTCTGCGCTAATTGGGAACAGTTGTTCTGCGAAACTGCCATCTTACCTACCTACCTATTGCTAGTGATGGAAGTTTATTGGAAACTATAAAATAGAACAATTGTAATAATCCTCTTGGAAACCACCATAAAAGTTGTTATTATTTCGTGATTTTGTTACTCCACCAACCTGTAAAATATTCCGAAGGAATGAGGTTCCTGCTCACGCACTCTACACCTACTTTAACCTCCTTTAAAACTATTCGTTCGGTCGTATATACAAAAAGATGAAGTCAAGGCTTTTGTCACTTTTCTGTTAAGAAAGTTATCAGAAAAAGTGAGTAAAAGCTTGAACTCATCCTTTAGCATATGACCCGGCCACCCATTTCCGGCTAATGTTGCGAAAACGCAACGTCGCATGTTTGGTCTCCTGGGACTTAATTATTACATTTTTTATGACGACTAAAAAATTATATTGGAAGTTTATTGAATTATCTAATCGACCTGTTTTTGGATAAAAACAAAAAAAAAAATATCTCTGGAGTTTTTAACATCTTCAAAATTTGCAATTTTGAAAATTTCGAGGTAATATTTTCAAACTTTTTAAATAATAAAACAGAAATAAAATTTTTCAAAAAAATTTTGCAAACATATAAACAAAGGTTGAAATTATATTCTAAAATAAAATTAAACCAATTTTTATGGGTAATTTGCCTTGCAGGTGAGATGAAACCTCTGCGTTGCGTTTTCGCAACATTCGCTAAATGCAGTAGCAATCGCACAAAAAAATAATATTTTTCTTTTGTCGATTTTTGATATAATTAGGCGCCCAAAATGATTCTTGTAGGCAGTTTCAATCCTCTTCAAATATTGGAATTGTTTCTTGATAATGAGATTATCAATTTCATTGTTGAAAGCACCAATGCGTATGCTAATGCGGACAGAAATAATTTAACATTCAAAACAAATTTCAATGAAATCCGAAAATTTATTGGAATAATGTATTTTTCTGGATTGCATACAGTTCCACAGTTGGATTTATATTGGTCCAATCAACCAGTCTTTCGCTGCAATATAATAAACGAAGCCATGAGCCGAGACCGTTTCAAACTTATCAAATCGTTCTTACATGCCTGTGATAACAGTACAATTGATCCCAGCGACAAGTTTGCTAAAGTCTCAACTCTAAACAACATGCTCAATAAGAATTTTATGCAGTTCGGAATATTTTCCCATCACCTTTCAATAGACGAACAAATGATACCCTACTATGGACGTCATTCTGCAAAAATGTTTATCAGAGGGAAGCCAATTCGTTTTGGATACAAATATTGGGACCTGTGTTCTCACGATGGATATTTATATCAATTCATTCCGTATGGTGGTGCAAGTGCTGATAATTCCCCTGAATTTGGCTTAGGGGAAAATGTTGTTCTGAGACTTCTTTCAAAGATCGCTGTTCCAGACCAACACACAGTTACTTTTGACAATTTTTTCACGTCGCACAAACTGATTTGTCGTCTCTCAGAATTGGGTTACTTCGCAACAGGTAATTTTAACTTATCATTTATTTATACTAAAAATTTCATTTCGTTTTTACCAATCTACAGGCACTGTTCGTGAAAATAGAACTGGTAAAGCAAAGTTGACAGAACCCAAACAAATGAAGAAAGAAAATAGAGGAACAATGGATTTTGCATTCGACAAGGAAAATGGAATTGCAGCTGTTCGTTGGAACGATAACTCCATTTTTACAGTTCTTTCAAATCATTTGATGAACCAACCAATCACCCAAGCAAAACGGTTTGATCGAAAAAAAAGGAAACATGTCAACATTCCCATGCCCAATGCAATCTATGAATATAATTCCACGATGGGAGGAGTGGACTTGTTTGATAACGCAATCAGCAATTACCGGATACGTATTCGAGGAAAGAAGTGGTACTGGCCACTTTTATCAAATGCATTGGATGCAGCATTGGTAAATGCTTGGAAAGTTTATGGCATTTGCAAAAAGTTTGCAAAGGAAACATCAATGTCACAACTCCTTACTGCGATCAGAATCAAATATTCCGCCAACACATCAAAGAGAAGGGAATCCCAACAAAATGGTTCGATTTGATGAAACAAAACATTTAATAATAAAAATGGAAAAGCGTCTTCGATGTCGAAATTGTTCCAGCCAAACAATTTTTTCTTGCAAGAAGTGTAAGATCCCAATTCATCCAAAATGTTTCGATTCATATCACACAAGGAACCATTCTTCATAATAATATCATCATGAAGTCTAAATCTAACAACTACTATTAATATTAATATGTACGTGTTCACCTTTCCAAAAACAATATGTAAAATAAAGCTTATACCTTAATTTTATAACAAAAAAAAACTCGAAATTTTTTATTAATTCTGCTACCCCTTTCGGCTAATGTTGCGAAAACGCAACACGAATTTTCCGGAAAACAAGAAGGTTTTTAATATTTTTTTTGCAGATTTCACATAGTTAAGATATAAATAGACAGTATGTGAAATTTCAAGCTTCTAGCTCACCTGAAACTGGTAGCCGCCGGAAATGGGTTAACGGGACTACCTGTAAGAGAATTAAATCCACTATTCTAAAGTGGGTTTTTCAACCACTATACCGGCGACTTATGTTTGCTTCAATTAATCCGAACAAATTCCTATACTCATATTTACATGTTCTCAAAACTTCTAACTATTACTTGTCCCTATTGCTTAATCATCGACTGATGTTGTTTTCTCTGATTTTGATTAAAACAATTTATGTATCTGTATATGCCTATGTAAAAAACAGACAACAAATCATAAAACTGATTTCCTTAAATCAAATCGTTAAAAATTTTTAACATAAATTTTAATTGCAAAAAAAAACCTGAGATAGATAAATCCTGAACCTTCTGACTGATAAAAAGCTTATCATTTTGTCTGAAGTTTCTTTAAACTTTTTTTAAATTAAAAAAAAAACTTACCCGGTAGTAATAGTGTCCAAAACATCACAGTGATTACTGTTGCTAATACTAATGCAGACCAATGAATTATCCAAAATATTTTCACACTCCAACCCTGTTCCACTGCATCAACTGCAATAAGAACGATAAAATTCCAGTCAGAAAATTTATTTATTTTCTTGCAACTTTAAGAATTAAAAACCTCTTCCAAAATGCCATAACGTGTTCAATACAGCTCCGTAGGTAGTTGCAATCATGCACAAAATAAAACCCCAATCTGTCAGATAAACGAAGAATCTTCCGCCATCAAAAAGTTTGATTGCACAAGCCAAAACTGCTCCAATGTAAAATCCAGCAACGCACCAACGATACAATAAATACCAAAAGGATCTATCACCTTTTTGCCACTATTTTCAACAAATAAAAATACTATGTAAAATTTAATAAAAACAAAAATTCAATTTTCTATGAACTCACTTGTGATTTATAAAAATCCTCAACCGGATAGTAACTTAATCGAATATTTTGCAATTGAAATTGTTCGGAGACCGTGCTCGCAAATGTCGACCAACATCCCGGTTGTCTCATTTTACCGAAACCGTTTGATCGAGTGGTTGGTTTAATAATGAAACCAACATTATTGGCAGGTGATGTCGAAATCAGTCTTTTGGCACAACCGACCAATTCCATTTCCATGCGAAACCGCTTTTTTCGTTCATATCGGTGTTATCGGACAGAAGCTGTCTTTTTTACGGTTGGCCTGATAAGATGGCCCTGAAAAAAAAAATGCTTTAGATATACCTATTTATAACATATATAAATTTAAATTATGTTTTATTTTCGATGATTGTTATCGGAAATTAGAAGAGAACTGATATTGTATAGTGTTGAAGTACTTATAACCTTTCTCTAGACTCATATTGTAGATTACCTGATTTTGCAAAATTAGTAAGAAACGTTTTGTTATCATCGGGAATCTAATCATTACTAGGTTGACAATTTATGATACAGGGGGTTATTAGTTTTACTATAAGGTTTTTTCAAATCATAATGATATAAAATAATGTGTCATAAATTCTGGTTCTGATAACAAAGTGACTAATGAAGTCGTGTGCTTTTTTTTCTTAAGCAAAGTAATAAAGGTCGAGAATAAACTATTCAAAAAAAAGTTAAATTCATAAAAAAAAAATTGTCATTTCTAACGTTATTCTTATGATATATTTTGAATTCGGGAAAATCGGAAGATGAGTTCCTAGAAAAATTTTCAAGTATTTTAATTGCACACAGGAATGTGCGGTTATAGCGGATACAATATACAGGGTGTCCCGCAACTCAACGTCAAGCGGGTACCGGGTGATAGGGTATATTATACCCGTACTGCATATAGTAAGAAAAAAAAATTATCTCGCTGGGTTACGTAATAATAGCAATATTTAGAAAAAATATGAAAATCGATACCCAGGGCCACATTTGTATGTACTGTGGGCACAAATTTTGTTATCTTTCAGTGATTTTTTTCTACGTAATCCCTAATAACCATGCTACTGAATGCAATCTCGAAATCCAAAATGAATATTGTAAGTTCCGCAAAAAAGTGAAGTTTGACTAAGTCATTTTTCAAAAAAAATTTGTAAGCAAACTTTAACACATCATATTTAAAAAAAAATGTAGGACACTACCCCGACAAGTTATTAAAAAAATTGTCCCATTTTATCAAGTTTTCAAAATAGTTCAACACTTGCCACTTGCTGCTTCCATAATCATGTTACCAACATTTAAACCATTTTCGAGCAAGTAAAATTTATTTTTTTTTTAATAGGAACGTATTATACCATTGATGAAGGACTCCAGTAAGCCATTTCCTTAAAATATTGTGTAAGCTGCTCAAGTAGTTAACATACTAAAAGTCCTGATCCCTGGGAGGTTATCCGGACGAGGGCGAGGAGTAAAGCCCTGCAAAAGGGGGCTATTGGTGACTTACGCTTATACCACGGAAATAGTGCGCCGTAGCGAAAAGCCCATCGAATTTTGTAGAATTTTTATTATGACCACTTTTTTCCGAAAATCAACAGTTTCCGAGATACACGCATCGCAAGGAAGAACAATTACAAAAACAAACACTTGTTTGTTTATGTTTTTCATCAAGCATTCCATCATATCGTTAATAACCTGTTAATCTGACAAAAAATGTTCTTGGATAAAGTTATAGAGAATTTGATTTCATTGAAAAAAAAAATAACACTTAAAATTGATTGTTGAATGCAAAAGACCAAATTCACCTTTTTTATTTTGTTTTACATTTGTAAAATTATAACTTTACATTTTTTAAGTAAGCATTCAAGAATCTATTTTTGAGGGGAATTTTTTTTTGACTAATTTAAAGGCCACAAAAGGTTTTGTGGCCACAAAGTAAAGGCCACAAAACCTTTAATATTGAATTTCATTCATAAATACTCCATTTAATAAAATCTAATTCGACTATTTTTAGTCTTTTTATTGTTTTTATTTTCTTATAACTTCGCTTGGCCACGAGCATAACATCATAATTTTTCTAATGTCTAACTTTAATCAAAGTTCTTTAGAATAATATAATTCACAGGGAGTTTTCTCTGTAAATTTTATAAAGCAGTCGGTAATCATCGACAATTATTGCGTACTAGATTGGGTTTGATGTCATCTAGCTGATGAGCCCACCATCAAACTAGGGCGAAACGCAATGCTTGGAGTAAAGGCCACAAAACCTTTAATATTGAATTTCATTCATAAATACTCCATTTAATAAAATCTAATTCGACTATTTTTAGTCTTTTTATTGTTTTTATTTTCTTATAACTTCGCTTGGCCACGAGCATAACATCATAATTTTTCTAATGTCTAACTTTAATCAAAGTTCTTTAGAATAATATAATTCACAGGGAGTTTTCTCTGTAAATTTTATAAAGCAGTCGGTAATCATCGACAATTATTGCGTACTAGATTGGGTTTGATGTCATCTAGCTGATGAGCCCACCATCAAACTAGGGCGAAACGCAATGCTTGGAGTAAAGGCCACAAAACCTTTAATATTGAATTTCATTCATAAATACTCCATTTAATAAAATCTAATTCGACTATTTTTAGTCTTTTTATTGTTTTTATTTTCTTATAACTTCGCTTGGCCACGAGCATAACATCATAATTTTTCTAATGTCTAACTTTAATCAAAGTTCTTTAGAATAATATAATTCACAGGGAGTTTTCTCTGTAAATTTTATAAAGCAGTCGGTAATCATCGACAATTATTGCGTACTAGATTGGGTTTGATGTCATCTAGCTGATGAGCCCACCATCAAACTAGGGCGAAACGCAATGCTTGGAGTAAAGGCCACAAAACCTTTAATATTGAATTTCATTCATAAATACTCCATTTAATAAAATCTAATTCGACTATTTTTAGTCTTTTTATTGTTTTTATTTTCTTTTAATTTAACTTTCTTTAACTTTATCGAAGAATTTTGTTTGTCAGATTAATAGTTTAGAAGATAATATGTGTCTCATGTTTGCAGAAGACATTAAATTTTATGCAGTTATTTCAAATTCTGCTGATTGCCTACTTATGCAAAATGATCTTGATGCTTTTGGAAAGTGGTGTAAATTAAATGATTTAAATCTAAATCTAGATAAATGCTCCAGCATGTCTTTTAACCGTTGTTTATACAACATTGTTCCAATGTACTCTTTAGATAATGTTGATTTAAAAATTGTGCATGAAGTTAAAGATCTCGGTGTGACGTTCGATGAAAAACTTACGTTTCAACTTCATATCAGTTCTATAATTTCAAAAGCTAATTCTTTGCTGGGTTTCTTGAAAAGGAATTCTTTTGAATTTACTGATTCATATACATTAAAATCTCTTTATGTTAGTATTGTAACCCCTTCTCTGGAATACGCTTGCGTTGTTTGGAATCCAACTACTAAAAATGATATTCATAACATTGAGCGAGTTCAGAAAAACTTCTTACGTTTTGCTTTGAGAACATTTTTTGGTAGTGTTAATACTGTTAATTATCCATATCGTTAAAAATGTCTTTTATTAGGAATGCAATCTCTTGAATCTCGAAGGGAAATGTATAGTATAATGTTTGTTCGGGATGTTTTATGTAGTTATATTGACTGCTCAGCTTTTAAATAAATATTTATGCTCCTTCAAGATCACTAAGATCGAGGCCTTTGTTATTTGAAGTTTCACATCGAACTAATTATGGTTTACGTGAACCTTTATGTCATTGTTGTAAACTATTTAATGATACTTGTTATTGTCTAGATATAAGTTTTAATAGAATTGCTTTTAAAAATTCATTATCAGCATTTTTAACACATAAATTTAATAATATTTAAAAACACCTAATTTTTGTATTTAATTATGTATTATCAAATCTGTTGATTTTTATCGTAGAGGAATAATAATAATAATAATAATAATAATAATAATAATAATAATAATATAATGGAATGCTTGATGAAAAATATAAATACAACACTTGTTTTTGTAATTTTTCGTTCTTGCGATGCGTGTATCTCGGAAACGGTTGATATAAGAAAAAAAGTGATCATAACAAAAATTGTACAACATTCAATGGGCTCTTGTTTATTCTTAAAAAAAAGCCCCTTTTGGGGGGCTTTAGGCACAAAATGCACACTTAATTTCCCGTTTTCCTGTATTATTAGAAAACACATCATTTTATATCATTGTTTAAAAACGTTTTATGGTGCCGTGAAATAACGCTGTGCGAAATTGTTGATATAACGCCCAATTTCAACGTTCAGCTTTATTTATGATTAGTTCTTTATTTTTAAACCAAAACAGTTCAGTATTTTTAAGAATAATGTACCTAGGTTGTTTTTTGATCACACCAATAATAATAAAATTTAAGCGAGAATCATATTGGTGGCCAGGTAAGGACGAAAAGCGTAGCGAAAAAAAATTGCTGATGGGCGGATCAATTTGGGGTGTGAAAATTAAAAATTCGCGTGAGTTTTATGGGAAAAGGATATTACCAATTCCAGGAGGTAACGAAAATTGCAACATAAAAACGTGCTTTTTCAGAGGACTTCAGAGTGCAGTATAGGCTGCATGTCCCCATACCTTCCTCACAGTATACACCGAAGTGAAATAAGGCCGAATCGGTGTTATTTCACTTTATCAAAGCGAAATGAATCCGAACGTTGAAATTCGGCGTTATTTCACTTTGGAAATTGTAATAATGACGAATATGTCAAAAGTCAGGCGTTATTTAACGGCACCCCACGTTTTATGTTGTAAAAAAACCATGGCATTGCTATTTAACAACAAAAAAAACGTCTAGATGCTTTCAACTTCTATAAATACATAGCATAAATTATATGTAGTGTCAAATTCTACGGGAGCGTCCCTTGGAGCGTTTAAACACAACACAAGCGTACACACTTGAGTCGGTTTGTTCAAATGCGATATACGTGCGGGACCGTTAAGAGCATGGCCATATTATTGATTACATATATTATATATGTACTAACAACAAAAAAAGTTTGTATTTTATTACATTATTACGTATATTAAACATTTATACGTACATATATCCAGCAGACGGCTTATATGCCATGCTTTAATTTTCTTTATATAAAAGTTGTATGTTCACCTATGCATTTATTTTCAAATCACATGTTAAGTTATCTAATCTGAATCTAATTAACTACATATATTATTAAAATCGACAACTACTTTCATTGTAACAAATTAATTTTAAACTGGAAAATGTACAAATACGTCCTCATCCAAAATTGCAATTATCGAAGGTTATTAAACTTGTTTGTATGTTCTTTCAGTGCAATTACAGTTCGTTTCCCTTTCAGGACGCATCACAGAATTTTCACGTTTATGTCTGGCTCATAAATCACTTTAACACGACACTGATTGACTTCTAACCTCATGCAATTAATTTGACTCCAAACCGAGAAATCACAAAATCGCACTAAAAATATCTTCTCACCAAAGAAATGAAAAGAAAAAAAAATTTTTTTTAAAACAAAACCAAACCAGTACAGAATGAACTTCTATTAATGAAAATGCAAATTCGTTTATATTGCTAACCTCGGCAAACCATCCGAGACACTCTCACTCTCGAAACAATGTATCTCATAGTCATACGTTTCGCTCGTCCATAAATAACCCTCTACTAGTACAAGTGTGCGACAAAAGTGCATTCCGATTCTTGTGCTTGTGACGTGTGACATAACAATGCAAGTCCATCACTTAACCTAACACTCTTCAGATACTGTCGCACTCAACAATTATGTAGAAACTCAGACAAAAAAAAAAAGTGCACTCAGTTAGCCAGACATGATGATAGAACATGCGAAGTGACTGTGACGAGGCCCAACATGTCTCCTCTATAATTTCATTAAAGCCGGCAGAACTCGTCGTAGATCTCGTTGTCGACGGGGCACCGAGTTCAATAATTAAATACTAATTTTGGCAAAGTGCCAAATTCTCACACTTTTTGACAGTTCAGGGACGTTTCTAAGTGTGTCCCATCTCAATTCTCAGTAAGGGCTCTCAAAAATTTGTTTGCATCCATCTATATCTATCTAATTTGGCCAAAAAACCAAGGTCATTTATGTGAGTCTAATTTAATTAAATTAAACTTCTTTGATAAGTTTTATTTTTGTATGTTAGCTTTATTCTGACAGCTCAAAGTGTTAAACAGATCAATTACCCATCCACTAACACTTTTTGTATTTTTTTTTTTATTGATTTAGTGCGGCGAGGCGCGCGATAGATACACAGCCGGCCACATTCTAAGGCTGGCGTGTCGGCGATCATAATAAATAATAGTAACACCGCATTCGGTCGCTTGCAATCATTTGTTTCGGATGAATCTCGAGAGCAGCAGGAACTTTATTTTTGCTGCTCACTTGCTGAACTCTTTCGAGCATTTCTAAATATTTTTTTTTTCTGCTTTTTGTGCTTTTTTATCTGAGAAACTAAATATACGTAACACCGGTGGTTGAGTTGTGCGGTAACAATTATATTATGAAATGACTGAGTGACGATAAAAAATATATATTGTTTGAAAGTATCTTTTCTTTTCATTTTTAAACGTAACATATTCGAAGGATTTTTTTTTCAATTGATAAAGTAAAATATACAAAATGAAAATTTTGAAAAAATGTGCAAAGTGCATTGCCAAGGAAATTAAGTGGGTGAATTTTGGATTTGAACACACGAATCCAGAGGATTTTGTTAAATCTAAAGTAAGTTTTACAAATACATCTTTGAAAAAAAAAAAACAGTGAACCTATAAAAGAGACTACGAGTGTTAAAATGCTCTCATAAATCGAAGAAAAAAAAAATTGATTTATGTAACACCAAGGGGAGTATTTTATTTGTTTGATTTGTAATTGACTTTGAAGAGCGTCAAAATAGTGCATTTTTGTAATTCAAGTGGAAGGGGAGTTTATTTTATGATAACCTTACACAAGGTGTTTTTAAGCGTTTTTGATAACAGAGAATTTCAAAATAATCCAACAAAAAGTAAAAAATAATATCTCTATAGTGTTATGTGAACAAATCGTTTAGGTATATTGTGACGGGGAAAATTTGTTGTCTGTTCCAATTTTGGATGCGGTTGTTCTTCCGGTATATGAGTGTGCAAACATTGAGCACATGATGTTCTTTTTGGATAAGATTCCTATTTAAAGTATATAAATATTTATAAGTTAGTGACTTTTAAGTAAAGATTACTCATATAGTATAGGTAGGAAAAGAGGTAGTTATCAAAGTTTCTGTTACACCTATCTAAATATAGGTAGCTACATATTTATACAAAACTGTATTTACTGAGGTAAAATATTCAGATAGAACAGTGTTTGTTGTTTTTGGGTTTTTGATTTTACTCAAGAGATTGAATACCATAATTCATCAGAATTTCACAACATTTACTACACTGTCTTGTCCTATGTTTGGTCTCAATATGAACTGTGCACATACCTGAGGCATTTTTAGTTCTCTTTAACGAAATATTTTTTCTAATTTTCTTAAGAATTTTTAACAAATAAATTGTATGTGAAGTCGAAAATATTAAAATTCTTTATAGTTTCACAAGTATTTAATTATTTGTTAGAAGAAGTAAAAGTGAAAGAAAAAGTTATGAGTTATTATGCATCTACACTTGAAAATGTTGGTTGTAAAGGATTTGATGAGTCCCCCGAATTGACGACGTGATTTATTGGAAAGGATTGGACGACAACACGAACAGTCCTAGAATATTAGTCATGTCGAATATATATCTCGTCGTTAATTCTCTTTGTTACTAACATGCCATAGTGCAGCCATATAGCTCTGGGACACCTTACACACAGCATCGAAAACAAATTAAGGCTATATAAACACTTAAGTTGTTTTAAAATTAAATTACATGGTTTAAACTATAATGAATATTCTCCATAATGGAAGTGTTAGATACCTACTTATATTGAATTCAGATATTGGATTGTATGAAGTTTAAAAAATTTGTTCGTATAATTTTTCCTAGAAAATTTTGTAGTTAAAGCTAAAAAACAGCATGCAGAATTAAAATTGCTTCCCTGGCCTTGTCCCAAGGTGTCCGGCCGAATACCTACACTATTTACCAGACTGATTGTTACGCGACGTATAAATGTCTAATGCCTTGCCGGAAGCGTTCCGAAAATTTTAATTTTGAAACTTGCGGGGAAGTGCTTGCAGTAAACAGTCATACCATGCGATGAAACTGCTTTTTGCTACAAGCGACTTGCAAGAAAAATTGCGGCAAGCACTTATTGGGTCCTTATTTCATCCAAATACATACAAATTGTTTATTTTGCTTTATTTTGTAATAGTCCGGGATTAGAAGGCGACCGTATAGAATTACCTATCTGATCGCGGCTTTTAGAAAATTGAACACTAACCGATAGGTTCAACCCTAATATTTACAAAACTTTTGCTGATACATTGGATCAGACAATTATTGTCATTTCCGGTGTTTTTTCGTGTTTATATATTTCAAAGCCAAACAAATTATGTGTAACCATTTGTATTGTTAAAAAACAGTTTTTTACACAATCTGTACTAACGTAAAGTTATAAAGATAAGTTATTTTCCAAAGTTATTTTGAAAAAGTTTAACTATTCCTCAACTTGTGTGGGAAATGACTTCAACTAAAATAAAGTGCACGACTGGGTCGCACGAACTTGCACTCGTAGTAATTAACAAAAGTTAATTAACAAAAGTTAAATTAAATTAAAAAAAAATAGTTTTAATATTTTTTTTTTAAATTAATCAGAAATACCAACTAAATCATGTAAAAATCAATTTAGTTTAATTTATGTGAAAAAATTGAAGATATCTCTCCTTCGGCTCGATAATTAATTAATAAAACAAAATGATTAAATTTCCCAATGTTTCGACTGAGATTTCAGTCTTCCTTAATGGCGCTTTATTAAACATAAAATTTTGTTGCCTGAATATAGGTAATCTTACCAAAAAAAAAATTATTCCAAAATCGTTAGAGCGATTTTAAAAATAAATCGATGTTTACTTATTAATATTCATAAAAAGTTTATTTTTACTAATTTGAAGTATGCCAATTTTGCTAAATAGTTTGCATTTTATGCACAAAAACCTATTTTTTTTGTCAAGCCCTTTTCCAAATATTGAATAGGTATACAAAAAAATAAATTAAAAAAATTAGTTAAAATTGAAATTAAGCACTTTTGCCAGAGTTTGGTATTGAGGTTTTATCAAATCATTTAGATATTTAAAAAAAAAATTCGTTTAAAATCGACTTACCCGTTCACATGATACCTACCTGAAGAAAAAAATAACCGTTCTATGGGAGGTAGCGTTAATAGGCTCACCAAATTTTTTTCTCCGCTGAACGAAAGACAATCAGAATAAAGCTATCTCTAATTTTTTTTTTAAGAAAATCTATGGTGCCGTTTTCGCTAAAATTAAGCTTCTTTATAACGGTGATATGGGAAGTACCGTTATTTTTTTCAACAAAAATAAAATAAAATTTCTTCTCTAAGGAATTGTCAAGAATCCTTATGCACCAAATTTGAAGGAAATCGGTTCAGTCGTTGAAGCTGTTGTTGCTGTTATAAACAGAATGACAGACAGACATAATTTCCGGACCCACTTTTTTCGACTTCTCTATCGTTATGTCATGTTAAATTGTTATTATTGTTATTGAATCTCTTTCCCACAACAGGCTACTTATTTCTGTAACATTGTGTCATCACGCAACTTTTTTGCTGGACAGGTTTAAAAAGGTACTTCAAAAGTAATAATTTTTTTTTCAAAATAAACTCTAATAATTGTAATAATTTCTACTGATATTATTAAACCGTCCGTTAATATGTAAATACATAATAAATAAATCTTCCGAGTCCGACACTTTAGCAAAAATAAAAATGGAGGTCAAATCAATTTATTTTTCATTCTTGTTTTTGCTAACGAAAAGAATAAATGGTTTAGATAAACTTTGGCGAACTCAAAATTTTGTAAAAAAAAAAACAAGTATTTCAAGAAAGGAAGCAAACTTTAGTAACATAATATTTCTTGCTTGGCTAATATAAAAACAATAGTAATATCTTAATATGATACATCATACTGTGCAAACAAAGATCAAATTTTTGTTTAGTAAAACTTTATTGTCTGCTATATTTGGTGAATTCATTAATTAGTTAATTGGGAACGAAATCTATGAATTGAAGCTCATGAGTAGAACACATCTAAATTGTAATGGGGATCAGTTTGTATACTGAATCATATATTCCTATCAATTTGGACTATGTATCGGATAATCTTTTAACTAATTGGACTATTTATTTCAATTATAATGACCATCGACATAAAAACTTTGTTGCAATTATAAAATTCTAGTACAATTGTTCTTTTTTTTCTACAAATTAAAATAAAGAAGACGTCATTAGTAATAATTGGAAATTAATTTCCTACTTTTTTGTTCATTTGTAATTAAAGATATTAAAATAACCAGTTGCGATTAATTTGTTTACGATAATTGTAATTTTTCTAAGTTATTAGTTTGTGTTATATCAATATTACTTTGCATGGTTATAAAAGTTCAGAATTTGAATATTTCAAAGGTGAACGATATTCCGTAAGTATACAGAACACAAAAATTATATTGGATTTAATATTTAACGATTCAAAAATATATAAATTTATAAGTAGATATAAGTTTTATTGAAAATAAACTTTAGTTCATAGGTTTAATGTTTTGAGACACGAATATTGGAAGATTCATATTTCATTTACATTTACAACTAATAAAGGTCTAGTTAACAGAAATGCAATTCAAAATGATCGCAGCACCTTTCAGGCCACACTATTATGTAGCTAACACATAAATGACGTTAGGAAGTTCTTCCCTATTTCACCATCAACCGCGTTGGATCACGAACTTTAGGAAGTGTTTTTCCGGCTCGAATTATAACAAAATGTCCTAATTAATTATTAAAATATTTTGTAATATTGCACTTATTTATATAAATTTGCTATAAACATTTTTACTATCATCTGGAAATGTGATAAAAATCAAATCAAAGCGGAAGAAGAGGCAAAAAGATCCAAAAACTGGAAAGAACTCCCTAAACTGAGCCAAGCAAAAATGCTTCTTGGGAACTATAACCAAAAACGATCTAAAGCTTGTATAAACCTGAGGAGAAACAAACTTAGAATCTCAACGGGTTTCCTCAGTGGTCACTGCAAACTTAAAAGACACCTAAACATCCTAGGTATATATAGTAGTGCAACCTGCAGATTCTGTGACGACCAAAAAGAAACGCCAAATCACCTTCTAGGAAAGTGTGAAGCGATAATGCACAAAAGAATAAAACATCTGGGAAGTTACAAGATAGAGGAGAGCGAATTACCCTCTCTACAAGTACTCCAGATACTATCATTTCTTAAAGATATTAAGATGGAGGAAGAGCTGTAGAATGAGTCAATCATCCAGCCCTAGTAAAGGGGCACAATATAGATCTAAAGGTCGCAGTGCACCACAACCCCTAAATTTATTCATTCGTTCATACTATCATCTGCCTCTGTATTGACTCTATTGTTTGAGAAATGTAACATGTTCGTATAATGATTTATTCGTTTTTCTTTACACATGTTGTCGGCGGATATTAAGGCCTACCAGTAAAAAAAGTAACGCTTTGCATGAGTTGTGTGTGTGGCTGCTTGTTAGCGGATGATACACACAAAAGCGCCCTGATGGCTGTTAAATAAGGAAAACTTGATAATTTTATGACTTTAAATTCTCATTCATTGACATCAACAAATAAACCAAGTGAATTTTGAATAGTTAAGTAGATAAAAGTATTAGACCGTATATTAAGGCCTATTGATAAGGGTTAATAAAATGTTAGTTTTTTTTTTGCTGCAGAAATTTGGTTTATTTTTGTAAATGCTTTAAATAAACAATAAAATAAAATTTGTTTATTATTTTTAATATATTTCAAACCGTCCTTAGCTAAGTCTCATTACATGCATCAACCTTAATTTCATTAAAATTTTGACCGCGACTATACTGCACCGCCAGCGACTACGAACACATGGTCTATTCGGAAAGTAGAATTTTGTATTACTCTTTCAAGAAATGCAACCGATACCTCTTTAATTACGAGAGTAATCTGGGCTTTAAAGTCCTGAATCGTAGGTGGTTTATCGGCGAAGGCTTTTGGTTTCCAGAAAATTTCCACCATCCACTTCCATTTTAAAATACTTTGCAATGAATCACTATTTATAAGAAACATCTAAATTGACAGATGAGAGTTTATTAGTTAGTGTTGGAACGAAATCTCATGAATGCCCAAGCTCCATTGAATTAAACTTTGATAGCTTTATAGGCTCTATAATTTATTGAACTCTCCTAACCTTTCATTGTTTTGTTAGACATTTGTTTGTTTAAACTGGTTAGCAAAAAAAAAAACGTTATTATAATAGCGAGGTAAGGTATGTTTGTATTTTACAAAAAAGTTACATGGTTTGAAATGAAATAAATTATTTTAATTAATGAGCTTTTAATAGTTTTGTTTTCGTGTATTTTCAGTGCCGAACTTATCGATACTTATTTACTGTTTCAGCTCCTATATAAATATCTACGAGGGTATACAGGGTGATTGGTTTAAGGTGCACCAAAAAGCTTAAGCGTGTAGGTGGGGTTAAGACAAGAAAAAAATCGTATAGGAAGAGGGGTCTATTTCACCCCATTTAAGCGGGAGGGGCAATTTTCTAAAAAATTGACAAATCAGAAAAAAAAAATTCTAAAAACAACGATGAATGATACAAAGTTTTGTTATATCTTTTCGGAAAGCCAGAAAACTATCCTTTTATTTTATTATTAAGAAAAAATTAATTTTCAAACTCAAAATTTAAAAAAAAAAATTTAAAAAAAAATTTAAAATAATTTTTTTTTAAGAAAACTAAGCTAGATTAAAGTATTAAGGAGACGAAATGTTAAATGTTTAAGAAACATTTTAGAATAACATTTGTGAAGTGAGCATGCAAATTTAAGTAGGTACTTGAAGAACATTCACAGTTAGGAAGAAATAAATCAGGAATAAAGAAGCTATTAATCGAGGTACCAAATAGAGAATGAATAAAGTATGAATTAAGAAGTGTTATACGAAAAATATACTTTTTAGTGCTTCGTGTTATTATCATCATTAGTGTTAGGAAATTGACTTTTTATTAAAATATTGAACAAAATATTTATTGTTAGTGCCCTTTTATTTATCGCAAAACTCATTCACTTTTTGCCACGTAACGTTGACAGCTACAAAAAAAAAATACCATAAACATACTCGCCAGCCAGTAAAATTCCAAGTACAAAATCAGTCATTAATTTTAAAAGCACAAAAAATCAAATGAATTACGGAGCACAATTAAATGACGTCTCGTTCTTGTCAAAACTCAATAAAAAATGGCTGACTTCAAGGAATAAGCTGTCAAATTTGACGCGTTCTGAAGCACATGCAGTTGTTCGTTTTTCTGCACAGCGGCTGAAGCAATATGCTTCAAATTTGGTATGTAGGGTTTGTAGGCTATTCCTTGGAGGGTAAATTTGATTTTGTCTTAACTCGAAAAATTACGGTACCTTTCTGCCTTATAACGCTTATAGAAAAGGTTGTTTTTCTCGAAAACGGCACCAACAATTTTCTTGAAAAAAATTGGATATGTTTTTTGGCTAATTGTAATTTTTTTCTGTTCCACCTATTAACTGTATCTCCCATATAACCTTTATTTTCTTCTTAAGCTTTCTCGTGATGAACGGCTGAATGGGTTTTAATCCAATTTCTATGTTTAAAAAAGACCTAGATGATTTGGTGAAACTTAAATACCAACATTTTGCAAAAATGTTTATGTAAATCAAATTTTTATTATTATTTTTTTTTTTTTTTTTGAAAATTCAATATTTGGAAAAATGGTTGATTTAAAATTTTGAATTTTTTTAAAACAGAATGTTAACCTCTTAGAACCGGCGTGTGAACTTCAATTTTATACAAAAAATATTTAATTATTAAATAAAAGTTTTTTTTTTTTTTTAAACCGCTCTAACTCTTTTAATTTTTTTAATTTCAAAAATGTTTTTGTTATGTTTTTAATACATAATTAAAAAAAAACTATTTTTGTTCATAATTAAAATCGATTTTTCCGAAAACCGCTTCAACGATTTTGATATTTTTTTTTTATCAAAGACATTTTTTGCATGCTTTGTTTTTGGTTTGAATCTTTGTAAGATATGGATTCAGAACTTAAATCAAATCCCGTTTGTAATTCAATCTATTTTAAATTTGCAAGAACAATTTCCTTATTTTATTTGTTTTTTGGTTAAACCCTCAGGTAACTTGCCGCAAGAGCAAGTTTGTGCGACCCAGTCGTGCCCTTTATTCATCTTCTCTATCATCGTAATGTCATGTTTGATTGCTATCTCAATTTTTTTTTCTTGCACGAATCCAAGACTTGTTTTATAGTATCTATCTATAGAGCACGTAAAAACCTAGTCCTGTTGTTTATTGCTGATATTAAAATATATCACTATGATTAAAGCTACATATGTATTAAGAAGACAGGTTACAGGTATTATAATATTTCATTGATACACATACATACCTATTATACATGTGATACCTATTTGAACACCCAAAAGTCCCGTAAAAATCAGTTAAACCGTTTCCGAGTTTAGACGAAACAAACAGAAAGACAGACAGACAAGCATTTCAAAAGTTTTATTTTTGGTATAAGTATTGTAAACACTATCAAATACATCCAGAAAAAAAATTTTATTTTGACATTACAAACAGACACTTCAATTTTATATATGTGTATGGATAGATTGGTTAATTAATTAGCTTCAAAAACTTCTAAAGTGTTTCATTCTATCGAACTACCATAGTCCTTTTAAATTTGTTCCTTATATAGTATCTAATAGGTATAGTTATATTTTTCAATTCATCATCATCTAACATAAAGTTGCAATTATACGAACACCCGCCGTTTCTTCTACACCCAAAGACTTTAATTTAATTTGCAATAAGTTATTCATCTAACTATCTTAAAAGTTTTATAATGTGATGGTTAGCGTCAATTTTAATAGTTCTCCAAAATAATAATGCAAAGTATGTTATGTGATTAATTTTATACGGACAAATGTTTACTAAAAAAATATTTGCAAACATTTATGAAGATATATATTTTCTACACTGCGAGGAATATGAATAGGTTCAATATTTTCATATCTACTATTAATTTTTCGAGTAGGTAACAAGCTTGTCACTCTTTTGGTGATTGTGATTGGAAAAAATAATTTCGTTCGAAAGTCTTTAAATTTAAAATCAAAATCAACTACTTTTTATACCTTTTTTAATGATTTTAACGACCAATCCTTATCCGTCTGTGTTTCTGCAATCACTGGACCGATTTAAAAGGTAAATATGCTGTTGGATAGAGGAAATGTCAAACTTAGTGATGTGGACTATATTTCTGTACAGATTTCTACGGTTTGGCAAAAAAACGACACCAAAATTGTACTTCTGGAACTCGAAATAAAAGGGGATTAAAATAATTATTTTGAGTAAAATAATTTTTTTATCACAAAATAAGCCCTTTTTTAATGATTTTAACGACCAATCTTAATCCGTCTGTGTTTCAGCAATCACTGGACCGATTTTTAAGGTTCATTTGCTGTTGGATAGAGGGAATGTTAAACTAGGTCGTGGGGACTATATTTCTGGAAAGATGTCCACTGTTTGGCTAAAAATCGACACCAAAGTTGTATTTCCCAAAAAATAACCCAGATGACGTTTTTGAAAGCGGCCATTGTCAATAAATTATTAGAAATACTGCAAAAAAAACTTTATACGTTTCGGCGATCCAAAAATTTTTATTTCTGCTTTTTCTTAATTTTTTTTAGATAAAAATCACCCTCATCACCAATCACCAATTGTACTGCGGATTTGCTTTTCCAACATTTGTATGGAGTGCAGATGCCTTTCGTTTTCAGTAATTCCAATTTCACGAACAATTATTCCCGCGTATGGCTTGTGGATTCGCTAATAGCAAATCTACCGAAAGTGAGTAAGACTCCCTCCGCAACTCATTCGCCGGATTCGCTATAAGGGCTTATTAGTTTATAATTGTAATTAATTGAAAATGTGTCATTCAGAAAAAATGAGAATCGAACATTTGTGCGACAAATACAAACCGAAAAAGTTACAAGAATAGTGAACCTATTCTTCTGACCGGCAGTGTGTGTGTATATTTATTTCAAACTTATTTTGTTGTATCCAAACTTTATTTTAAATATGTTGTTCTGTTCTGGATTTTTTTAAAAGTTTATTTTGAGTCATTTAACTTAACGTCACTTAGTATGCCGGGCAATGGGCGTTAAATGTAATCGTATGTTTATTTTTCAGTGAAATTTGTCTGTGCGTCATTTCTTTATTTTTTATAAGAAACAAATATGGTACTGGGAATCTAATGGCATAAAACCCCCTTTTTTAAACATTCTTGAGCGATAAAAAGGCAACTAAATGTATGAAACATTAGAAAGCGTCGTAAATCGATTTTTGTTTACAAACAAAAAAAAAAATGTATATATGTATAGAGTCAGGCGATCTTATCTTTTTGTTCACAATAATCTTATTTTTTCGACTGAATGACTGGCATATAAATGCAAATTACGTAGTCTTATAATATGAAATCAAGGGGGCAATCTTTTCTAAATAGATATTTCGTTCTCACGGAGAGCACAAATGTTGTTGCAGACTAAGTTTTGAATATAAGATTATCACATTTCTTATACCACAGCATCACTTTAAGATAAAAAGTTTTGTCATAACTGAATTTTTATTCAACACGAAATGTATATAGGAAAATAATATATGCCAAGAGTGCAACCACCTATAATTCAAAGTTTTTGCCGAAAGGAATTAAAATATTTTAAATGAACTCAAATGATTGTCTAAGGGCCGCGTTTGCCTGATATCATCGTCAAAAAATGGCGTATTTTAATATAAAGATGGAAAAGATTAAAACAAATCTGCGCGTTTGATTGAATTATATTAAAATTTCTTTCTAAAAACACATAAAAAAGAAAGGGTTAGATACCTCGATAGATAGATAGATAGATAGATAGATAATTAATTTGATTTTTATTAATTTAACTGAAGATATAACACAATTATCAATTTACAAAAATCTTAAAAGCGTGGCTGTGCCGTCTGCCTGATTGACAACAATTTTATTTATTTAACTTTTTTTAACATATGTATAATAATTTTGTACAATATAAACAATTTAGCTTTACTTGGTTACTTAAAACGCTTCGTTAATTATTTTTTGCCTGTATGCTAAAGTAATTTTGCAATATCGGAACAAACTTGAAGTATCGGCTTCATTTTAAATATTAAGGACACTCTCTTCAGATAGGAAGTCGCTTCCGAAAGCATCTCGCCTTGTTTCTCGCAGTGCTGGACACTTTTCGATGAAATGAATGATATCTTCCCTCTCCTTCAAATTACACATATCACAAAGTATGGGTAGATCGTCTCTGTGTGGAATGAAATTGAGACTAAGAAGCTCTCCGCGCAGTTTTGCCACCATCGATATTTCTTCAATCTTGTTTTCATCTCGAAAATAGTTTTTGGGACCTAAGTTGTGTTCCAATCGACTGTATATTGATCTGTATAGAGAATTAGTTAGATACCTCGATTTTATCAGCGATCTTGACCGACGATTATAAAACGATATGAAAACATTTTATATTGTAAACCCTTAATCTATACACATAAATAAAAATAAAGTGTCTGTTTGAAATGTCAAAATACACACTTATAACAAAACAAACATTTTAAAATATTTTGTCTGTCTGTCTGTCTGTTTGTCCGGACTAATCTCGAGAACGGCTGGACCAAGTTTAGACGGGACTTTCACTGACCAATACGGATATGGAGTAAATGGTTAAAAAAATGAGACAAAATTATTTTTTGGTTCCAATAATAAGATATTCATTTAAAACGGTTTTTCGGGACATTCAAAATCAATTTTATATTTGTTATAGTCAATAACATATGTTTTTTAAATGTTTATTTTTATTTTAAAAAAGAGACACAAAATTAAATACAAATACTAAACAACAACCAATAATATTAACAGAGAATTTTATGTTAACATGGGTAAGGGTGCATCAAATAAGGCCTTTTTTTGAATAGTTAAAAATGATGGTAACACTGGTGGAAGACGTTTGAAGTGGAACAATTTTATTCTTGGCATATACAGGGTGAGTCATGAGCAATGCGACAAAATGCTAGGGCGTGTAGGTTGCGTTGAGACAAGAAAAAAATCGTATGGGAGGGGGGGGGTCTATTCCTCTCCGTTTAGCCGGGAGGGGCAATTTTCGACAAAACTGACTTAAAATGGGAAAAAAATTATTTAAAATCAACGGCTTCATTCACAATGCTGTGCGATACGTTTTTGAAAAGCCAATAACTTTTTTCTTTCATTCTGTGTTTAAATAAATCTATTCTAAGAAATAGTTTTTGAAATATTAATTTTCAAAGTCAAAATTTTGAAAAAAAAAATTGAAAAAAAAATTTCAAATTCATTTTGTTCAAAATTTTACGTAATTAAGTGCTAATTTTAATTTCAAAATTCAATGCTGTTATTAATTTTAAGTCTAAATAAGAAAACCGGATGCAAAAATTTTATGTCGTTCTCAAGAAATTAAAAAAAAAAACAAAACCACCTTTTTCTAAGAAAAACATTTATTTTTATCGTAACGAAGCAGTTTATTTATTTATTTAGCATTAATCTTAGTTTTTTTACTTTTTTTTTAATTGGAGTTTTATGAGAACGTAATAAAATTAAATAGTATTGGAATAACCCTGGATTAATATTATTTTCATTGATAACTTCTGAAAACTGACCTGTCAATATTTTTGCCTTGGCCTGCCCGCAGCCCATGGGTTCTTCCTGTTATGGGGACAATAGGGACAATAAAACCGCATTTTTTTTAATGAAAAAAAAAAGAAAATTGCAACGCAAGATAAATAAAAGGCATTGCAGTTTGGCTTAGTAATTATTTCCAATTTGAATATTAACTCATTAACACGTAACGATGTCAAGCTCATACACCCGAGAAGAATTAACGGACATGCATTTCTGCTACGGTTTAGCTAATGGTCGAAGTCGTGAAGCCGAAAGACTGTACGCTGAAAGATATCCCGATAGGAGGTGTCCCTTTAATAGCACGTTTCCAAGAATCCACCGATGTCTAAGAGATCATGGAGTGCTGGAGCATCGAAGAAGCGAAAGGCCAGTTTCTGATGAGTCAAGAATCTTAGATGAAAGAATTCTGGATTAAGTCCGAAATAATCCCTCCGTCAGTACAAGAAGGATATCCACTATGCTTGGAGTGTCCCAATCTAGAGCATGTCGAGTACTTTGGGCGGAAAATTTACACCCGTACCACTTTACGCCTGTTCAGGAACTCACCTCAAACGACAGGTTATTGAGAACCGAATTTTGTAGAACATTACTACTTATAAATGAAACCGAACAAAACTATTTTAGAAGAATATTCTGAACGGATGAAGCACAGTTTACTAGGGATGGGGTTACTAACTTCCACAATTTACATTATTGGAGTAGCGCCAATCCACACAAAAAAAAACAAAACAAATCACAACACCGCTTTAGTTGTAATGTTTGGCTTGGTATTGTTGGACACACTGTGATCGGGCCCCGGTTTTTGAATTCCATTATTAATGGAGAATCATACCTGCAATTCCTACGAGACCTTTTACCCGATTTATAAGACAGCGTTCCATTGGTTATAGCAGATACTTTAATCTACCAACAAGATGGTGCTCCAGCACACTACAGCTTACAGGTGAGAAACTGGCTGGATGATCATTTTAGTGACCGTTGGATCGGAAGAAGGGGCCCCACGGAATGGCCGCCTAGGTCACCAGATTTAACTCCCCTAGATTTCTATGCATGGGGATTTATGAAGAATTATGTTTACGAAGTGGAAATAGTATCATTGGAACAACTGAAGGAACGAATTGAAGTCGCTGGAGTCAAATTGCAGGAAAATTTGTCAAGCATAAACTTATGTGAAGCCATTACAAGGAGATATAATCTATGCCTTCTAAACAATGGAGATCATATCGAGAATTTTTTATAAGTACTTCCAATAAAAAACATAGTAAAAATAAAAGGAATAAAAAAAACTAAAAAAACTAAGATTAATGCTTCTTAAATTGCTTCGTTACAATAAAAATAAATGTTTTTCTTAGAAAAAGGTGGTTTTGGTTTTTTTTTAATTTCTTGAGAACGACATAAAATTTTTGCATCCGGTTTTCTTATTTAGACTTAAAATTAATAACAGCATTGAATTTTGAAATTAAAATTAGCACTTAATTACGTAAAATTTTGAACAAAATGAATTTGAAATTTTTTTTTCAATTTTTTTTTTTCAAAATTTTGACTTTGAAACTTAATATTTCAAAAACTATTTCTTAGAATAGATTTATTTAAACACAGAATGAAAGAAAAAGTTATTGGCTTTTCAAAAACGTATCGCACAGCATTGTGAATGAAGTCGTTGATTTTAAATAATTTTTTTCCTATTTTAAGTCAGTTTTTTCGAAAATTGCCCCTCCCGGCTAAACGGAGGGGAATAGACCCCCCCTCCCATACGATTTTTTTCTTGTCTCAACCTACACGCCCTAGCATTTTGTCGCATTGCTCATGACTCACCCTGTATACTAGTT
Source organism: Baccha elongata (assembly GCA_951217065.1). Classification (NCBI taxonomy): domain Eukaryota; kingdom Metazoa; phylum Arthropoda; class Insecta; order Diptera; family Syrphidae; genus Baccha; species Baccha elongata. Next base: position 88,419,652 of record OX578272.1, on the reverse strand, counting down.
TTATTTCTTTAAAGATTATCTCCCTGTAAGCCTGTAAGGGGTTACCCTGTTTATCAAAATTGTTTTTGTTTTTAAAGAAAAAGTTTAAAAATGCATAAATCATCACATTTTCTAACACCAATAACAACCAAACTTGCAGGAACCTGCAGTCAATTTTAATTTCAACTGAAGCTTTATGGTTTGCTCTATTATTTCACATAAAGAACACAACGGAAGTCGACGGAAAACAAAAAGAAAATGATTATGATATCACAAAACACGAAAAATTACATTTTAATAAACAGTTTTTCAATTAAGTTGCTACAAATATGAATACAACTTTTTTACATAAAATTTATTGAATACATTAGAAAACACCTTCAATTTAATTAAACATGTTTAAAATTCAACCAAATTTTGCGAAATATTAAAGTTATTAAAGTTATAATTAATTGAAATTTGCAGGTTTTTTTTTTAAGGTGCAAAAATAAATTATAGTGTTCTCATTTTCACTGACTTTGAACATGTGCTGTGGCCAAATAAGTCGTACTTAAAAACAAAAATTGTACATTTTCTTAACCTATGCAAATTAGACTATCGTTTCCTTAAAATTTTACTTCTTAATTATGGAATTTTGAAAATCAACTTTTGTCTCGTTTTTGCATGCATTTACTCCATAGTGCGATAGCTAATGTTTTGTAGCGAGTAACAGGTTATAGCGTTAAATTCGATTTTCGATTTGTGAAAAAAAATTTCATAATGATAAAAATCTTACCACACTCAAATCGTTCTGTGAAAACGAAATTACACTGAGAGAAAAAAAGGAAATTAAAATTTAATGGATCGTATTTGATTTTCGTTTTATAATGGTAACTTAGCTCGAGTATATTTGATTTAACTATTCTTGGTTCTCAATTTTTTTTTTCTTTAACTTTGATTTTAAAATTTTCATATTCGAAGCTATTTTTTTTCTTTAAATCTGTTTAAATCAAAGTAGTTTTCTCTGAACGTAGATTTTTCTCTCGGTATATCTTTTTAGTATACACGTTGATAGCTGCTGTTTATCGTTATAAGTTCGAGAATCGCATTATCCGAGTTCAAGAAGTGATAAAATGAAGAGTCTCTGTGAAAAGCGAAATGATAAACTTTTTATCAGTTCACAGTTTCACAGATCGGGAATTGAACTCCAGATCCCTATATCTTCCGGAACCAGGGCCGGTTTTATGCGATGCTTAAGGGCTTGAACACAGAATATGTCGTAGTAACTCCGTAATGTTATTTTGTCATACTCAATTTTTTACTTTAACAAGATCAATCATGCCATAAAACACAGAAGAAAAAACTTCTGGAAAAAGTAATGAGAATTTTTGAGTCTTTCCGTAAAAATAAAAATAAAGAAATAAATTAAAGTAAAAGAAAATAAAGATAGAAGAATGCTTCATCCCTTATAACGACGTGCCAAAAAGACCGAAGAAAATATAGATATAAAGATAGCGAAACGGCTTATTACAACGTCTCTAATAATGGGGTCGAAACCAAAAGCGAACCAAAACTTGCTTCTAGAATGGACATGACTCTTCAACTCATTTATACCTCCTCTTAATATCTTTCATCCTTTTAACTTCCAATCCTCACTTGTACAGAAAGTTATTTCTTAACTTAGATTACCATCTATCATCTAGTTTTCAGAGATCAACCTGGCAAACCCCACAAGTAGGATGAAAGGAGAATGTTTTGATCACATTGGGAAAAAAAATAAGAAGTATCTGGAACCATTCGTTGTTAAATCTAATAAACAAGAGCAACGAAGAAGTTACAAATTTATACCACTGGATGTATTTTCTGACAATAACGAAGATTTGAAACAGTTTGAAGCGCCACAGAGAGCACAAAACAGCATAATTTCGGCTCCTCGCTTCTTAATTCATACTTGATTTTAACTTAAATTGGTATGCCAATTTATAGCTTCTAAATTCGTTCTTGATTTCTTTATAATTGGGTATGTTCTCTAAGATCGTATGTTCTCTTCTACTTAAAGCATTCTTAAATACTTCTTACACTGGTATTTCTTACATCGGTGTCATATTGTTTCTTTAATACTTCATTAATTTATCTAAAAAGGTTCAAATTCGTTTAGGTATTAAATAGGTATTTCTTTATTTTTTAATACTTCATTGAGCCTTCTGCAAATTGTATTATTGACAGCACCATCTGGTGCGATATCTGCATTATACTTGTGGTCTTTAAGAAAATATTTGTATACTAGCTGTTACCCGGGGCGTTGCTGCTGCAGTAAAAAAAAATAAGGGAGAAAACATTGATTTCGAAAAAGTAACTTTAATCATATGTAATGTACATTAAAATATACTGTTCTGAAAAATACTCTACATTCAAAAAGATAAGTAGCCTTGAAAAAGCGGTCGTCAATTATATTGAATATTATTTTTATATTCATCATTCTATCTTTGCTTTTCTTTCAATTAGTTTGTAATTTGTTTAGTGAATAAATAATTTTCTTTTTTATATAATTCCTGACGAGTTTTATTGGTAACACATATTGGTCAAACATTTTGCCAAAAGCTTTTTAGCTCATATATAACAATTTTTAAAAAAAGCTTTCCGAGCGACATCTTTGGGATAATTTGCTTCATAAGTCACTCCCTACAAAAACAGCTATTTGTCAGTGAAAGTCCCGCTAAAATCGGTCCAGTAGTTTCTGATCGGTTCATATATAAGAATATGTGAAAAAACCACCCGACCGACACCTAAGGAGCCCCAGCGCCATCTATTGTATATTAAAAATTTATTAAATTCGTATCCATACCGAGATTATGCTAACACACCTGTTATGTAGAGAGTATTTACTTACATTCATTCCACTTTAGATTTAAGTTTGAATTTTAATGTTAATGATTACAAAGATTTAAACAATTGAAAATTCGTCTAGTAATTTTTTTTTATACAACTTTCAGTGGCAAAAAGGTGCAAAAAGTCTTCCCTACCTAATATTTCGATGGATTTTGGCATTATTTTTTGTTGGATTGTTTGCAGTTTGTATGGCATTACAATTTTTTGGTGGCAAGATGTTCATTTATTTAACAAATTGGGGACTAACAATATGTGTCCTGACTAATGTGCTGGCAGCCTTATTAGTCACACAATGGTATTTCAATATTGGCAAATTGCCAGAAGAGATTGTCGATAAATCCTTCGATTCGACAACACCCAAGCTATTAAAATTCTATTGGCTAATACACTGTATAACATTGCATTTGGCTTTGGTCGTTACAACAATGTACTGGGCATTTATTTATGGAAAACAAAGTGAGTGTTTTTTTTTATTAAATTAAAGATTTTTTTTTTTTGGATTTATTCTTTTACATATTTTTTTTTTTTTAGAAAAAGCAAACAGATACCCAACGATAAGCTTCATGACACACACATTCAATTCAGTTTTTATGGTGGCTGATTTTATTGCTGTTGGATTTCCGGTGCGAATTTTGCACAGTGTCTACACAATGATGTTTCCTATATTTTATTGCTTTTGTACGGTGATCTATTATCACTTGGGAGGTTTGGATGAGTAAGTACATATAGAAATATAAATGTGAATATTGTCAATTCATTTACTATTGATCATTTAAAATTTAAATTTAAATCGATGATGATTTAATTGGGTAAACAGTGCCGGTAGCAACTTCGCCGTCTTTAAAAAGCATTGATAAAAGAATTAAATATAGAAACAGTGTCGGTTCAACGTTCTGGTAGGCCCTGAAACGAGAATTTTTGCGGGGCCGTAAATAGTTTTTGAGATTGTAGGTAGATACAATAAGGCAAAACAAAAAATTAAGAAAACCATCCAATACAACATTACGATGATAAAGAAACCATCAAAAGTTGATCCGAAAACATTAGTGCTGTTACGAATTTATAGTTGATATATTACTTTTTAATAAAAGAATAAGTAGAATATTGATGTCAGGATTCGAACTTCTTTTCAGGATTTGAATTTGAAGTAAAAAAATGAAAGGAAAATATTTTATTTAGATTCGAATATTTGAGTACCAGATGGTACTCTAAAATTGGAAAATTATTTTAGAAAAAAGAATTGAGAAAAGACTGGGAGACAATTTTGACAGGAATTTTTGTTGCCGGCGGTGATGTCTTTTATCAAAATAATTTTTTTAATGTATTGATTTTTTTAACAATTAAAATATAAACTAATTTCGAAAAAATAAAATACAGAATATACGGACAAAATACACGAAGGTAATTTACCACAAAAGCAAGTTTGTGCGACCCAATAGTGTCTCTTTATTTGCTAATGAACGTAACAATAACAAAAAATAAAAGTAAAAGTCAAATTTGCGGAAAAAACTATACAAATAAAAGTATTGAAAAATGTGTTCCAAGGTTTATACAACACAAAACGAAACGAAATCAAATGGAAAGAAATTTCGAGGCGTTTATTATAAAATTTTACATGAAACTAAATAATTTTTAGAAATTTTTTAATTCTTATTTTGCACATATCTATGATCATTTGATTGTTTGTAAAGTAGCTGAGTGCAATGCACTGTGATAACTCTATACAAGTCATATGGGTTATCGTATATTTATACAGGGTGATTGGTATAAGTTGCGCCAAAAAGCTTGAGCGTGTAAGTGGAGTTAAGACAAGAAAAAAATCGTATGGGAGGGGGGGTCTATTTCCCCCCGTTTAGTCGGGAGGGGCAGTTTTTTTTAAAACTTGACTTAAATCAGAAAAAAAAATTATTTAAAAACAACGGTGAATGATACAAAGCGTTGTTATATTTTTTTGGAAAGCCTGTTTTTGACTAAAAATTAATAAGAGCATTGAATTTTGAAAATAAAAATAATAGTTAATTACATAACATTTTGAAAAAAATTAGTTTAAAATTTTTTTTTAGTTTTTTTTTCAAAATTTTGAGTTTGAAAATTAATTTTTTAAAAACTGTTCACTTAAACAATTTATTTTAAAAATTAAATAAAAGAGTAGTTTTCTGGCTTTCCAAAAAAATATAACAACGCTTTCTATCATTCACCGTTGTTTTTAAATAATTTTTTTTCTGATTTAAGTCAAGTTTTTAGAAAATTGCCCCTCCCGCCTAAACGGGGGGAAATAGACCCCCCCTCCCATACGATTTTTTTTTGTCTTAACTCAACCTACACGCTCAAGCTTTTTGGTGCATCTTATACCAATCACCCTGTATATAATGAATTCGAAGTATCAATATTATCTTTAAACCTTTTATATTTCAGTCTTTTTTTTTAATATTTAATAAAACGTTTTCAAAATAATTATTGTATGTAATAGTTACATTTATAAAATAGTGATGGACTTGAATAAATAGAATTCTGAATCACACGCTTTTAATTTGCAAGAAATTATTTTGACTGTTCGAATTGCTTCGGTTAACAAGCCTTTTCATTGATTTCAAGTATAAATCTATAAAGCTTTCTACAAGCCTTTACATTAAGATTTTGTCGGACTAACTTTGACAAACCTTTCAGCGACCTTATGAAAAGCGTTCCTCCGTATGGCTTGCTTGTATTTTCTGCCAAATGCTTTAAGTAAGCTATTATAAAAAATATTCAATAAAAAAAAGTATCTATAAATAAGCCGTATAACAACACTAAAGTAAAAATAGCTTAATAAATTTTTGAAATTGGACCTTACACAAGTAAAATTGTTAGTTGGGAAATGCTGTACCAACTAAATTTAAATGACATCCGCACAAACAGACGGCATGACAAAACCTAATTGTTTAGGGTTCTCTATTATCGTAATGTCAAGTTTGATTAAAACCTCGAATTTTTTTTATCCGAAACCCTATTTAGCCAGTAAAAAAATGAGGCTTTCAAAAACCTTAAATGCTTATATTAAATTTATTTGATATATTTTTAAAAACGAAGACGGTTTGAAAAAGTGACCTTGTTTTCAAACCCATCCTTTATTGTATATGTTAAAACCGGTTGTCAAACTATCATACACCATAAAGGGCAGGGAAACCTTTTTTATTTGATTTTAATCATTATAAGAATATAAATAAAAAAAAACACAATTTCTTGTTTCTTTTCAGATGTGAAAATCATTTCATTTATCCAATCTTGGACTGGACAAAACCACTCATTGGTATGACAACCTTCGGTGGAGTATTTGTCCTTTATTGTATCTTTACAATACTCACATTTGCTGGATATCACATAAAACTTTTTATACATAAGAAACTTCAAGGCTTCCTCAAATCACATTCAAGTGATTTAGTATAAGATTTTTTTTTATTATTAATTTTGAGTTCCTTCCATGGTAAAATATAACTAATTTTAAGTATAAGTTTTTGGTTACCTTTACATAAGTTTATAAATAAAAATGAACATGTGTAAGGTAAACTTATTTTATTTATATATATTCATCAATTCGAATGTTGTTTTCTCATAAATAACATAAACATTTATTTTTTAAATATGAAAGCCATTTACTGTTATAAGACGATATATTAGCGATTAAAGAACAAATGTCAATGATACATCCAACTGGAACAGACAGGTGGGAAATCACATGTAAATTTTTAATAATTAAAGTGTAAATTTTATTTCGTCGAAAGAATGTGCGAAAGTAAGTATGCTATGATTTGCAAAAACAATGGAACTAAGTTTTTAAGGGCAATTCTTTGCAGTTAAGGAATTTATTTTCAAGAAGTAAGAACTCTTCTTTATTATCATTAAGTGAGTGGAGGTATTAAGAAATAAAAATTAAAGTAAATATACAGTATTTGAGTAAGTTTTTAATAATAATATTGATTTTCATATTTCTTCGTTGACAGCTGCAATAGGCCAAGGACTTTCTTAAAGTCTATAAGATAATGAGTGTCAAAAATTAAATTGATAAAATGAAAATTTTAATGTTTAAGTAATTGCTTACAACCTTTCAAGTGCATATATGAAAACTTAATGGATACCTTGTTATAAATTTATAAAGAGTTAATAGGTTTCTGAAAGTAAGTGATATCATTTAAAATATTTAATTTTTATAATTGGTGTTCAATTCAGATAAAAAAAATATTTCTTAAGACACAGGAAAATAGTCTTAGTGCTTTTGAGCTGAAATCAAGTTTTTTTTTTATAATCTGCACCCCAAAAAGTTTGGCAATACCCTTAATATTATTTAACACATTGAGAATGTTTGGGGAAAACGTTTAGAATATAAGAGGACCGATGAAAGTTCATTTAAAAACAAACTGTCTTATAAAGCATTAAAAATTCGTGTTGTGTAATTTCAAAGATAGGTTCTCCTGACAGTGCAAGTAATACGGATATATTGTCTCAGACAAAGAATGCAAGAGGCTTTTTCTTCGAAAAATTAAGTATTCAAATATAAAGAAAGAGAAGAAACATTACGACGATGTCCTTTTTGGACTATTGGACGGATTTATACATACAGTGGTTGGAATAGTTATTATTTTGACAAAAATCAAATCTTTCTTTCAACGACACTATTCAATAAAGGGTAAAGTTTAATGAGTGAAAGTTGACAGTTATTCAAAGACTATTTTATGATTAATTAGTAAGTATTCAATTTCAATTATTTTGGTAGTTTTGCTCAGTAAGGCGGCTTTTGTTTGATTGAAATTGTTTTTTTTTTTAATGACAAAAGTATTTTAACAAGATTATATAATTTATATAATTTATTTTAATTTTTGAGGATGAGATCATTATGTCCAATTAGTACAGATTTCATTTTGTGCAAAATATGACTGAACTTATTTAAGAGAGAACATTTACTGTTGCAAATTATAATTTCGAGGTTTCTGCTGAACGATTGAACACAGAACTGAATTTATGATTAAAAATAATAAAAATAAAAAAAAAGCACTTTCAATCAAACAAAAGCCACCGTATTGCACAAAATTAAATGTCTGTCTCCCTATTAATAAACACTAAACAACAATGAGTTCACGCTTACACACCGCATGATTCGCAATTTCTATTAATAAATGTGTGTTACGTTCAAATGATGAAATAAATACGAAATAACTTTAACTCACCGAAATCGACAGAATAACTTTATGATATGAATTTCTGTTAATGTTCCCTTTCCAGAAAACATTCTTACAACGCTCTTTTTTCACACTTCAAGTCAGTGCTAAGGCTAACGCATAAAATAACCAAAGGAGTACTGTTTCATCAGTGTGTTTAGTAACTCATGAGTTAAGGAGCGAATAGTTTTTATTAAAAGGGCTGCTACAGATTAATCATAACATAGTCTTTGAATAACTGTTGATTTTCAGTTTTTAAACTTAACCCGTTATTAAATATTGTCGATGAAAGAAACATTAAATTTTTGTCAAAATTATTATGACGACCACTGTATATTTTTATAATTTTACTTCAGTAAATTTATACATCAGAGCTGGCATCAAATCCTGTAGTTCAGATTTTTCGCAGACTTGTTTATGATGTTGCGTCAATAAATAATCCAAGTGTTCTCGAGCGCCGAACGGAACTTATAGTAAACAAGTCGACAAAACCGCGAATATTTCATATTTTTTTAAGATTTTAGCCTTAAAACTCTAAAGCGACCTTTACACGGTCAGTCATTTGACATCAATCTGTAATATAGTGTTCGTAAATTTAAGTCTGTATACGTGCATTTGTTTGACGAAAAATCAAAACCCTTTTTTATTTTGCCTGATGACTGATTATATGTGTAGGTAGATGACTGATGTCCTCTGACTGACCGTGTAAGGGTCCGTCTACAAGATTTAAACAAACCACAAAATGCACGGTTAATTTCCCATTTTCCTGTATAATTGCACTTGTGTTAATAATTTTGCACCTTTTTCTTTTCCCTCTGTTATATAAAGGTAGTGAATTTTGATATTTTTTTGTTGTAATCGTTTGAAGAAAAAATTGAATTCTAATAATTCATAAATAAATGCATTGTGCAAATAATTTTGCCAATGACTGTATTTAAATAATTATTTGCTATCATTTTATAAGACAAGCATAAAAATAATCCTTTATTTAGACAACATAAAAAGATAGTATAATTTTATATTTGCCAAATTGTATTAAAAAATCATTAAGCTTATTAATTACAAAGTTGTAAAATGAAACAGATGTTCCTTGATAACATCAATTATCATTAACAATAATAAGTTGCTCTCCTGTTCTAGTGTCTAGTCTGTAGACAGAATTCTGTATATTATTATTATACGAATGTATACAATTAATTATATACATATTTAGATTAAAACTTTACCTATGTAAAATAAAATAGGAATCCAGTATAGAAAACCAATACATTTCTATTTTTGCGCAAAATTGATAAGAAAGACTTAACAATTGAAAACAAACAGTCATGCATGTTTTGAAAACAAATATTATTTTAATTTAAATAAAGATTATTTCATTTGATAAGCTACCAATTATAGATCTATTCGTTTGTCCAAATTTAGATGTAAGCATACATCACTTAAGAGTTTGGAGACGATTTATACGCGTAGGCCATAGGGGAATAGTACAGAAGTGGGAAAAAGCAAACTTTAGACCTATATTATTTTTTTACACCATAGAGTATATGATACTTAAAAAAATAGAGGTAGTAATTTTTGCAAAATACAAATTAAATTTATTTTACTTTTAAAGAAAATTAATAGAAAAAATATGGAAATATGTATTTTGGATATGAAATTTAATAAATATACGTCGAGTCATTAAGGAGTGTGTCATAATAAAATAAAGTGCACGACTGGGTTGCATGAACTTGCTCTTTAAGCAAATTATTACACAAATAAAATTAAGTTTAATATAAATAAATTTAATATTTTTTTTTAATAAAAATGTAAAATACGAATAAAATCATATGAATTGATTTTTTAAAAGTGCTAAAACTACTTTTTAAGAATATTCAAACGAAAATCAAAGTATGCAGAAGATTTTGTTGAATGCAAGTTTATCAAAAAAATAATTCCAAAATCGTTAGAGCGGTTTTTAAATAAATCGATGTTTAATTAGTAATAAAAAAAAATTTTACGAATTTAAAAAATGTCAATTTAAAGTACTAAATAATTTGCATTTTATGCACAAAAAATAGCTTTTTTTTGTAAATTACGAATGACAATTGAATAAAAACCATCAGTAATTTTTTTGAAGAAAATCGTTGGAGACGGTTTTCGAGAAAATTAAGCTTTTCCGAAACCGTTATATGGCAGGTACCGTTATTCTTTGAGATAAAAAATATGTTTAATTTCTCCTCTAAGGAATGATCTACAAACCCTAGGTACCTTTAAAACGTCTTTTTTTTGCAATTTGGTTCAAGCCATTCCCAGAGGCTTTGAGTGCCGGTACACTTAGATATGACATATTTTATTGTTGTCTCGATTTTTTTTATCGAACTTATAACATGCTTTACAGTTTCTACAATAGTTATTAATTTTTTTCAAAATTTGTAATTGGAAAACAATAACACTGTTAGCTAAAGAAAAACAGAAATCAAATTTAGTTCTTTCAACAAAAAGTTTAAAAAAAAAAGAGTTTTGTTTTAAAATGACGATGAATTAATTTATAGGCTTCATTTTCATAAAAAATCATTAACTCTGAACATTCTGCTGAACATTTACAAAATATAAAATTTAAATAATTCTAGCCCCTGAATTTCATTTATTCGATCATTCAAATTGAAACGATCAATGGGTGAAGAAAAAAGAAAGATTACTGTAGCATATTCCTAGGCGCTTAACTAACAACCTTCACTATTGACTTAATGCAGTGAGGTGGTGTCTTCGTGTTGACTAAGCCTTACACACATTTTTCAATGTCATATGTAGCTTATCTTCAAGTATTCGCAATATATCTAATTATTGTTCTATAAACAAAGATATCGTTTACCTATATTTTTTTATCATTTTAACCTCCAACAAAGAAAGATAAAAAGTCCAAGACGCCATAATCACACCTTAATGACTTTCAGCCTGAAACTAGTTAGAAAAAAACCATATGCATATAAAAAAAATGTAAACAAATCAAATGTTTAATGATCATTATAAATCAAAACCATCGAACTGTTTTATTTCGACTCAAAAGTATGAGCAAAATGTTTGAGTGGTTTTTTTAATACAAAAAAAAAGACAATAATCAAGCTTTGGTGCAATTGAACTCAGAAAACAGGTATTTTGAGCTACACCGACAGGTAAGTAAAGTAAAAACAGAATCCAACTCGTCGTTGACTGAAAGTCAGTTGTCAGTCTAAGACACCGTTTCCAACAGTTCGGTCATAAAAGCTGTTATAATAATTTAAGGAAGGCTTAAGCCATCTATGCATGCGCGTTCGTCTTGAGTGGATTCTTATAAACGTGCGTTATTTCATAGCACTACTGCATGATGCATTAGGCCTTGACGGCTTTGTCGGTTTTTCACATTATTGCACATTCGACCTAAATTTTTGGACGAAAATTTCATTTCATGGTTCTAAAGTCATAAGTGCTTTTTGACGTGTATATATTGTTTTGACTGCTGGTTGATTTCGCACGAGGTGTAGACAAGTGTTTTTTTTGTCATCTCGATTGATGATTCTTTGCTTTAACTTTTGGTTAAATCAATATTACCAATTTTTTTTTATTTACTGCGATTAAACAAATCATTTGAAATGCAGGAATAAACTATCAAAAGCGTTTGGACTTTGTTGCAAAAAAAAAATTGTTTCTGTTCAATAACCCGCAGACAGTTACATGTGATTTGGTAACCTCATTGGCGCATTTATTCAATGAATATTCAAATCAGTTATTAAACGATAAGTTTGGTAAGTAAGTTTTATATTTATTTATTTTTGGAACGTGTTTGGAATATTTTTTTTTTTTTGTATGTCAAATTATCACATTGGATGAACGAAAAAAGCGCCAAGCATAATGACAGTAAAATGTTTGTTGTCTGACCTTGTTAAATTGTTGTTAACAGTTAATTGACATTTGGTTGAGTAAAGAGTTCCGATAAGTGTATATACGTACAAGGTTTTTTGTACACAAAAATATAGTTCAGTGTCAATAAAGAGGACATATTTTTTTAAGTTAAGTGTTAGATATGTTTGACACCACAGCTGAAAAGTTTAGGAAATTAAAAACAATTGTTTTTTATCAAGGAAAACAACAAATAATAAAGTATTTTTTTTTAACATAGGCATTGCACTCAGGACCAAACATATCAAACTGAAGTAGGTAGATATATATAATGTACCATGCACATATTATTGGAACATTATAGCCCAGTTTTTCGGTGTGAGATCATCACAGGGTAAGAGTTAACCTAAACTTAACTCTGAAAATACGTTTTCCGGTTAGTTTGACAGCCCGAGTTAACACATAGTTAACTCACAAACTTGTCTGAGTTAAGATTGGATTAAATAAAACTAAAATTTTTGACATTATGCTTACACTTCTTATGATTTCTTTCAAAACTCTCAACGTTTCTGGCTTATATATTCACATAAATCAAAGACTAACATTATTTTCTACAAAAATTATCAAGCGGGATCATATGTGCCAAAGAAAAGACGATCCTCGTTTCGTCTTTTCACATCCATGCTTTTTTATTGGGAGAATACAAAACATTTATTATCTATAATAACTTTAGAGATTTCTCCATTTTTATCAGAAATAACTACAGTTCGATGAATTTCAGTTAAAAGATCCCCAAACAATGTATTTTTCGAATTACATGTAGGTATACGGATGACGTCTCCATGATCTCATACGGAGTTTCAATATTTCAATTTGGGCAGAAATTTTGATTATTTACATATATGTAGGTATCTATTGAACGTACAAAGTAGATCCTCATTGGTGAATTAATTTTTTTTTATTTAAACAGTTGAATAACTTGGGCTTGCATTTTAGCCCATAAAGCAAATTTTCTATACTGTTTTCAATTTTTAAGCCAATATACATATATATATATTTTGCTCCCCGAAATAACACAAAAACATGAAAAATTTAAAAGAAAATGCTCTAGACTTCATGAAAATTATGCCAACTTTTTGGAAAAAGGCTAAAAATTATAAAAAGATATATTAACGGTATGATTTTTGGCATCGCGGGAACAGGCACCTGAACCACCGAACTTTTTGGCTCCGCAACGACGTTCACCAGCATAAATAGTTTTATTGTATATAATATTGAATCAGAATATCTTTGATTTCCTTCATTGATGCCTTTGCGTGTTTTTGATAAAATGCAATTGTTTAGTAATAGCTTGACTGATCGCCTAGGTATATATTTTTGCAACATGATTACTACCGTTCACACGAACACGGATAAGCGACTTTTTTTGCGTCCGAACACATGAACAGCGTCTCTTTTGCTTCATTTTGCTTCGTAATTTCGGTGAAATAAACTCTGCTACAAGAAGAATTAGGTAGGTAGAAATGGCGGTTATTCTGAGCTATAGAATAACCCAATAAGCGCACCATCACAAGAAGAATTATATAGATTTAATAATTATGGATTTTAAATTGACACTTGATGATCATTACAATGGAGGAAATTAATTTCACGGGAAATAACTTCATATGGGAATTTTTTTAAATTGTTTTTCCAATAATTTCATCAAAAAGTAAAATGGTGTGAAATAATTTTTTAATAATAAAATGTCGGGAAAGCTACAGAATCGCGAATTACAAAATACCGAATGCGGAAATTCGGGATTTATTTGGGATTTTTTTGATTTCTAATTTGCAAACTTTGAAATATTTAAATATGATTTTATAATATAATAATAAGAAGTAATTCTGTGGTCAGATGACAAAATGTTATGAGTGAGTTTTTCAAACTTTACGTTCATTTTTCAAGCTCAAAATGTTATGAAAAATTCCAAAGTTGTTTTCACATATTAAAGTAAAAATAAAACTTTAATTTTTGAAAACAACTTTTTAATTTTCATTAAAATTTTGAGTTTTAAAAACCCACGTAAAATTTTGAAAATTCACTTATAACATTTTGCCTTCTGATCACAGAATTGTTCGGCTAGATTTTCACAGGTGTTAACACAGGCACCTGCCAGACGACGTGACATACCCTAAGTTGAGCAACGAATTGGCATGAGTGGAACTAACTACAGAAATACCTAAAACCCGCGTAGCGTGCCATCCAGACACTGTAAAATAAGAAGACTGTTGACACAGGCGCCTGCGAGACAACTGGACATGACATACCATAAGCGAAGTAACGAAGTTGCATCAGCGGAACTGACAGAAACAACTAGCCCTTAGTTTCTTACAATTTCCATGAAAAAGGCACGCCATAACTTCATAAATGTTGAATGGATTTCATTTAAATTTAGTAACCCATTTAAGATTGGCCACAAGGCGGCGTTTAAAATTTTTAAGCTAAAAATATAAAAACTAAAATACGATGATAAGTTTAGTGGATTAAAATGTGTGTAAGCCCAGTTTGCGTAAAGAGCAGTAGTGCATTTTATTTTGTTCTGTGGAATAGGCTAGGCCTTATGGGAAAACAGTAAAAATAAAAACAAAAAACCGGCAAATACTAGTGAAAAGCTGCACTTATGTGAAAAACTGATTTTTTAACAATTATTTTGAAATTAATTGATTGTACGATAAAAACATAATTCTGAACATTTTTTAAAGACAATTATATAAGCAAAATTTTGTTACTGAATTTGTTTTTCAAAAAGTGCATAGTATTAGCAAAAAATCCATCAAAATGCAGCTTTGAAAAAAAAATCTAATTTTACTGGGATATTATTGAAATTGTTTTGCAAAAGGTTAATTCTATTTCCAAAAATGTTGTTCTACTGACTTTTTATGGCACAAAGGTTAATTTGAATTGAAAATTGGTCAATTTTAAGTAAAGAAAACTATATTAGAAATAGTAAATCATTGCGACCAATTAAATAAAAAATATGTTTCTATTTAATTTCTATACCATCAATCTTTTTACTGACAGTACACAAAAGCCTTTATAGTTAACATAAATAATGGCACAATCATGATAACAATGCTTCACCTAGTTACATACGTACGTATACCTGCATTAAATTGCCTTTTTAAATAGTTCATTATTAGATCGTACTTATTACAATAATATTTACTTTTCCGGGGTGAGAAGGGGCAACAATAAAAAAAAAATCACACACACACAAAAAAAAAGGCTACAAACAATGCAACCGACATCAGTATCAAGTTGGTAAATTAAATTACAAAAGAGCGTCTTGATTCGCCTAGCCTTTTATTGCCCCCAAATGACCCACGCTAATTACGCTAGACAATTTAACAATTATTTTTTTTTTTATTGTGTACTCACTGAATTATTCGTCTACAAACTTATAACCTTCCGACGAGTGATGGAATGATTCTTTAAGTTTATTTTTCTCACGTAGTAAAATAAGATACCTATACTTGATTATATCTTATGGGAAAATATTTAAGATGACATTTAAAAAATTGAATTTATTATGGAAAGCTTGTTGATTAAACTGCACTAAAAGGTACCATCCTGCATCCTTGTTAAAGAATAAGATTAAAATCTTAATGAACAAATCAAAAAGAGTATTTTTAATACTTTATCCATCAAACTTGCTGTACACCATATAATTAGCTACATTTTTCTGCTTGATTACGAGATTTATGAAAAAAAGAAACAAGTTTATGCTGACCAACCGGCTAATTACGTAAGCTTTGTAAGTCTATAGAAATAAACAAACTAAGTTTAGGAAGGTAAGTTTTTGCAGGCATACAAAAAACTAGGTAACCGATATCAATGGACTTTTGATGATTTCCATAATTACATCGTTTTTTTAACAATTTACTCTCTTAAAGCATTTGTTAGCTTATTGAATTTAATAAGCTAACTTTAATTGAAGCTATTAAGTGGTACACATAGTAGATATGCGCATTAGAAATAGTATATGAATAGCACTTCATTGCACATTTTATTTTTATGGTCGTCTTAAATTAACTTGTTATTCTTTCAATGTATTAAACATTTAGGTAGAAGGAAATTAATTAATTAAGTTTTATTTAAAAATGCACGGACATCCATGCTTTAACTCTCAGACTATAAGTAGGATTAGTCCAGGGGGCCAATTCTAGTTCTGTGAAAAAATGAAATGAAAATATTTTCACGCTTTCACCCTTATTTCGATTCCCGTTCTGTGAAAAAGTGAAACCATACGTCAAAAATGTTCATTTAAATAAATTGTTTTCATGCCCCCATTTGCAAATGAATGTTTTAGGCCCGTTTGCTCTAACTCTTCATACTTCAAAATAACTAGGTTAAACTTAATTCTTATGTTCGACATAAACTATTCTACGTTGTTACACAAAAATTATGTTCTACTTAACTATGATTTAGTTTCATGATAGAAATCACAGTTGAAATGTCAATATTGCACGAACAGTCAAATTTATTTTATTATTTGTAATTGTTTGCCTTGTTGTTTGCTCTATTATTTGAAGTTTAACAAATATTCTTGGTGTTCTTTTTTCTTTTGTGATGATTGTTCCTTCTAAATTCCAATTCTAAATTCATCCAAAATGTGACGTTCTATTATTTTGTGTTTCTGTCTTCGATTGTGTGTGTTTATTTTTTTTAGTGTGAATAAAATGGGGAGAAAGTTAGAAAGTACTAGTTTTTAAACATGGACATTAACAAAATATAGTAATTTTTGGCTTTATTTAATGCTTAAATTATGTTAATGTAGTACTGATAAATTTTTTTTTGGGATAAAATTTTTTTTAAGGGAAAAATTGTACTTCAAAAAATTCTTAAGTTGAACATAATATGTAAGTCTCTATGACTTACTTTTTCCTGCCCTTGAATTATGTTCAAGCGAAGGAGATATACGTTTGACTTTGAAGTTCTTGCAAACCATTTAGTGGAACTTAAGAAATTATGTACTTAAGGCTTTATATCTTAAGTATGAGCAAACGGGCTTTAGTGAAAGAAATTCGAAATTTGTATAAATTTATTCGTTTGACTTTTTCTTAGAACCAGAATCGGCCTCTAGCAACCTCAATAACTAGGAAAATACACAAAAAATCAAATTCACCCCTAAATTTTCATTCACTGAACGAGAATAGCTTTTTTGTACCAAGTGAATCGAAAAGGTGAAAGCAATGATTTAAAGCGAATGTGAAAACGAATTTTTCGATTCACATTTTTTCACTATCGATTGAAGTAGTGAAAGAAAAATTTGCATATGAAAATATTTGACGCTTGGTTTCAACTTTTCCTAGAACGAGAATCGAAATTGCGGTGAAAGGTGAAAATATTTTCATTTTATTTTTCACAGAACCAGAATAGGCCCCCAGTCAACGAATGATTCTAGGTGGAAAAATCTAGGGCATAAAAACTAAATGTGCAGCTTTGTTCAGACTATGTGACGAGGTAAACATACTAAAAGTCGCCAATCCTAGCTTGGCTGCAAAGGGGTGTGGGGGGCTTTAAAAGTCCCTTTTTCAGTTTTTCACATTACAACTCAGTAACCCTCGATCCTAGGAAAAAAATATGAAGTAAAAAATTAAAGCTGAAAAAATTTCCTAGAAAAAATGTTTTAACAGTTTTATTATATCTTCAATAGTTTCTGAGTAACAACCCTTAGAAGATCGCTTATATTTGCACAAAACTTAATGACTTTCCATGTCAAATTAATGAGGAGGGCATATTTGATTTTTGTGTTTGAAAAACTCAACTAAATTTCCGATTTCTGGTTTGGCAGGTAATATTAAGTAAGAAAATAGTCATCTTTTCATTGATTGCAGTTTTCTTTCTTTTAAAAAAGGATCAAACTGATCAAGTGGTTTTTTTCTATTTATCAGACTTTCTTCCACATATAAATTGAAATTATCGTTTAATTTTCCTTATGTTTAAAATGGTTTTCGATACGAAAGGGCAAAACAACATGGAGTAGCTGGTTAACTCAAGCTCTCCAGAATTTTACTTGTAACCAGGTTATTATTATAGAGGAAACGATGCACGTGATAGATATATTCACAATATTATAGATGGAGAAGCACTCTTTTTAAAAACAAGTTAAGTGCAAAGAATTCTTCCTACATTAAATGATCTCAAGCAACATGCTAATAGAGCCATATTCCCAGGGTTCCTACATCTGGCGACAGACACTAATTCCAAGTCCTGAACTACATCCTGTAACAAGTTGGGGTTGGTCTATAGGTATAATGATGGCCTTCATGTTCCGAACTAGATAACAATTCCTGTATCCGTTAGCATGTGCAGACCTTATTCGTTGTGGCTGAAAAGGATGTCAGAAAGGTTGCAAATGCAAGAAAAGTAATACGATATTGTAATATTTGCTTTGGACAAGAAAATAAAAAAAAAACATTTTGCTTATTGATAAAATTCACTTCCTGAATACCTAGAATAAATACCGAAATAAGATTTTGCTAAAAAAAAGTTATTGTACTTTTCAATAATTGAATAATTTTTAATTAGATAACTAAAACACTTACAACCTTCTGGTTTTCAATTTTTAACTTAAAACTAATAAGAGCGACTATTAGAATACGACAAATTACATTATTTATTTTATTTTCTAAATATATATAATACCTAACGATTAAATAAGTGGCCGTTGGTTTATATTTAAATTAACGATGTCATAATGCAATATCTTCAATTACTTAATTGTACATTACTTACAAGAAAACAAAGTCATTCTTATTCGGAAATATCCCATCATTTGAGTTCACAAAAGTTCATTGGAATAACCTGATTCAGTTGCTTATTGTTTTCCCCAAAAATAAAAAATCAGGGAATGCACAAAAGTGATTTAGTTTTATAACGAAAATGCTTAAATACAGGGTAAAGTTCTAATAATGTTTATTTCAAGCCATATATGGAAAACAGTAAACTGAATCATCACCACGATAATCGAAGAACATATACTTTTTTTTATTTAGAATTATATTTGTATATTAACAATGAGTGTTTGCAAAATAAAAAAAAAAGCATATAAAACATTTGACACAAAATGAAAAGATGAGATAGATAGAAAACCTTCGGATTGATCGGGACGTGAAATATTTTTTGTAAAAATTCGTTATAAATAAAAACATTTCTCTGAAGTTTTTTAATCGTTGTAAGTGATACATTTATACGAATACGTATACAAATAATCATAAACGAGATAAATTGAATAAAATTAAAAATTGTAAGTGCAGTAAAATTAAGTTTTCGTAAAACTTTAAATCATTGATTCAAAAGTTATATAAAAATAAAAGTATTTTTTTTTTATTAGTTCGGATGAATTCTCCATAATTTAAACAGTATACCAATTTAACTAAACTTGTTTTCTTGAAGTAGGTAAGTATCTCCACAAAGAAATAAACACACAGAAATCATTTTGTTTATAAAAAAAAAAATCCGGCCGGGTGTGTAACAGAACGAACCGCGCCACCGTCTCCCACCATTTTTTTTTACTTTCGGTAGTCAACTGAAAAGTTGGAATTACCAGGGTTGGCTGGCTTATTCTACGAATACTTCACTGCATTTTGTCCATTTAACTGGCGTAAGCGCGATGAATTTTTGCTAAACTTTGCTCCATCGTACTAAAAACAAAAATGGATGACGGGCTGTTCAAGGAACCCAAGAAAAAAACACTTGTGTTTGCTATAATAGTACATTTTTTATGTTTGTATTTGGAATACCTACAAAAATCTCACCGTTCCGTATCATTTAAAGAAAACACAAGTTTAAAAAAAAAGTACGTCAACTCTTGTAATAATTTATAGAATTGCAACAATTTATATTTGGCTTTTGACTATTTTCAATTTTGTTGTTGTCTTTTTTTCGATTTTGTGACTGAAAAAATTAACTTATATAACACATATAAATGTTCGCAATTCAAAAATGATGTCCCCAAAATGTTTGATAGCTTAGAATATTAAAAGACACTTTTTCCTCAAAAATTCTTATATAATGCACAGCATTGTATATACATTTCTATAGAATTTTCATGCTGAATAATCACCGCTTGGCCATCTTAAAAAACTTGTGAATAACACATTTTTAGGTTCGTGCATTTACTAGGTGTCTGAGGTTCACAACTTTCTTTAGATGGCGCTGCTCCATGATTGTACTATAGAAATTTATATACAATGATGCTCACAATATGTTATCACAAAACCAACTTTGAGTACCTCTGTCGAACTATTTTTTTAACTAGATGCTCGATGAAAGGTTTGACGAACTTGTACTTATTTCTAGCGACAAATATTTTTTTAGGGAAATAAAAACTAAAAATGTTTTTTATAAAGATGTTCTGCAACATTTCTTGAAGAAATTTTGGCGAACTGAGCTTATATGCAAGTAAAATTCTTTTCGTCATATCGCATACACAACACTCAGTGGGATAAATGTAAATATAATAAAGGGCACGAACAGGTCGCACAAACATGCTCTTGGGGAAAGTTGCCTTGGTGTTAACGACTGGAAAATTCGTCTGGGTATAATCATAAACGAGATAAATTGAATAAAATTAAAAATTGTAAGTGCAGTAAAATTAAGTTTTCGTAAAACTTTAAATCATTGATTCAAAAGTTATATAAAAATAAAAGTATTTTTTTTTATTAGTTCGGATGAATTCTCCATAATTTAAACAGTATACCAATTTAACTAAACTTGTTTTCTTGAAGTAGGTAAGTATCTCCACAAAGAAATAAACACACAGAAATCATTTTGTTTATAAAAAAAAAATCCCGGCCGAGTGTGTAACAGAACGAACCGCACCACCGTTTCCCACCATTTTTTTTTACCTTCGGTAGTCAAGTTGGAATTACCAGGGTTGGCTGGCTTATTCTACGAATACTTCACTGCATTTTGTCCATTTAACTGGCGTAAGCGCGATGAATTTTTGCTAAACTTTGCTCCATCGTACTAAAAACAAAAATGGATGACGGGCTGTTCAAGGAACCCAAGAAAAAAACACTTGTGTTTGCTATAATAGTACATTTTTTATGTTTGTATTTGGAATACCTACAAAAATCGCACCGTTCCGTATCATTTAAAGAAAACACAAGTTTAAAAAAAAAGTACGTCAACTCTTGTAATAATTTATAGAATTGCAACAATTTATATTTGGCTTTTGACTATTTTCAATTTTGTTGTTGTCTTTTTTTCGATTTTGGGACTGAAAAAATTAACTTATTGTGTTATATAAATGTTCGCAATTCAAAAATGATGTCCCCAAAATGTTTGATAGCTTAGAATATTAAAAGACACTTTTTCCTCAAAAATTCTTATATAATGCACAGCATTGTATATACATTTCTATAGAATTTTCATGCTGAATAATCACCGCTTGGCCATCTTAAAAAACTTGTGAATAACACATTTTTAGGTTCGTGCATTTACTAGGTGTCTGAGGTTCACAACTTTCTTTAGATGACGCTGCTCCATGATTGTACTATAGAAATTTATATACAATGATGCTCACAATATGTTATCACAAAACCAACTTTGAGTACCTCTGTCGAACTATTTTTTTAACTAGATGCTCGATGAAAGGTTTGACGAACTTGTACTTATTTCTAGCGACAAATATTTTTTTAGGGAAATAAAAACTAAAAATGTTTTTTATAAAGATGTTCTGCAACATTTCTTGAAGAAATTTTGGCGAACTGAGCTTATATGCAAGTAAAATTCTTTTCGTCATATCGCATACACAACACTCAGTGGGATAAATGTAAATATAATAAAGGGCACGAACAGGTCGCACAAACATGCTCTTGGGGAAAGTTACCTTGGTGTTAACGACTGGAAAATTCGTCTGGGTAGTTTTATTGAAAAAGATTTTCTGTATTTTACTTTTTGAATTTTTTTTTCCAAACAATATATCCATGCAATAAAAAAAAATAATGATGAAGTACATCATCAATGGCAACAATAATCACTCATATAAAATTTTATCAAAATCGAAAAAAAATTAATTTTTGGTTTTTCAAAGAAAAAAATTGTTTAAAAATAATTTGTATTCTTATTTTTTTTGCAGTATTAATGAGGTTTTAATTAAAACTTTTAGATTATAAAACTTTGTCAAAATCGGTAGGTCCTTTAGAAGATAATCGGTATACAAAAGTACCACTCTATCGTGGATACCGGTAATAAGTTTCTTGGACAAAAGTTTTTAGCTGAAAATCAACACCGTTGATAACAAATCATTCATATAAAAATTTAGAAAATACTTTTTAGGACGAAAATTGCTTGCAGTATTAGAATATTAGAATATAATATTTGGTCAAAATCGGTCGAGCCGTTAAAAAAAGTACCATTTTATGGTGGGTAGATATCGTTAATTAACTTCTTCGAAAAATTTTGTTTAGACATAATTTATCATATTTTTTTTTTTTGAAAAAAAATAGAATTATCGATAACGCTTATATTGCGGTATAGGTACCGTTATTTTAATACCTAGGTCAAAATTAAAAAAAAAATAAATGTTGCATGTTTGATTGCTATCTCAAAACTTTTTTTTTAAGAAACTTTACCTACGCAAGTAAAATAAAAGGCACGATAAACTTGCTCTTGAGAAAAGTCGGATCTACTATAGAATTTATATGGCAGGTACCGTTAATAAGGTGATTTTGAAAAAAAAATTCTAACGAAAAACTCCGTCATTGAAAAAAAAAAATGTTCACACAAAATTTTATCAAAATCGATTTATTTTTTCGAAAAAATTGGATTTTCGGTAGCTTTTATATGACAGGTACCGTTGAAAACGTGATTTTGAAAATAAATTTCTAACGAAAAACTTTATTATCTATTGGAAAAAAATCAGTCACACTAAATTTTATCAAAATCGATCGTATATTCTACGAAAAAAATTGGATTGTGTTTACGGCTTATTTTTATTTGAAAAAATGAAAAACATAACCTTTGGCTACAAATCCATCGTACTAAATTTTATTAAAATCCATCGTATTTTTTTCGAGAAAAAATAAAAAAAAAATTAAATATTACAAACTTATTTTTTTTTTAAATTATATGATTCACAAATACAAAAATTAAATTGCTTAACTTCATTGAATATAAATATAATATAAATGATTTCCCCGAATATGAGCGGAAATCATTCAGGAAATGATTTATATATTGGTATATATATGTTCTAAGAAAAAATAGTTCTACAGTTGTAAGCGTCTATCTCCAGCTTTACCATCATTAAAATCGTTTTAAGAAAAGGCTTTTTGGTGTACCCTGTCCTGACATACATATGTTAACTTAAATTGCTCTGTATTAGTACGAATGGTACAGTCTTTGTTTGAGACTTAAATTTAAATAAAATTGATTTCAGGTTTTAATGTTGAGGTATTCAATTTTTAATTCAGTCCCAATTTTCTTGAACATTCTAATATTTTACTTTCGGGTCAGTTTTCTCCAGAAAATGTGTGCACGCATAGTAATGCATATTTAATTTTATTTTATTATATTTATTTTTTATTTAAACTGACTGACTTTTTATGAATTATATAATTATATATGAATATTATTTGCTTCCAATATTTATCAAATCTCACATCTATCGTTTTGATTAATTTCTTTCTGTGTTAAGGATTGTTTTTGTTATTCATATTATATTTTTGTATGTGAATAGCCCAATTCATGGTTAAATTTTAGTACCTACCTACATAGTCACCTTGTTGTCCAAAAAGATTGTAAACACACAATAAAATAAAATACCTACCTGCATTGTTTTTACGAAAACAACAATCAAAATTAAAAAAAGTAAACAAGCAAATTACTCTTATACCTTTTAAGAATAACATCCATGAATTTATAATTAAATTATATGAATTTCATTTTAATTTCAATATAAAAAAATAGTTTTCTTTTTGTATGGGTAAAATATTTACGTTACTTAATCGTCAGTTATCTTTTTCATTTTACTTACATACATACATATACATACCACAAGACTAATAAAAATTATTACAAAAGCACGAAGGTTTCAACTTATTTAAATTTTAAATGTCTTCCGAAAGTTGGCATGTTTCTTGGCAGCATTTTTTTTTTCTGGAAGTTAAACAATATGAGACCATAAATTCACGACACGATTTCTGAGCCAAGTTCAGGGTCAATGTAACGTAATGTTC
Organism: Baccha elongata; assembly: GCA_951217065.1. Classification (NCBI taxonomy): domain Eukaryota; kingdom Metazoa; phylum Arthropoda; class Insecta; order Diptera; family Syrphidae; genus Baccha; species Baccha elongata. Next base: position 88,395,525 of record OX578272.1, on the reverse strand, counting down.
ATTAATGCACAGCAGCTGGGTGCTATAAAAAGTTATACAGTACCTATACTGTATATACATATATTTATTGCAATCAAAGCCTTAAATTATAATTATAACTGACACGCATTGACTTCAAATTGTTTCCATTTGTAAGTGAACAATACATTCTATAAAATTTTGCTCCGATCTTTGCGCATCGTTTACTATTATTAATAAAATGCACGACTGCAGGGTCGCACGAACTTGATCTTATAGCAAACCATGGTACTACAAAAAAAGATATTTTTTTTTAACTATCAAACAGAAAAATCAAATGGCCTAAACGTCAGAATTAAGGGATTGTTAAGTCTTAAACTTTATATTTCATTTTGTTCTAACGAAATCGGGTCAGTCGATTTAAATTAATGGCAAAATGTATAAGAAACATTTTTTAACATCAAATCTACGTAATGTGCATTTTAATCAAATGAAATCCAGTTATATTCAGCCTATTATGAAGTTCGTGAAATTGTTCATATTGTGAAATTTCTATTTATCCGGGTGGAATGCTATTCGGGTGAACTTCACAATAAGGCTAATAAATTAACTTAACAGCACTGCAATTAGAACATTGACAAAGATTTATCAAAATAGATTTAGAGCCGTTTTTGACAAACGGAAAAACTAAAACCGTTATAAGGAAGGTACAAAACTAATTTTTTTTTTTTTGAGGAATCACCAAAAAGTTTGAAGAAAATCCGTCAGTTTAGGTGAACAGACAATGAGACAACCGCACATTAACTTTTATTGGCACTTTCGTCATAATGTCAGGTTTTATTAAAACCGCCTTTTTTGTACACGAAAATACTTGCCCTATTGAATAAGTAATTATGAATACATCATTGAAAGATATTTTTTTAAAATCCGCATTAAAAGAAAAACAATTTTTTTTTAAATTTCTATCATTTCTTAAAAAAAAAAAAAACAAATACAAAAAAGTACCCCCCCTCCGTGACAATGCTTTGAAACATTGCCGTGACCAGGATTCGAACCTGGGTTACCACGGCCACAACGTGGGGTCCTAACCACTAGACGATCACGGCTATCAGGGGATGTGAAAATCGATGTGTTAATGATGAACATAAAGTATGTGACCAAAGTAGCAACTATGTTACATGCGCATTCGAAGAAAATATTATAATATGCGATAAAATGTGGTGAATTTTTTTCGAAGTTGTTCAGACAATAGTTAATAGTAAATAATAATCAGTCGATCTTCAGCTGTGAAAGAGTGCGGACGTGTTGACGACTTTCACAGTGTATAAAGTAATTTCGGTGTGTTCGAATTGAATTAAATTCATTTTTATTTTAAGTGCACTCATTGCACAATTTTTACTGGCAATTTGCCAAGAAAATATAAAAGGCAAGTTAGCCTAGTGGGTAGCGTGGCCGACGACGAAGTGGAGGGTCGTGGGTTCGAGCCCCACCCTGGTCAGGGCTTTTTTTTAAATAAGTTCTGGGAGAAAGTTAACAAAAACCGAGAGCAGAAGGAACAGCAAATGATAAAATCAACGGGGACATCGAAAGATGATCCCCCAACAACAAGTCAAGCAGCCAAAACATCAGGTGATGCAGCAGCAGCAGTTAAGGTAGCGGTGCCTTCCATAGAAGCCCAGCCAACAACGACAGCGTCATCGGCACGTGCCGAAGTTAATACAAGCAGCATAGCGACTGCAACAACAAGCTGTGCAAAAGGCACGACATCAACACCAGCCGGTGCCAATTCAAAGGGGGATAAGAAGAGAAGGCGTATCATTAGATACAAGCCACACCTAATAAATCGTGCCGATAGGAGCACCAGAGCTAAGTTGGCTAAGGCCTCCGCTCAAGCCAAAATGCAGAGGCATTTAGAAAGCTCCTCCTATGAGGATGACGATACAAAAATTAATGAACATGACCATGAGGGCGATGACGAGGCAGAGGCTGAAGACGAAATCGCCAAAGAAGCAAACGATACGACCGTCAAGAAGACATGTGTGCATAACGTCACTGAGGTAGATGCCGAAGAGATTGCATACATGTCCGTAGAAGGGGAGGGGCACTACGTGAGTGGTGAGTTGGTGGACCTTTCACCTCCAGAAGAGTCAGAAGATGAGCAGGAAAAAATCGCATCACTGACAGAGCAAATTTCTTCCCTCATGGAAATGGTAAAAGCGCTCAAAGTTAAGCAGGAAGCGCGTAGGGAAAAAGAGCGCCTAGTTGCTCTTGAAAGAAAACGACAAAAAACGCTCCAAGAGCAACAAAAAGCAGCACAAATGAAGCAGCAAAAACTACAGCCCCAGCAACAGCATCAGCAACCGCAAGTACAGAAAAAACAACAACAGCAACAACAGCAACAACAACAAAAACAAATACAACAAATACAACAACCACTTCAACAACGACAACAACAAAAGACACAGAAGCAACAACAGCAGCAAAAACTACAACAACAGCGACAACCGCAGCAGTCACAACAGCAGCAGACACAACAGCAGCAGTCACAACAGAAGCAACAACAGCAACAGCCACAAGCAAAGAAAGGTAAGGTGCCACCAATTAATACCTTCAAAATAGAATTGAAAGACACAATAGAATTATGTAAGTCGGCCATAGGCAACAATTTTATTATTAAAAGGTTGAACGCAGACCGACACGCCATTCATTGCTCTTCGGTTGAGCATTATAAAAAAATAAAAGATCTCCTGTCTCAAACGAAGACAGAATACTACAGTTTCACCCCGAAGGAAGACAAGCTACAAACAGTCCTCCTGAAGGGTATCGAATCCTCTACGGATCCGCAGGAACTCTTAACTGAGCTCCGTCAAGTGGCGAGCGATGATCTCGATTTTATCGGGGTCAGACCGTTTTCCACAGTTAAGGCCAGACGGGAGAAACGGAATTTACCATTCTTCCTCGTTCAGCTCTCGCCCCAAAGCAAGTTAAGTGGTTTAAGGAGCATAACCGTCCTAAACTACCAAATTGTAAGATGGGAAAAATTAAATAGGCAGAGAGACATGCTTCAATGCATGAACTGCCAAGGATACGGCCACGTGGCAGCAAACTGTGGTATGGATCCAGTTTGTGTCAAGTGTGGAGATTCCCACAAGATAGGGGAATGTAAACTCGGAAAAGAGAGGGTCGAAGACAGGACCCAGTTAAAGTGTGCACTTTGCCGAGGCTCCGGGCACCCCGCAAACTATCGGGGATGTCCGAAGTTTCAGGAAATGAAAAAAAACAAAGACCAAAAGAAGACAGTAGAGGTGAGACGCCCTGAAGTACGCCAGACATCAACTTCCGTCAATCCCGCAATTTCTTACGCCCAAATGGCGTCTGGAAAGGGAAAAACGGTACAGCCTCAACCACAGGTAGCCAAACAGGTCCAAGTGCCTACGGCTCCTGTGCCAGAGGCAGATCTGATGCAGGTGTTGCTGACCATTCATGGTCAGTTAACCGATGTGCAAAAACAGATAAGGGAGCAGGCGGCTAGGGTGGATTACCTCTACTCTATTCTGCCGGCAACGCGAAATGGTTAAAGGCGCGCTGCCTGAGCGACCCTTTAAGATCCTAGCTGTGAATGTAAATTCGCTGATTAGGACCGAACGTAGAGCAAACCTCTTTCATTTGCTGCAAGACCAAAGTCCTGATGTGTTTATGGCTAGCGAAACTAAGCTAAATCAGAAACACAAACTGACTAATAAAAATTACAATATCGTAAGAAGGGATCGGCCCAACTCCTCTCAAGGGGGTGGGGTCGCAATCTTCATACGAAAGGGTATTAAACATAAAGTTATATATAATAGTGAAGTGCGAAGATTCGGGTTGCTAGAAGCCTGCATCGTTTGCATTCCTCTCCAGCAGGGGAAAAGAATGTACGCAATAGCTGTGTACGCACCTGACGCACCTCAGCCGGCTAATTTTATCGCAGAACTCGAAAAACTTTTTGAATGCTTAAGACTGAACTTGGATGAGAATTATTATCTCATGGCAGGGGACTTGAACGCCAAACATGTAGATTGGGGAAATCAAGTACAAAATCCTAGAGGGAACCATCTTTTTAATTGGATGGGTCGATACAGTGTTGAGTGTAGGATCGACCTTCTGGCTACAGATAGACCGTCTTTTCCGAGAAGTGGTAGTTTTCTGGATCTACTCCTGCTTGACTCAAGACTGTTAATAACTGACACTGTAGGTCAACATACAAAAAACTGTTTACGAACAATTGAATACGACAGTGATCACTGCGGACTTGCCGCCGTAATACAGCTCCCGAGCGAACTTTTGGAGTTGGATGAGTATGTGCCAGCGCACTCTTACAATTTCAGTAAGACGCGTTGGCCACGCTTCTCCAACTCCTTGGCAAGAGAAATACGTTCCGATGACATTTCTCCACCAAATGACAGAAACCTGACGAACGTCGAGATCGACGGGTTCCTGACTCAAATGGATACGACTATAAAACGAACAATGGACAGAACAATCCCAAAATATAAGGAACAAGACCCTACTGGTTTATACAAGAACGCGACAATCGACGCACTACACCGACAAAAAAGTGGACTGCTGACTAGGTTGAAACTTCTTTACAGACGTTTCACGGACACACGTGATCTGGAGATTAGGACATTGAAGTCGTCGATCAAAAACATTAATGTTCTGATTAAACAAAATTATAGATTGTCTATTAATTTATATTGGGATAACAGAATTCGGGCCGTTAACTCTAGCGACCCTAGTATGTTTCCCCAAATAAATAAGATATTTAGAAGAAATGATCAAAACGAACTTCCATGTCTTAAACTTCAGAGGACAATAGATAACGAAGACGTACTTACGATTGCGGGAATAGATCCGGAGGGTGCCGTTTTCGATGATAACTTTTTTATGATAGAAGATCCTCAAGAAAAGGTAGAAGCTGTAGGGGCTGCTTTCCAGCAAGTGTATAAGGTGAATGCTAGCATTCGTCCGAATCATGACCTGGAGAACAGAGCCTTACTACACAACTTCTACCTTGGAAATAACATAACGCAATGGCGATCTGAGAATACTGGTTTCACCGTGTTCAATGACGAAAACTTGGCAAACGCCACCATCGCCGAGCGAAATGGACCCAGTTCATTGTTAGTTTCGAAGATAGAACTTCAGTTAATTTTTCAAACATTAAAGAAAAAGAAATCTGCGGGGGTCGATGGTATACCCAACATTGTGTTACGACATCTCCCTGAGGAAGCCATAGACATTTATACCACACTGTTCAACAACGCATTGAATAATGCATATTATCCAGTGAGTTGGAAGACAGCTGTGGTCCATCCTCTCCCCAAAAAGGGAAAGGACAGCTCCAATCCGGCAAATCTTCGGTCGATAAGTCTTCTTCCAAGTATCAGTAAGGTATTCGAAAAGATTCTCAATAGAGCTCTGTTCAAGTGGGCTGAGGACAAAAATATTATTCCAGATAATCAGTTTGGCTTTAAGGCGGGGCATGACACTATTCATGCTGCGTCTAAGTTAGTTTCTGATGTTCAATGGAACAAAACGAAAAAGCAATGTACGGGTGCCGTTCTGGTTGATTTAGAGAAAGCTTTCGACACCGTATGGTTAGAGGGTCTTTATCTGAAGCTATCTAGATTTGGCATAAGTAAACCACTGTTATATATGCTTCATGACATGCTCAATGGTAGAAAGTTTGTTGTCAAAAGTGGCAATGTAACTTCTACCACAACTTTTGATATTAAAAATGGTCTACAGCAAGGAGCTGTGAACTCGCCGATTCTTTTTAGTATTTACACCAGCGATCTGATAGGTAGTCTCACTCATGCGATTGCGTATGCCGATGACCTTGTAGCGTACAGGACGGGTCCAAAAGTTGAAGTCATCAAAAATCTCTTGCAGTGTGACTTCGACCAGATTCAGCGATATTGTGATGACTGGAAGTTAAAAATTAACTTTCAGAAATCAGAAACTATCCTGTTTAGAACCCCGTTGTCTAGGGCTTCTAGGGATACAAGAAAGAACTGGAGAAATCTAGTGATCGTTGGACCAAGTGGACATCCACTGGCGAGTAAAGATGTGGTAAAGTACCTTGGCATCTGGCTAGATCAGTATCTATATTTCAATCGACATGTAGATGCTGCTCTGGCCAGAGCTAGGGGAGCCTTTGGGCTGACAAGACGGTTGTTTTATAGCAGCCGCCTTGACAGCAGAGTAAAGGTGATTTGCTACATGGCCCTTATCCGGCCAATGATTGCCTATGGGTGCCCTGTGTGGTTCAACGTTGCCCCATCTCAAATGGAAAAGATTCGGGTGTTTGAGAGGCAGTGTCTTAGACGCTGCCTTGGATTACACAGAACACCAGAGTCGGAGTACACACATTACTATGCCAACGAGGTTCTATACAACAGGGCCAATATAAACAGGATAGATAACTTTTTAATCAAGCTGATTCGGGGTCACATTGCAAGAGCGATGACCTCGACCAATGGACTTATTTTTGGGGCTTACTACCCCAATGATGAGTATAGTGAAAGTGTACGTCTTAACGGTTTCATCCCGCCCGAGACATTCCTCTTTTTAGACAGTCGTGGGCTGATACAGGATAGATTGGCGGTTCCGTTAATCTACCACGTCAGCCGTAGGACTGTGGATCGGCGACTTCTTTACGATCGGGACGTCGGCTCAGGGAACGGAGCAGAGCGTCTGCGGTTCAGTAGAGCTGTGCCCCTTCGGGACAGAAAGGACTTAGTTAAGCAAGTCAAAAAATTCTGGTGGTTGGGTGACCACCGTGATATTGAAAGTTGACCATATTGTTGCTTTGGCCGACTTACATAGTTCTAAGGTAAATTTAAGTAGAGTAGGTAGAACAGTGACGGTGGCACCAAAAAAAGTACATATGTAAATGTATTTGTATGTGGGTACTTGCGGTTGTGAATGTATATGTATATATGTATATGAACATATATACATGTGTATGGGCGTACGCGAGTGTGCATATGCGTATGCAAAAAAAAAAAAAAAAAAAAAAAAAAAAAAAAAAAAAAAAAAAAAAAAAAAAAAAAAAAAAAAAAAAATGCTGGTGGCTGTTCTAGTTTTTAAGTTATTTTAAGTAGTTTTAATTAGATATAATGTAGTTTAAGTTAGTTTTAATTTAGTTTTAATTAGTTTTATTAGGTAAAGGGTAGCTTTAAGTTTTATAAAAAAAATTAAAAAATGATATAGAAAATGAGTTTTTTTTTTTTTTTAAATAATTTTCTCGTTAGTTTTAAGTAATCATGAATTGTAATAATAAGTTATTTTTCGTCGAAAGACATTTTTTAAGTATAGTCATAGTTTAATTTAGAGCGCCCGCATGGGGCCAGTAAGTTAGTTAAGTTAATATGGTAAGCTAGTTGTTTAAGATTTTTTGTCTAGCATTAAGATAGATATAAGGAAATGAAAAAATAAAAATGAATTAAAAAAAAAAAAAAAAAAAAAAAAAAAAAAAAAAAAGTAAATTATAATTTTTGTATGAAATATTGACTGAAAGCGATTAATGAGTCTAAAGATTTTGGTCATAGTTACTGTGACAAAACGGCAGCATAAACTATATACCATGGTGTTTGTATGATATTACATGTGTAATACCATAAGAAATATAAATAAGTCTGAGCGAATAGAAAATTAAAGTGGAAATCAACTGACCATATTTTTATTTTTAAGTACTTTCATTATTGAAGTGATCTTATAGTTTTTGTTTTATGTTTTAGTTTTTTTTTTTAATAAAATATAAAAAAAATGTCGGAGAAATAATAATACAGAAGAATTATACCGGGTTTTTCAATAAGAGCGCTACAAAAGTTTTTTTTTTTTAAATAAAACAAAAACGGTTTTGGATATCAATGAAATTCGTTATTCCTGTGAAAGTGCGTTCAAAGCCATTGTGTATGGAACTCGATTTCTTTTGCATCGCCACCACGGGCACGCTTGCAGAAGTCCAGACGCTAAACCCAATTTCGACGGTTTTCAAGCATAAATCGGCCGATACTGCTGCAATTTCACATTCGGTATTCGTACGAAGTTCATCAATCGACCATAGACTTGACGTAGCCATACAGGAAATAGTCTAACGGCGTGAAATCGCACGACAGAGGCGGCCAAGCGACTGGTGAAATAACACGTTCTCCGAACTTGGTTTAAAATAAATTGATTGTGACATTCGCTGTGTGGCTTGTGCACCGTCCTGTTGGAACCACATGTCCTCCAAGTCCATATCATCCAATCCGCGCCAAAAATATTCGGTTATCATTGAACGGTAGCGATCCCCATTTACAGTAACGTGCCGGTCTTGATCATCACGGAAGAAGTACGCCGGCCCATAAACCACACCAAACCGTAATTTTTTAGGGATGCAATGATGACTCATGGAGTAGGTACGTGTGAATTACTGCCTGACCAATACCGCATAATTTGTTTATTGACGAAGCCATTCAGCCAGAAATGAGCCTCATCCCTGAAGATAATTTTTCGATGAAGATGATTTTTCGATGCTCTTAACATTGAGGCCACTGACTCCGAATTTCGGTAGTAGGTACATTTTAATAATTTCGACTCGTTGTTGGCTCGTATATCTTTCCATAATGAAATGGCAAACCTTATACTGAAGAGAAATGTCAAAAGAGCGGCAAGAAATATGGCGTCGGTTGCTGTCCCTGTCGCTCTACTTTTGTAGCGTCCCTGTTGAAAAACCCTTTTGTATACATACATATGTAGATGGAATTTTTTATAAATTATTGACTTAAAATCAACCAAGGAATTCAAGCGAATTAAAAATTGGTTACTTTAAAGATGGCTTTTATGAATTTACAAAGGATTTCAAGAATCAAGAAATATACAGTCCATTTAATCTGCCAGCTGGACTTTTGATAGTTACTTAAAATTAACCTCATTGATGAGCCAACTCGGATTCCTGACGTTGCAGGTCAGTCCGCCAACACTCTAGACTTGTTTCTTACCTCTGATCCTAATAAAATATACGATTAGTGTATTATCGCCTCTAGGCACATCAGACCAATGTGTCATATCTGCTAATTTCTCATGCCAAAAAACCCCAGTTAAAGAGAAAAACCCTACGAGAACCGTATGGCAATATGAGAAAGCCAACTGGAACGGTCTCAACTTCTTCTTCAGGAACTTTAACTGGTCACTATGCTTCCTCGACAGTGACGTGGATTCCAGCACAGATATGGTTACAAACTTAATTCTTTTAGGAATGAGAAATTTTATCCCGAATAGGGTAAAATCTATCAAACCTAAAGAAAACTCATGGTTTGGTTCGAGCTGTAAAGAGGTTATTAGGATCAAAGATGTAAGTTTCCGAATTTATAAAGCCAACCCTACTGAGAAAAACCGGAATAAGTTCAAACAAGCTAGAAAGAATTGTAACGGACATATTCGACGCATTAAATTTTTGCATGACTAAAAATTAAGGCAAAAAATACTACAATGTCCCAAAGGTAGTAAACATTTCTGGTCATTTGTAAAAAATGTGCGCAACACTACGTCATCGTCAGTTCCTACGCTCGTTTCCAATGACACTCCTTTTGTAAGCTCGATTGATAAAGCCAATCTGCTTGCAGCACAGTTTGCTGTTAATTCGATGCTGCCAATGAGTGACATGACTCCTCCTGTACTTCAAAGCGTAAATGATTCTATGGGAGGAATCTTCTTTCGCACTCGTTCAGTTGCTAGAGTCCTTAAAGATCTTGACATTCACAAATCTGCTGGCCCGGATAGTATCCTTGCTATTGTTCTGAAGAGGTGTTCTTCAACGATGGCAAAACCACTGCGTAAGCTTTTCCATCTGTCCTATTCTACTGGTCTCTTTCCGAGTGGATGGAAAACTGCATTTGTCCTCCCTAAAAAAGGTGAATCCTCCTCCCCCTCTAACTATCGTCTTATTTTGCATAATATATAATTGCACTTACGTCCCTTCTTTCCAAGGTCATGGAAACGCTGATCAATTTTCAGCTTAAGAAATATCTTGAAGAACGGAAGCTTCTTAATGACCGGCAGTATGGCTTTCGTTGCAATAGGTCAACTGGTGATCTCATGGTTTATCTCACCGAACAGTGGAATAAATCTTTACATCGTTTTGGAGAAAGTAAGATTATTGCACTTGATATTTCAAAGGCATTTGATAGAGTTTGGCATCAAGCTCTCTTATCGAAAATGCGTGCTTTTGGTATTGATGAATCTCTTCTTTGTTGGGTTAGAAATTACGTTTCGGACCGTTCAATTCAAGTAGTATTGGACGGGTTCAAATCTGATATCCACAAAATAAACGCTGGTGTGCCCCAGGGCTCCGTTTTGTCTCCGACGCTCTTCCTTATTTTTATAAATGGTCTTTTGTCTGAAACTTTTAACCCACTACATTGTTTCTCTGATGACAGATGACGAATCGTTTCATATTCGTTTTTAGATTCTCATCCTTGTTCTTCGGATGTGGACTACCAACGGCAGCGTATGATAAGCTCATTAAATTCTGATCTTGACAGCATTGTTCAATGGGGATTTAAAAACCGTGTAGAATTTAATGCTTCGAAAACTCAATGCTATCTACTGTTGCAAAAGCGACCTCTCCCAATGCCACTATCCATGGGTGGTACTTGCATCGAGGAGATTGAACAACTATCGGTCCAAAATGCTGCTAAGTGTTTAGGTTTTCTCCGACGATGCAAGAAGTTTTTTTATCCCTTCTGATCTGGCTACAATTTACAAAGCTTTTATTCGTCCCAAACTTGAGTATAACTCTCATATTTGGGCTGGAGCCCCAATAACGTACTTGAGTCTTCTGGATAGAATTGAAAAAAGAGCTCTAAAAATGATAGGAGATCGTTCTCTCACCGAGACATTTGCTTCTCTTGAACACCGCCGCAAGGTCTCATACCTGTCATTGTTTTATCGTTATTTTTATAAACAATGCTCTAGTGAAATAGCCAGTTGCATTCCTCCCCTTAAACAATTTAACCGTAATACCCGTACTGCTAGGAATGCCCATCAGTTTACCCTTGAGCCCAATTTCGGACGTACTGTTAAGTACAGAGATTCTTTCTTTAGCCGCACTATGCGAATGTGGAATGCTTTACCAGACACAGTATTTCCCACTCATTACAGTGTGCAGACATTCAAAACCAATGTGCATCGGTTTCTCCTTTCTAATCCTATCCTCCTTTACTAATTGCTCGCACTGTGTTTAATCATTATAAGTGTATTCATAACCCCTTTAGTGCGAGCATTGTATATACATTTCTATAGTATTTTCATGCTGAATAATCACCGCCTGGCCATCTTAAGAAACTTGTGAATAACACATTTTTAGGTTCGTGCATTTACTAGTTGTCTATTCTGTTACCCTGACAATAGTCGTAAAAACACATGATTTTTGTTTTGTTTACGACTCTTGTCAAGGAAATATGGATTTTAGAGCCAATAAAATACATTAAATATTGTTAATTTGTTTTTTAGACGGCTATTGTTAGTGTAACAGAATAGACACTTAGTAAATGTAAGAACCTCCAAATGTGCGGTTCACAACTTTCTTTAGATGGCGCTACTTCATAATTGTACTATAGAAATTTATATACAATGGTGCGATCTCAATAAAAAAAAAAAAAAATTATCCAATCAAAGAAATAATTTAGGATTCAAATTCGATAGGGCATTAAAAACATTAAATTCTTCAATAATAATTATAAAGAACGAACATTTTAAAGACTATGAATGGTTCATAAAATTAAGAGAAGGGTACTATACAAAAGTACAAACGGTTAAGAACTATAAACTTTGAATAAACTGAACATAACGTATAAGTAATATTTAAATAGAATTGAAACTGAATGAAACGAATAATTGGATCAATGACGGATAAATACATAAATAAAAATATTATTTATTTATATATTTATTTCAAGTACAGACGATATGTCAAGTTGTTTAGAATAATGGACAATATTTACATTTTTCATGTTTTTTACAAATAGCATTAAGGTACAACAACATTAATTTTCAGAATTACATTTATTCATAGTTAATAGTTAATAGTTATATATTCATATTTTTAAAAACAATATTTTTGATACTAGATTTAGAATTATGGAAATCAATTAGGTACACAATAAAATTAGTTAAAATCTCTACTCATAACATTAAGGGGTTCATTTAAACCATAATTATTTCTAGAGATGTGAAGAAAAAATCAGGATTTCGAGTTAATTAAAACTATCTTTAGGTAGGAATGAATAGAAGATTTAAATTGATCTGGCATAAGTATTTTAAAACATCATAAATACCATTCATGTATTAGATATTTAAATACATATTTTGACAATTTAATTACAAAATCTTTAAATATAATATGTATGTTGGGAAAAATTTAAGTCAAGTTATGTAACTCGAAACAAAAGCAAATTTAATTTCACAATAGGCTAAAATTTTATGTAATTTAAGCTAGTTCTGAAATTAAATTTGCTTTATTTTCGAGTTAGATGAGAAAAAAAAAATTGGAAGAAGTAAAAATTTGAATGCAGTCTTGCAGGGAAACAACCAGTGTAGTTCCGTCAGGTTTGTTAATAGAAAAAATATATAGCTATGAATAAATTTTTGGAATTATTTTACACCTTTCTATGAACAAAACATCAAAGTTTAATTTTTCAATATTTTTAAAGTGAAAAAGCAAAGAGTTACGCATTTAAATCTTGCACTTCATCGTTATTATGTGTATAAAACAATAAACAAACGACGCATTACCTAATAAATTGCGTCATCTTCAAATGAAATATAATAAGCAAAGATCTTATCATATTTAATTGCGAATATCGGTACTATAATGCAAGTAACGAATTCATGAAAAAAATAAAAAAAAAGTGGGTAATTCTAGTCTGTGACGACATCTAAGACTTTAAAACAAATTTATAAAATTGTCTTTTATTAATGTACCTATACATATGACCATGATGTACTTGACATTTTGTTTTATTTCATTTTTATTGCTTAAAACCTAAAATGTAGAAATATACAGGCGTTTGATCTATGCACGATTTCTATTTCCTTGCATCAACGCTTAAATCACTAATTCACTAAATCGAAAAATTTGCTTGGAAACCTAGATTATTGAAGAAGAAGTACGGAAGGCTTATTTAATTTTTTTATTGTAATCTATGGCGTATGAGTATTTTTTTTTAGCTTTGTTACGCATTTTATCCAAATCGACCATAGTGAACTTTTATGTCGAAATTGGTTCTCAGCGATGGAGGCTGCATTATTTGTTCAAGTACATTGACGTAAAACTTTTTGAATCGACTTTAAGGGTTTAACCTGACTTTTTCACATAACATCAAAGTGAAATAATTTCCCACAAAAAGCACTTCTCATCTTGTGTGTGGGCAATGATTTCATCTGAAAAAAGTAAAAATAATTTCCACCAGAGGTGAGTTACTTTCCGTATGAATTTAAGTACAGAGTACAGACACCGCTTCGGCTAAACTAAAGTTAGGTCTATACATAAGTACCTACCTACCTACCTACACAAGATTTCATTGGGTTGCTGAAAATTCGGCACCAAAATTTTCAATTCCTCAATAGCCGTGATCGTCTAGTGGTTAGGACCCCACGTTGTGGCCGTGGTAACCCAGGTTCGAATCCTGGTCACGGCAATGTTTCAAAGCATTGTCACGGAGAGGAAGTTTTTTTTTTTTAATAAAACAAACAAAATACAGATAACGACATACAAATTTTACTATACAAATTTTCTTGTACCCGAGATTTGGTTTCATGGTATTCAGTGATCATGAGTTGGATTTCTTAAAGGCTCAAACCACACATAAAATATAACTCACAGACAAGTAAAAAAAAAATTAACTATTTTAAATTTTTTTGTGTTCAATGCTTTCTGATGCAACTTTAACTTCCTGTAGATAACTACCGTGACATGAAATAGTTGTTGCAGCAAAAAAAAAAAAAAAAAGAAAAACTTTAAAGTCTTGATATTATTTATTGAAATCAAGTTGTTTAGTAACAACACAGATATATACAAATATTGTACCGCTCACGCGATTTAATCTACATCATGTTGTGTTCTTTACTGATTCGACTATTGAATGCATCATAATATTCATGTTACAGACTAATTGCGAGATATAATCATACAATAGTGATATTGCGTGTATCTTGTATTTACACACATAGTTACTTACTCCAAGAACAAATTTTGATTGCATGGGTGTTGCACAAATAAGTTAACAAATAAAATTATACATTTAAGACATCTGGGAATGTCTTGAATAGAATTTTAATTATAAAGATGTTTCATTTTGATTCACAGAGGAAAAAACAATTAAAATTAACACTGCGTTTATATTTAGTAACATTGTTTCAAGAAGCTCTTTATGATTGTTTTACTTGCTCTATAGGGCAAGCATTGGTTTCGTGAAAAAAAAATCGAGGTTTTAATCAAACCTGACATTACGATGATATAAAAGACGAAAAAAGTAGGTTTTGTCATGCCGTCCGTCGGTCTGTATGTGCGGATGCGCAGATGTGAATGTGCTACAGCCTAAACGGTTAGACGGATTTTATTCAAACTTCGAAGTGTAGTACTTTTTGATGATTCCCTAGACGACAAATTTGAATTTTTGTTTTAGCCCGGCTATAACGGATACCTCCCATATAACCGTTTTAGTTTTTCCAAATTATGTCAAAAACGGTTCTAACGATTTTGATAAAACTTTGGTTAAAAATGCACATAACTGAGATTTGGTGTTAACGGTTTTTAACAAATTAAGCCTTAAATTGACAACGGCTTACAAGATTTCATTTAAATTTTGTATGGTATATAATCTAAGCATTCAACATAAGATGGCATTTAAAGTTTTCTGCTAAGCAGCCATTCAATGATAGCTACCATACAACTTTACCTCACATTTAGGCCACTTTTCACTTTTCAACGTAATTCAGCAAATTAAATTTTCCCAATCCTATAGTTTGCTACAAGAGCAAGTTCGTGCGACCCAGTCGTGCATTTTATTTCTATAGTTTTTGATAAACCAATCTATGGAAAAAATAATATTCTCGTGTGAGTAAAATATATAAGCAGGTGCTGGGGTCTGCAGGGTTACTGATTTTTTAAATTTTCTTTCTAAATTTAAAATTAACGGTACTTGCGATAAAACAGTTATGAAAAGTATTTTTTCTCGAAAACAGTTCTAACGTATCTAGCATAATGAGTGATAACTGATAAGTTTTAAAGCATTATAGGCTATTTAGCATTAGGCATTTCCAAGCAAAATAGTTATATCAATAATGGTTTCAAACTTTTTTTTACTTACAAGTAGCGACTTGAACAGATATTGGCTAAATTTTATTTCTTTAAAGGACTAGAAAGCCATATGATAAAAACATTTCTATTTGTGTTACTTTTTCATAACTTTTTTTCATTAAATCCTTGGGTCATATTCATAGTTGTTTTTAAACTATGGTTTTGCTTAGTATAACAATAAGTAATGATAAAAAACCTTTGGGTAGAGACATAAACCCCCGGTTTTAATAGTTTTTTCCTGACCTAAAGATATACTTCGCCATATAAACGATATAAAAAGGCTTATTTCTGATAGTTAACTTGCCAGATGAAATACGGCAGAGGCGAGATGTTTATGTGACAAATTTAAAAAAAAAATTAACTAAATAAGTTAATATTTTGTCAAAAATAATATCACACTTAATACATACCTACTGGATTGTTGAAATTATTTAGTAAATGCAAACAAATTAAATGAGTTTAAAATTTTTTGACCTTCCAGAGGAGAGACACAATCATCTGACCAAACCACTTAACTGCACTTTCACTTCGCACCAACTAACAAATTGAGAGCTGTATAACAGATTGTGTGTAAAGTAATACAAACTTAGCGATAATACGCATGTTTGAGCGCTTTTTTAAATATGGCCAAATTCGCCAGGGTATATATACACTCAAAAGACGAGGACAAAAATAAATTTCAAAAATTATTGAAAACTAACAAATATTTTTTTAAATTCTTTTTACGATGTTAAAGTATAAAATTCATTTTTCTTTTTAAATAAATATACTTTTTTTGCAACTGCAAAAAAGAAGGTGTGAACTGACTGAGTTTTTACCTATAAACGTGAAGGGGACATGCCAGGGTATTGAATTTCAGGCAAATTTACGCCATATGGACATTTAATGATAACGCTGTTTATAGAATACATGAAGATACTATGAAATATTGCAAACAAAATACAACTCTTAATATAAAAAAATGAACTGCCGCATACATTAGGTACCTCTTATAATAGAATCACCAAATTAATGATTCCATCTGCAAATCGAAAGATAATTATTTGTTAATTTTTATTTTATTTTAGTTTTAGTGGAGTAATCGAATGCAATTCAATGAATAAGGTTTTAGTAGCCTATATTTCGATGTGCCTCGCCCGAGTGTGGATGTTGGGCGTCGTCAGTCAGGCCATCTGCAACCTCCCAAGACAAACATTTTATTTTAGTCGGTGTAAGTGACTATATAAAATGCAAGGCAAAAAAGCGCTGTGAATATTATTATATTAAAGGAAAACCTTAATTTTCTATCAAGAGCCACTGCAATTTATAACATTTGGATGCCTGTAAGTTATTCCTCATCTCTTAAGTTGAAGATTAATATTATAGTCCAGTCAAACGATAGTTTCACGTTAAAAAAAAATGGATTTTCGAATTCTGTGTTTTTTGGGTCGCTGAATCCGAATCTAAAGAAATCCAACAAAATTTCCTGGTGCGTTGTGAGATATCCTTGAAAAACCGTGGATTTTTCTCACTTTTTTCGGTTTTTTCTTTACATCTCGGAAATTATGCTTCTTAACTGACATTTTGTTGAGATGTCCGCGAAAAACCGCGGTTTTGCATACGTCTAGGAAACTATGCGCTTTAACTGAAAATTCACCCACAACAAAATGAAAGACGATTAAATTTCCTACAAATTTGTTTTTACATATGAATTTTTAACGGTATGTTTTTTTTTTTTTTTTTTTTTCAGAAATGAAAAATTATGTTAAAATTTTAACGCTCTCTAACGGGCTAACGGTACGCCTGAGAAATAAACAATATGAATAATTTTTTTAGGAAATTGAATGGTCTTTCATTTTGTTGTGGGTGAATTTTCAGTTAAAACGCATAGTTTCCTAGATGTATGCAAAAAAACGAAACCGCGGTATTTTGTGGATATCTCAAAACGCACTAGAAAATTCTGTTGGATATCTTCAGATTCAGATTCAGCGACCCAAGAAACATAGAAAATAAAAAAAAAATCCATTTGTATATTTTTTGTAACATGAGGGCGATTTTAACTACTTACGCTTTGACTGGACTATTAGGCAAAAACAAAGCTTCCATCTTCCCGTAAAAATAATTTTCAGATCCTTTGATCAATAATAATTTTTGATTTTTGGTGCAATGGAATTTGAAAACACTTTCAACGTAAAGTTACTTAACATTGTGAAGTTGAATTTTTAGAAAAGTTTCATAAAACTGAGGTAGTTTTAATCAGGAGGTGATTTTATTAAAAATCTCAAACTCCAATTAACACGCATTTAATGGTCCGTATAGAGGCTTTTAAAGGTTTTGAGAACTACGAACGGTTGGTCCAGGCATTAATACATGGGTTTTTAATGACTGGAAACAAAATATATTACAACTCGACGTCTGGACTGCATTATCAGGGTCGTAATTTGTAATAATCGTGTTTTTCAATTTGTTATTCTTTTTAATGGCACTAACAAAAAGTCAATTTAAAATAAGAATAATTTTCCCATACATAAAATATTTAACAAACTGACTAAAGCACCACCTTAGCGTGACGTTTCGTATACATGTGTAGATCTGGATTCAAATCCAGTCTAAACATTAGGTTATTTTTGCGGTGGAACTGATTTTTCTCGAGGAATATAATATAATAATAATATATGAGTATAATTTTCCTCTATTATAAGTCCAGTTCGATTTCGGATTCAGAAGCAGTTTTTAGGTCCCTTCAAAACTAACAAACACAATAAAATAGTTTATTTTGTCTGAACCTATATGTAGCATATAGGTTCAGACAAAATAAACTATTTTATTGTGTTTGTTAGTTTTGAAGGGACCTAAAAACTGCTTCTGAATCCGAAATCGAACTGGACTTATAATAGAGGAAAATTATACTCATATATTATTATTATATTATATTCCTCGAGAAAAATCAGTTCCACCGCAAAAATAACCTAATGTGTCATCTCATGCCATACGAGTTACATTCTTTTATTTATTTGAATGTAATGTTTAAGGTTTTTGAAAAAGCATACAACATTTTCTTGTTAAAAATAATCATTCTCTCTTCATGTTTAATAAGTTTCAAAGCAATTTCTCAGAAGGTTTTCGCCAATCAAACTTAAAAAATTTAAACAAACAAAATAAACCATTAAACTAAAAGCATTACTTTTTAACATATTTTTTTTTTTAGGAAACATATTGAGAGAAAGTGAAACAGGAGTGAAACGGATCACAAAATTATTGAGGAACTACATAGGAATTTGTAAAGTCATACAATAATGACAAAACTCAAACAAATAACACGCCCAATTGCAAAGGAATTCAATCGAGACAGATGCGGATTTAATCACAAGCCAGCAGATGATTTTGTTAAGTCACAAGTAAGTTTAAAAAAAAAAAAAAAACATGTTTTAATGTGCAACATTTTTCTATATATGTATAGTTTTTTCTTCATAATTTTTATTTTTAACTATTTTTATTTGTTTGGTATACGAGAAGATGATGTATTGATATGGAAATGTAGTTAAATAATACTTATAAATTCATGACAACAGAAGAAAACTGATGAAAGTATTTAAGGATTCGAAAAAAAGACAACCTTTTCAATATACAGGGTGATTTGTATAAGGTGCACCAAAAAGCTTGAGC
Organism: Baccha elongata; assembly: GCA_951217065.1. Taxonomy (NCBI): domain Eukaryota; kingdom Metazoa; phylum Arthropoda; class Insecta; order Diptera; family Syrphidae; genus Baccha; species Baccha elongata. Next base: position 88,376,534 of record OX578272.1, on the reverse strand, counting down.
GTGTAGGTTAAGACAAGAAAAAAATCGTATGGGAGGGGGGCGTCTATGTCCCCCCGTTTAGGCGGGAGGGCCAATTTTCTAAAACATTGATTTACTTCTTAATTTTTCAAAAACTAAGATACATTTTGGCATCCGGTTTTCTGTTTTTGACTAAAAATTAATAAGAGCATTGAATTTTGAAAATAAAAATAATAGTTAATTACATAAAATTTTCAAAAAAATTAGTTTAAAAATTTTTTTTTTTCAAAATTTTGAGTTTGAAAATTAATTTTTTTAAAACTGTTCACTTAAACAACTTAATTTTAAAATTAAATAAAAGAGTAGTTTTCTGGCTTTCCAAAAAAATATAATAAGGCTTTGTATCATTCACCGTTGTTTTTAAATAATTTTTTTTCTGATTTAAGTCAATGTTTTAGAAAATTGCCCCTTCCGCCTAAACGGGAGGAAATAGACCCCCCCTCCCATACGATTTTTTTCTTGTCTTAACTCCACCTACACGCTCAAGCTTTTTGGTGCACCTTATACAAATAACCCTGTATAGGCAACAAATAAACGAGTATTCAGAAAGAGTTATTGATGGAATTTCTTAATTTGCCGTAAGCTTGCTGAGTGCTGCTGCTCCTCTTGCAGTACCTGCTGAAATTGAGGAGTCAATCGGTCTCAATAACTGCGCGTCTCCAATCAGTTCTTGTAAGAAATAGTTAATGAAACGGTTACATTTTTGTATTGCGTTTAGACTGTAACATTTATTTTAACAAGTGCAGATGTATTAATAGAAATACTAGCTACCCTCAAATTTTGTTAAAAACTGAACGGAATCAACAGTTTTTGAATTTTGTTTGTATTGCTAAAACAATTTTGAAAGCTTTTAAAGTATTGTCGATAGAAAAATTAACAATTTTAGGCTCTTCCACCTTTATTATGGATAACTGTTCGAACTATTTTTAATTAAAGTTTTAAATTATTGGAATAATTCTGTAATACATTATGGGTCTTACCTATAACCAAATTTAGATATGAATAAAATATTTAAGTGGACTGTAAATAATTACGCATATTAATAATCAATTTAAAAGTCAGCTTAACGCTATCATTGCATTAAATTTTATAGTTGAGAAACTCATGTTTAACTTCACGGTTAAGGGTATCCCCGCGTTTGTAATGTCAATAAATAATGCTTTTTAACAGGCTACTATATTCTCATACTCTGTATTGTAGCCTCTCTTACACCTAAGGACATAATAATGTCAACATTGGACAGCTGGACCTTTTGGGGGCCCATTTTGTGAAAGTACTGGCGCATTTTACTAATCTGTAGTATTATATTTAGTAGTCGTGGAAAATAATTAATTTTTAAGTGTAATTTTCATTACAAAAACAAATTAGTGTCTTATCTAAAAGATAAATTATTATTTTTTTCTCGAAAACACATCGAAAATACATTGTTTGGGTCGAGTTAGTTTTTTGTGTGAAGTGAGCTTTTTTTTTACTTGAGTGATTTTAAAGAAGAGTAAAATAAAATAGAAGGAATTTATTTATAAATATTAAAATGCCTACAATGTGCAGCAAAACCAGAGCGGGTAGAACCATAAACGTACGGTTTTTCTTGTTTCCAAAAGTTTGGAAAGCATAAACGGTAAATAATAAATAAATCGAAAAGTTCTTAATACACAAATAGCACGAGTTTGTTCTAAACCATTGTATATACATTTATATACAATTTATATACAATGTCTAAACATTTCATATCAGGTTTGTAATTTTGAAGATGAGATAGCTCTTTCATTAAAATTTTTTTATACAGGAAAATCCGCCAAATTATCTAGAGGGGTTCACAACCCAGATTGGTTTCTATCTTTACATTTAGGATATCCAACGAAAACCAAACCTGTGGTACCCAATCCAGTGCACGAAGTGAAAGAGCTATATGAGAAGAAGTGCAAATAAAGAAGAATTAAAAGTCTCATTGGTTCACATAGAAGAATCTTACTCCCGAGCAACGTATTTTCATAGGTTTTCGATAAAAATTGATTTTTTTATTTTGTAACTGAGTCACTAAAATGTTTTTGCAATGAAAATTACACTTTTAAATTAATTATTTTTCACCAAAAATAAAAATTAAGTAAAAGACGCAAGTACTCTGAGAAAATTAGCCTCCAAAAGTGACCAGCTGTCATTCACCAACTTTTTTTTTTGCATTTCAGCTTGACAGTTTCGTCAAAAAGACGACAACTCAAAGCAAAAGAGAGGAGAAAGAACAATTTTTTTCCAGTCTGTGTGTTGATGAATAATTTATAATTTTTTTGGGCAATGAAAATAAGTACCTTTCTTTTTGTTTGATACCATGGCCCTTTTTACGAATCTATCAAAACAAACAAATATATATATTAAAGGAAACAATAAAGTCTTAAGGTGTGAAAGAGCCGACTTAAAATGCGTGAATAGCGATTTGTTATTTTTAATTTTTTTTAAATCTTAACAAAATTGGAGACCATTGCTTTAAATTTTTGCTGTGTCCCTAAATTTTAAAGCATTTGGATGTACTATTTTTAAAGTTCTAAGGACCAAGTTATATTGTCACAAGACCAAGTTCATGCGAACCAATCGTCCCTTTATTTATTTGCTCAAATTAAATAGGTATTAATAAGTTTGAACAAATATTTTGTTGCGTTTATCCATATATTTCTTATATAAATAGAAAGAAAACTAAAAACTTTTATTTTCATCATCATTTAGTGGCAACGTCAATCCAGGAGCATCCTGTACGTTATCTACCGCTGGATAATTGGATTATTTTTCACAGCAGTAGTTATCAATTCATTATTTTTCGGCAGTACTGGTTTCAGCCATTATTTCATTTTCCTAACTAGTTGGGGTATTTTAATGTGTATGTTTACCAATTTGTTGGCCGCCTTTTTGGTTACCATTTATCATTATCGTCCTAAATATGAGGGTAAGAACTTATAAAATAACAAATTTGATTTGAGTGATGAATTGTTTGTTTTTGATTTTTTAGATAAACTACTCAACATAGAATCGTTGCCATCGCCATTTAAGATATATTGGGCTATGCAAATTACAACATTATGTACAGCTATCCCTATTACAATAATCTACTGGAATTTTGTATATACACGTTAGTATTTTATTTAATTAATTTAGATTTTTCATTATTAAAGAATTTATTTTTATAATTTTAGCCGAAGCACCTGTTGGTTTAAATAATATTTTAACGCATGTTTGTAATTCATCAGTGATGATTTTAGATCTTCTAGTTGCCGCTTATCCAGTGCGTTTACTTCACATATTCCTGCCATTTACGTTTGGAGCTATTTTTGGGTTATTTTCATATGTCTACTACATTCTTGGCGGTCTTGATCAGTAAGTAGAATACACATATAATTATATTAAAACATGGCGAATTATTAAATTAGGTTATGTTTGTGGGATGGTGGTTAATCTTCTTAAAGCCACATAAAAACCTACATATAATTGAACCATCTGGAGAGGCAAATTATTTCCTAGTCGTCTGTACTTAATTTAATTTTCTTAGTAAAGCTAAGAGAGAAGACAACCATTTTTGAATTGTACAATTCTATCTCTCCCTTGTTTTCATATGTGGAGCACGTTAAAACTTGGGGTCAGATTCTGTATTAAAAAAACGATAAAAAAAACGATCTGTATTAAAAAAACGATGAAACTGGTCAGAAAATCGTTCGCACAGACGAAAACGTTATATTGTTTTTTCATACAGAATCTGGCTCCTGTTTAAGATTACGACCCTTAGGTCTACTTTGCTAGATTCAAACGATAACCATAATCTTGCTTATCTGGCCGTTTTTTCATATCCTATTAAGCCACTGTGTTAAAGGGTGCAACAGATTCTAAAGATTGAAAAGATGTCATGTCCATGATTAGAAATTTTTAAGGACGCGAAAAAAACTTTTATATTTTCTTTTGTTTTATGTTTCAAAATTAAAAAAAAATGTTTGAGTAGAGTTTATTCTCTCCTATAGAGTACCGTTTGAAACTGGACATGACATGTTTTGAAAATAAACGGATTTTAAATAACTGATTGAAATTGTATAAACAAACTTTGTAAACTAAATTTATCAAGCATCAAATTCTCAACCAATGTATGTATATCAATTACCGGGGTATGGTATGTTTCGCAAAAATGTTTGGCAAATTAAGGTTTGGCGGTGGTTCATTTCGCGCGTTTTTCGTTTGGCAATTATTTTATTTGGCATTTTGTTGTTTCGCATTTCACGTTTCGCTTTTTAAATGATATGTCAAATAATCATTTCGCGTTTTTCATTCCGCTATTTTCATTTAGTTGTTTCATTGATTAGCTCTTTGAAGTTAAGCAAATTTGGCAAATATGTTGTTTAGCATTTTTTTACAAAGCATTTATTAGTTTCACTTTTTTTTGTTTGGCAATTTGTTATTTTGAAAATTTTTTTTGCCAATTTATTGTTAGGCGTTTTTTCGTTTGGCATTTAATTTCGCGCGAAATTTTGAGGCATGTAATTTAATGTAGTGAAAAAATTGCAAAAGAATTCTATTAAATTACATGCCTTAAAATTTCGCACGAAATTTTAAGGTATGTAATTTAATAAAGCGAAAAAATTGCAAAAAAAATTAATGCCAAACAACAAAACATAGGTTTTCTCAAATTATACAAATTTAGCAAACACAGAACTTAAAGGCCGACGAAGTTATTACTACAAAAATTGCAAAACAACTAAAATAGTACTACAAACCAAGCACGCATGAATGAATAGAACAACGGCTAAGAAAAAACGGTAAATCTAAAAAAAATCTGATGCGAATGGTCAAACAATCGAAACAACTAAACTCAAAATGATCTATCAGCGAAATGATACAACGGAAAAACAATCTCTCAGAAAAATGAGTAAACGGCGTAGTGCTATTTTTCGGAACAACCAAACGGCGAAACATTATTTGTCGAAAAAAAACACTTTGTCAAATATCTAACAATGTAATAAAAAAAAAACCAAAACAACAAATTGCTTAATGAATTTAGCGAAATGATTGAAAAGGATTTTGAAAAAAAGAGAAATGTAAAACCGCCAAATGATAATTGCGATAATAAGCATAATGAATAAAAAACAAAACGTAAGTTGAAAAGTAAAAATTGCGAATTAAAAGAACTATTTAACGACTAAGGCGAAAGAAAAAATTACGAATTTTGCCAAACAATGGTGACCCCAACTACCGGCATAAGATAAAACAAGTTGTTTAACAAGATGACTTATAATAACAACAAACTGCTGTTTATTTTTAAAACATGACAAGTCCAGGGACTTGTCTTTTTCTGATATATTTCGCGTAACAGACAAGTGGCCATCCCTAAGGAGCAACTTTATGTATAAAAACGGGTTTGGAAAAAAGTGGACTTGTCATGTTTTGAAAATAATTGATTTAATATTGTCAGATCTCTTTTGGTACTTCGTTCTACTTCGTTATTATTCAAGGTCCTTCATTATCAAGCAAAAAGAAATCAAAGTGTTTTTTTTTGTCTTTTTAGTATTTTTTTACTGTTAAACGAAATCTCTGCAGTTTTGACTTTCAATTGGTTTTTTAAATCTTTTCAAAATGAATGAAGTAATACTAATCGGTCTAAAGTTGTTTGCGTTTATACATAACTGAGTTTTTCACTTTTGTTTACAAATGCCAATTTAACTACACGCCATGCTTTTGGAACATATATTATATACCATTTAAACCTAGTTAAAAAAACGCTCTTCAGATTTGGAGTTAAATATATTAACCAATTTTTAGAGCATACTTACAATTTCCTGAGATTTATACGGTGACAAGGAGTTAAGAGCTTAGTTTATTCTTTCTTTCAAAATCATAACCGATGGCGCTGTTTTTTCTGCACTTATATGACTCGTTTTAGGGATGATAGATTTCATTAGAGACACATCCAGGAAAGTGAGGGATTACCAAAAGCAATTCCTTGCATGATTCTGTAAAATATTAACTGCTTTTTTTAAAAGATTCCAAATCGATTAATTTCGTAGCAACGATATTTCTGTGTCTAGCTGATTTCAAAGCTCTACTTCCCTGCAAAATATTTTTTCTAGCGTTTAACCCATTGAGTTTTCACTTTAAATTTTCTTTGACTCTTCTTTTACGTTTTGGCCACATTGAAAATTTTTTGGTTTCTATCCTAATATTGCAAAGTTTTTTTTTTGTCCACCGAATGTTAATTGGTCAGTGATTTGGGTCTTTGTTATCTCCTGGAAAGCAATACTATAAAGAGTTTTGGTATTTGTCTCTACTTCCACATTAGCGATTTCCCTGAGATTTCAATGAATATTATAATTAGAGAAGATTAATCGTTTAATGCTGTTCACTGTTATTTTGCAATTGTATGGCAAGATGGTTAACTGCCCTATAGTAACATATATGCCCTATACTGCTGCTAACTTCGTAAGGTCCTTTCACTTTTCAAGGATAAAGAAGACAAAACTGTTTCGCTTACCGCAATACAGAACGTGAAAAATACCAAAAAATATGTGTTTTTAAGCTCAAGTTGTGCTTTATTTTTTGTATATAATGTAAAATATTAATACATCATAATAGAGTGTGTGAAGTTAGCCCCCCCTTTTTTAGAAATTGAATTTCTGAAAGTTGTGCTAGGTTGTGCAGGGTTTTTGCCGGTTCGAGCCGTAGTTTTTTTTTCAAAAATAATCAAAAATGGGGGTTTTAGAGCTAAAAACCCGTTTTTAATCTGTGCTAATTTTCGAAAATTTTAAAGATGTGCTAGGTTGTGCTAGACTTGTGCTGGGCTGTGCTGTAACTTATTTTTAAAATTATTCAAAAATAGGGGTTTTAGAGCCAAAAAAAAATTACCAAAAAGTGTGAAGTTAGCCCCCCTTTTTTGAATTTCAATTTTTTTTTTACTTTTTCAGAATTTAAAAGTTGTTCCAATCATTGTTCCAAAAAATTAACATCGCATCTTTTGTATTTTCGAAGATAGAGCATTTTGAAGTTTATTTTTAATACTCAATTAACTCCCCACCATTATGACTTTTCTCAAATTTTAATTTTGAATCTGAATATGTGTTATTAAATACAACTTGTGAATAAGAAATTTAGTCCTTACAAGATTTAAATCATATTTGAACTTGAGTTTCAAAAAATGTTTATAATTTCTGAGAGCTCCAACCGCCCCCCTTTTTCCAAAATCGAAATTCTGAAAGTTGTGCCAAGTCAAACTATACAAAATCTGTAATATTTGAAAATGTCATAAAAAATATAAAAAAAATGCGGAAGTAAACTGAAAAAAAAAATCATTTTACTTGAACTATGACCTTTTAATTGCTCCCCTTTTCTGAAAATAAATATAAAAAATCTGTTCCAAATACTTATAGCTATAAATAAGGATTCCAAAGATGTTTCGTTTTAAAAGATTTAACCCACATTTTGAAAAATATACTCACGTGTTCCCCTTTTCCCCAATCGTCAAAACAAAAACTTTTTTTTATAAAAAAGTCATACTAGCCTAAAGGTTCCAAAATTTCACTCGAAAATATTCACAACTGTAGAATCTAGGCCAAAAAAACTAATTTTACGATATTAGATTTATGTATAGGTATTCCGAACAAAATTTCTGATACACACCCTTTTCTCAAATGAAATTAATTTTTTTTAATTCAAATAGAGAATTGCTTAAGCTCCATTTTTCCAAGATTTTGACGAAAATATACGAATTATTGGAAACTTTAAGTGATTAATCATTTCTTACGATCTTAGAATAAAAAAAATGTATTCCTGCTCCCCCTTTACGATACAAAAAAAAAAAAAAAAAAAAAAATGTGCCAAAATGTGCTAGGGCTCCTCTTCATTGTTCTAAGCTTTCAGTTCATGAAAATTATTTTTACTATGTTAAATTTCAAAAAATAGATAGGGCCTTTACGAAGTTAGCGGCAGTATAATTACTCACCACTTATATTTATGTCTTTACTTCCCCACTGAATATAGTGTGAGTTTTTTTTTACAACACAGGACAAGTTTCTTTTTATGTGCAAGTGCATTACATTAAAATCACTATTAAAATCACTGTACCTACATGTGGATAGAAGAAAGAAATTAAAGTGTTCTTTGGCTACTATAAAAGTTCCCAAGATTTTAATTAACACATTCACCTCCTCAAGTATCTATTCATATTTTCCTGATTGTGACTGTGATTGTGGGAGTCAAAACATCCATCCTCCGTTTCTTATGTGGAGCACTTCAATAATCTGTTATAAATAACAAGGTGAAATATTTATGGGACAGCTATACAACGTCTTATGCTGTGCTGTGTATCATCGCGGCAGCAAGTTAGAAGCATCGATTTGATTTCCTTTTCTGGAATAAAAATATGATATCAGCTTATGGAGAGTTGGTATTACAAACGTCAACGTTGCAACTTATTTAGCAGCTGTTAAAGGACCTCAACATGAAAGGATATCAGGAAGTCTGATTGAGCTGTAGGTAGTTTTTAGGGTTTATGAAAAGAATTCATTTTTAATAAAAGTTAAAGATATTTATTGTTGATACATCGTATGGTGGTTAGGAATCTTGTCATTATTCACTGGTGAAAAAAAGTGGTTTAAGTGTGCTTTATAAAAGTGTTTTTATTATTACACTGAAAACCACGAGGCCTACGAGCTTTTAATTGTTTAACTGTTTGAAAATGACGAAACCAATGTCGAAGTTAAAATGTTAAATAATATTAAATTCAATCTAAAATTATTATTAATCTTTTTTTTTCCAGTTATGGACACCCATACCTTTACAAAGTCTTGGATTGGCGAAACGAAAGAAACGCACTATTCACTTGTTTGGGAGTTCTTTTGTTAACATGTGTCGTTCACATTTTAATGTTCATGGTATATAAATTACGTGTACTCATTCATCGTCGAATTTATTCGCCGGCTATTTTTAACCCAACAACAACGATAAATGATAATACTTTAAAGAATATCGACACAAAAGGAATTCAACATTCACCTTCGGGTATATCAATGGTTCTGGGAAATTATACAGGTTATGAAAATCAAGGATTCTCGACGATAAGTGAAAAAGTTAGTAGAGATATTTAACCAAATAAAAAAAAAACAGTATTTTTTAAGATTTATTCTTAAGTCGCATGTCATTCCTTATGGAAAAGAAAATGAAGTCAACACATTGTAAATATTATTATTGTTAATGAATTATGTAAGTTTGCTAATAATTTTTAAGAAAAAAATTATGAGTTTATACATATACAATTTATTTTGAGTTCTATACAAAATTTATAAGTATAAAGCAAAGCTTTTGTTAAGGTCATGTAGTTCGGAATATATAATTTTCTCGATCTAGAATAACGATTATTTAATAAACGAATTGTAAATTTAAATATTTTTTTTTAAATTGTTTGCTTATAAAGACAAAATTGGGTCGCAGATGCTTGCGAAATGAATATTACGCTTAAATGCACATAATTAATTAAGAACATACATAAATATCTATATATGACCATTAACAACACAGAACTGAATTGCTTTAAAGAAGTCCAATTGTTTCATATGCACATTGCACATGTAAGGAATATTCAATGAGCTTCGTTAGCAAAAATGAATTTTAGCATTCATAATTGCATTAGCTATTGTTTAAACAAACTGAACGAGGTAAAACAGTTCAAGGAATGAACAAAACATTTTATTAATTATGTATGAAACGGATTTGAAACAGAGAAACAATGACCAAAGGTTAAGAAAAAATAATGGAAGACGTAACGAACGATTTTATTCTATAAAGCGTGTCACTTAGCAAGAATATGATATTAATATTTAATGTTTTATTTTAAGACTGTCTGTATCTTTGGTAATGCAGTGAATGGTTCGAAAAAAGAAGACCATACGTGTTTAAACCAATGATCCACTTATCGACAATGTATATGAAATTTAAAACATTTCTGTATATCTATCCAAATCTCACATTAGATATTATTATAACGTTATCTATCAAATGAAGTTCCCCATGCAGGTGCTCTTTATTGCACTTACATTCGAATGACAAATACGTGAATCGCAAAGGATTCTATTAATGTGTAAATTACTGGGTCGCACAAATTTTCTCTTGTGGTAAATTACCTTCGGATTAACGACTACAAAATTCGTGTGACCAATTTTTCTGAAAAAAAATCTGTAAGAATTTTATTTTTTTCAATTTTTTTTATTAAAAATTTGTTGCCTTGGCAACAAATAACTCACATGTACTGCTCTTAAAATTCGTCGTATATAATATTTTCGAGAAATAGAATTTAAAAAAATAACTTTTCAGAAGATACTTTTCCGATAATCGTTTACACGGTTGCACCATTTCGGCTAAGCCTGATTAATAATTCAATAAAACATTTTCTATAAAGTTAATTTTCTGAATTCTGAATTTTCTGTCTCAGAATTTGCTCTTGAATATGAAGTTTAGTTAATGTGATTTATTTTTGGTATTGAAATTTTTTGTTGTCTTACGGATGCCTAATTGTGCATGTATTTTTTTTACATGAGAAAAACGCCAAATAACATGTTAAAAATGATTTTTAACACGTGTTTCTCCAAATTCATTGACGGTAGGTAAAAAAATGTTAAGACCTTTATTGAAGAGAGTTATACAGTTTTTACCTTAACATTTGTTCCAAAAAGTTTAGTTTCAAAGAAATATGCAAAAAACTGAATTTTGAACCCTTCCTCCTCTTCCCCAAAAACTTTGTACTTGTAGGATTTGGTCAAGCCTTCAAAACATTTTCCACTAAATTCTGCTTTGTCGGAATTTCTTCGAAATTTTGCCTTTTGTTTTTTGTCTAATTTTCCTGGACTGACTTTTAAGATCTTAATTAAATCGAAAATAAAACTTTATCGTAACTAATCTAGAAACATGAAAACGTATCTATTAAAACAAACAATAACCGCAAAAAAAGAAATCGTTTTCAAGAAACTAATTAAATATGCAATCATGACTACCGATCCCAATTCCCCACACCAAACATTAAACTTAACTTAAGTACCTACTATCCCTTCATAATGTGTTGCCAACAACCCTCACATCAATAAAATATAGACAAACTAACTTTCAAGGATGTGTAATACACACCATCAGCGGTTAAATTTTAATAAGAAGAGTCATTTTTCGTGAGAAACAGAAGGGCTGCTTCCACCCACAATTCTTTAAGTTCAAAATTTTAAACTGTTCAACTTCGATTGTAAAATTTATATTCGAAATGTGGAAACATAATAATGTCCTTTGGTAAGATATAGACAACCCTGTCTATCCATATCCTTCCACACTAGGCCAATCTTTTTTTTGTGAATTGTGAAGGTATAATTACACCTGTCCACAAACAAATGTCATTTTAATGTCAGCGTTCGTGTTGTCGGTAAAATTTGTCTGTCCATCAGTTTCTTAATATTAAAAACCAATCCAGATAAAAGTTGGAGGGGAAGATTTACTATCGAACAAGCAATATTGGTGGCTGTCAGTACTATGAGCAATCAATATTAAAAAAAATAGTTTTAATTTTTAAAATTGAAAATTTTGAAATGCGGAGGAAGGACACGCAAATGGAAATAATGCTTCTAAACGAAGGAACTGAAGTTGGCCTTAATCAAAAACTGTATACAGGTTTTTGTATTTTGGTGGGTTGTACAACTAATGAATAAAGGGCTTATACCCCTCTGAATGACCTTGCAGATGATATAAGTGCTGAGTATACATTATATAATAAATACATGGCCTACATTTAAGTTAAACATGCGACACGTGTGTGTCATCGATAATGGGTCTTTCATTTTGATGATACAACGAGCAGATGTTTTAAAGAAAAGTTCGACACACGAGCAAATGTTTGACTATACTTGAAGGTGTAATTAGAAATTTCAAATCGTGCACGTAAAGTAAGAAAAATGTATATTTAATTTGGTGATTTTATATGGAAAAATTAAGAAATAAATTGGGTCAAGATTGTATCGATCTTAGAAAAAAATTGGGTTAAAATGATTATGACAGGTAACACCGTATTATTTAATTGAATTCTTGTTTAAGCAAGTTGTTCTCACAGAATCTTTAAAAGATTGATGTAATGGTTTTTGTATTATAAGCTTATATAATTAGTTTAATTATGATAGTTAATATCATGACATAAAAACAAAAATGTCGTAAGCACAATATGAAAACGTTTCGAAAAATGTCGATAGATTTCGATCATTATAAGGAAATAGGTGCTTGCTAATATAAGAGGCACTACCTCGCCAGGTAATACTAGTTCTGTGCATGGTACTGATTCTAAACCGAGCAGAAATAACCGAGTCGTAGCTATAGTAATTTTGCGGTCTAGTTATTTTAGGGTGACTGAGAGCACTTTTAAAATCTCATCAGCCATTTGTTATCGTATTTCATTTGCTTGCTATAAGTTGGAAGTTGTTGGAGTGGCATCTTATCAAACGAGAGGTTCCAGCTGCTGGTTAAAAATTAAACTCTCAAATGGACACCAACTTGAATGTTTATTTGTCTCCTCCGAGGTCCACTGTTTTGTGTCTCTGACAGTGATCAGTGACGAGTTGGAACCAGCAAAAGATGATAAAAAGAAGGTGACTAAATCTCTGGAAACATGTGTCGTTATTTCGATTGTTAGCCCAGGAAAACTGCCTACAGTTTTAAGGAGACGAGAAAGAAAAGCAAGCAAACCATTTTAGAAGAACCAAGTGTTAGTATCTGGAAAAAGCAAAGGACGTACCATTTTTCAGACTTGAGAATGTATGAGTTTAATGCACGAAAAATGTTATATCCTAACAAAAATCACTGCTAGGACACTAATAACAGAACAAATAAGATATATGGCAGTGAAGTGAAGAAGAAAAAGCAGTGATGCTAGCAAAAAAAACGGGTGCCAAAGCCTGGGTAATATGAGGCCACATTAATTGAACATTGATGAAAAAACACACTTTGAAGTGGTTATCAGATGTTGCAAGAAAGAAGAAAGACGAAGTGTGCCCAACTTAAAGCAGGGAGTCACATTTTACTACGCTGAAGTCAGCGACATCAAAGTCAAATTAGTCAATACGGCATGCAGTGAAAAACACCAAAAAAGAAAAAGCGATTGTTTCAATGGAAAAATATACGTGATTTCTGAAGCGATTTGGATTTTTTGCTGGTTTTGAATGCATTGGATCGACAACCACGATTTTTGTTATGAGTGGCCCTATGGCAACGATGATGATCATGATTATTAACGAGCATGTCAAAAAACATGTCACTTTGAGTATCGAAGCTGGTGTATAGAGAAGCGCTTTGTGTCTTTTTCTTTTTATCACAATTCTAGATTATCTACTTGAAAATAAGGAGACGAATCCAAAAGTGAATCAGTTAATACTTTCCAGAAATGTAGTCATCATAAGTAAAGATCCATCATCCTTGCAACGAGCACTTGATGCATGTTTTAAGGGGAATGTATGTTTTAAAGGGAAATGGGTATCTATCTATTCAAAAAGCAGTCTTAAGTCAATGTTAAATTAATGGCTGCAAAACTAATCGTTTTTTGTTTTAAAGATAATTCCGTACCCAGTTATAGGGTTTTAATTTTAGGTGACTCATTTTATTTGTTTTTTTAAAGCCAAACAGATTTTATTCAAAAAAATTTTAAATCAAGTAATGCATGAGATATTTAAGATAAAAGTATACACGTAAAAAAATCATCTTTGAATACAGTTTTTTATTATATATTTAAATATTTCATGAATTACTTGACTTAGCGAAAAATGTTTCTTTATAAAAATTTTTGAGCCTTAAAAAACAAATTAAATGAGTCATCAAAGAGTAAAATCCAATAACTGAGTACGGAGATATCTTTAAACCAAAAAACGATCAATTTGGTCGCCATTTTTAAAAATGTTGGCCAAATTACCATGACCTGGATCATGTGCCCAACTTTTGTTCAAACCAATTTGTGTTGAACAAATTCACAAAGCAAAACTTTGGAAATATATAACGGCATACGTGATATGGACTGCTGCTCTGCTATGAAAATAAATAAAATAAAAATAATTGATAATTTTTTTTTTGTCGTTTACTTGTATCTCAGAAATTAAGTGTTTTAGCGAAAAATTTACAGAAAACTTTACAAAATTAAAATCGGACCGCTAAGTATGGAGATACCGTCAAACAAATTCCGTTCAATTTAGCGGACAGCTTACAAAACGGCGGCCATACTACCATGATTTGGACCATGTGACCGATGCAGGGAACTTACTTCACTGGAACTAACTTCACATGGGAACTAACTTCACCACTAGTGGGAATTAATTTCACTTTTTTTTTTGTAAAGTTAATTCCCACTTTGAGTGGGAAATAACTTAACTTTTTGGGGGGAAATTATTTCACTTCCAATTATTTCACTTCCAATTGCTGCAAAAATTGAAACAAATCTTACAAGATATAAAAATGTTATACTTATGTTTGTTAAAAATAATTATTAAAAATCATCAATTATTTATTTACTTATTAATTATATGAATTATTTAATTAAAAATGTAAAAATGGCTTTTTCATGCTAAATAAACACAAATCAATCAAAAAAAAAATCTTTTGTGACGTTACACTTTTCATACAAAATGCACATATTTCATACCCAAACTTGCACCCACCCAAACTCGCACTCACCCCAAATCCTATAGTGGGCCAAGCAGGGGGATTTCAGGGGGGCAGCATGTCACCCTTTACCAATCTCAACTGTTGGAGTTACCGGGAACTAAAGTCGCCCCATGTTTTCAGCTTTATATCTCCTGTAATATACAAATTGTAGATGGGAATTAACATCACACAATTTTCAGATGAAATTAGTTCTCATCTTTAGTGGAAGTTTAATTCACAAAAAAAGGGAAATTAACTCCCACTATGGGTGAAGTTAGTTCCCATGTGAAGTTAGTTCCCGTGAAGTTAGTTCCCTGCACCTATGTGACCCATTTTGTATATAGCCCCATGAAAAAAACTGAGGGGACATATAACGCCACACGTGATATGGGCTAGCTAGCCCGCACTAAACATAAGTATTAATTTGTTGGTTTCTTCCATAAAAAATCATCACTCATTAATTATTATAAAAAAAATAAAGCCAATATTTCAAAATATCACGAAGTCAATCAAAAACTCTTCCATGCCTAGAGTGTATATATGCTTCTATACCTAGTCTATAATAACTTGAATGCTTTTCATTAAAAAATTCAAAGTTTTATGTCCCTACAATATACATACATACCTATCTTGTTAGTATTTTTTTGATGCGTGTTTGTTTATTCACATTTATTTTACTCGACCCAGATTCAAGGACATAGAATAAATAAAAAAAAATATTAAAAAAAAAAAACAGAATGAATAAACAAAATGCATAGAAAGTTTCATATGTCCAAAGCATAGAAAAATGAGGACGTTTGCACTTCAATCTAAAATATTACCTCCTACACAAATTTTACATAGATTTCAATTTATTTTTTGATTTATTCATTATGTCTCTCATGGAATTGAACAAGGATTACTCCTTGTATGTAGCTATCGCCAAAGTATATAGAACTAGTAGAGCTTCAGTCGACTTTGAATATAATTTGCGCATGATTTATCTAGATATACCTTTGGCGGTCAATTTCACATTGAATATGTGAAGATACAGTGAAAATTCTTTAGATATTGTAACACAACTGTCATCAGCGATATCAACCGGTTGGCTTAGTTAGGTGAATGTTTTAGTTGAATTGTTTGCACTGTGATATGAATAAATTATAATGAAAGAGGATACTTTATTTCTCAGGTGAACTTCAGGGATTTAAATAGTAGTTGAATATTAATTGAGTGGCAAAGTTTTTTGCATTGAGGTTCCTTAATGAACAGAGGAGCATGATGTTAACGTATCTCCTAAACATTTAATTTTATGAAAATATTTGATTTGTCTTCAATTGCTAAATTATCCTTTAAACTCAATAAACTTCGTAACAGAATAAACGGACATATATATGCAGCTAGATCAAATATATAAATAACGGCAGTTCACAAAAAAACTACTTTAGATCTCTATTTTAATGATCATCGGCCTGATTTTAAGTATTTCTTACATTTTGAAGAGCATTAAAACAAAAGAATTATGTTTCAAATGATGCATATCAAAATTACAAAAAATATATTTAATATACAGACAAATTGCGCAACATATATGATCAATTCATAAGAAGACAATAAAAATGTATAAATAATCTGTCTTCTTTGCGGCTCTTATAATCGTCTTCTTGTGTGGTCTGATATTTCGATAAATGATAAAGGTTTTGTTGGTATGTTAAGATGATTACATCGAGGATGTCATCATAAAAGTTCACTGAGTCAATGCTGATTTGGTGCAATCTGCTATCCTACATATCTGATTTACATCTTATATAATAAATAGAAACAAAGTTTGTAAGGATTCTATGTACATACTTCAAAACACCTCTACCGATTTTTATGAAATTTTCAGGAAATCTTTAGATATGACCAGCAAGTATTTATGTGATGGGAACAAACAAATGGGATGACTAATTTTCCATAAAAAAGGTTAAGGTCGTATCTAATGATTGATTTATTTTGAAAATGGTTAATTTTACGAAAACAAATTATCAAGCCACTTTTCTAGGAAATTGCTGAGCTACAAGTTTGCCGTTAACTTTTTTTTTAACTTTTTTTATTTTGTCCAAGTTTCGCTGTTTTTTTTTCGCTTTATTGACTGAACTATTAATAAATAATGGCCCAAATTGTCTTGTTTTGGATATGCAAATTTGATGTCGTTTGCCAGCCAAACTGAATAAAGTGCACGACTGGGTCGCACAAACTTGCTCTTGTGGTGCACGACTGGGTCGCATGAACTTTTTCTTGTAGCAAGTTACGACCTTAATAAAAATAAATTTAATAAAAATAAATTTAATATTTTTTTTTTTAATTAGAATTATCGGTATTTTAACAAAAAAAAAATTCAAAAAGTAAAATTGCCTTATCAGTTGTTTTCATAATAATCAAATTCCTTTAAAATCAGTGCAGCCGATTAGAGTGTAATAAAAAAGGGTTCTATGGCAGGTACCGTTAATAACCTGATTCCGAAAAAATGCTATGAAAGACATCAGCTTGAGCAACAAATCACTCGTACAAAATTTTATCAAAATTGATCGTATTTTTTTTGCGAAAAAATTGGAATTATCGGTTTTGGCCAAAAAAAAACTTTTTCAAAAATAACTTTTTTTCAAATTTCTTTTTTCCGTTTAGCAGTAGTTTTCGAATAAAATTTTTGTTAAAATCGGTTGAGCCGTTCAGAAGATAGACGGAGTAATAAAAAACGGTTCTATGGCAGGGACCGTTAATAAGCTGATTCTGAAAAAAAATTTCAAACGAAAGAAATCACCAATGGTAGCAAATAACGTATTTTTTTCGAGAAAAATAGAATTATCGGTTACGCTTATATGGTAGGTACCGTTATTTTTATGCCTAGGTCAAAAATAACGTCCGGGGATATTTCACTAAGAATAATTTATGCCAAGTTTGAAGACAATCGGCCCAACAGTTTAGGCTCCAGGTGTCGATACATCTAGACAGACAGACAAACAGACAGGCAGAAAGAATTGTCCAACCTACTCTTTTCGTCTTCTCTATCATCGTAACGTCATGTTTGATTGTTATCTCGAAACTTTTTTTTTACGAATGCATAACTTGCCTATAACCGCAAGTAAAACTGCTTACCTCTCTAATTTCAGCAACTTTGTGGGGCTTATCTCTGCTTAGCATTTTCTCAAACACTTAATAATAACGTAACATTCAGACATTGCATTAAAAACAAGGCATAGACTGGCATACAGATGATTATGGATGGGTTAAGCAGGTAGCAGATTTTCCGTATTAGATCATTCATTAGTACAAATGTATGTAACGGTCATCAATTGTTGCAAATAGAAAATGAAAATTTAGCACAATACATTGCCTTTTCTTGGAAATAGAAACACGGTGTTTTTTTTTTTATCTCAACTGCGACCAAAACTCTTCCACTTCAATGCTTCACACTAAAAATATCTGCCTGTCCCTAAGAAAATATTTAAATTTTGGGTTTTTCTATATTATGTTTAAAATAGTTGATATCATTTTAGAGTACGTAGAAGACTACTTATTTGGGTCAAATTACATAATTCACCGATAAAGAGAGGAAAAATGTTGATCAAAGGATAACAAACGCATGGCGACAATTTCTGCGACAAAATCTGTTTGGTCTTAACATTTCGATACAAAACTAGGAAATACAATTTTGACTCGACTATAATAACATACGGATGGCAAACATGGCAATCTTCGATAATCCTCGAAAATAAACTTCAATCCTGCAATGGAAGGGCTATTCTGAAGGTGAGGCTAACATTTGAAAGCTCAAACGAAATTTAAAGATGTTCTTCACAAAACAAGGAAACTACAATGGGATTGGGTTGGTCACGTATTTCGAACGACAGATTATCGATGGACCAAAACAACAACAGAGTGGACTCCACTAGACAGGAAGAGAAGTGTTGGACCACAATTAAGGCGTTGGAGAGTCGAAATACAAGCTTTTTGTCCAAACTATTGAAGAGAAGCTTTAGATCGACGAATGTGGAAAATTAAGGGGGAGGCCTATACTCATCAAACCTATTAGATAATTATATTGACACCTTCTGAATGATGCTGGCTGTACGATCAAGTTAGAACTATGACCGTCAACGTGGGATATCTATTTATACTTTTCTATTAAAAAGATAGAACTATCCTGGTTGATTCGTTGCGAAATCAACGGTAGCAAAAAGAGCGAAATTAAGGCAAAATTGAAAATAGCAATATCGATAGAAACTTGACTATTTCAGATTATACAAAAGTGAACAACGATAAAGATTGAAAGCGACGAATGAAAAACGATAGATTTTCCCACTAATGGTTTTGATGCGGCAAAAGTTATGTTAAGTAACAAACTAGTGGTGTTTTTCTTCTTTGCAGCAAGTATTTATACAATTTTATAATGCAGTATAAGAGAGAAATTACATTAGGATTTAACTTTAATTCCAAGGCGAATTCAATTAATTTTAAATTATGGTGAATGGTATAATTTAGGCGCTAGATTCAAATATTATACTTCAAATAAACTATAGTTATTGAAATTACATACAAAAATTAATTGTCATTTTAATACAAATTGAATGATGAAAGTTGTAGAAAAAATGGAAATTTTAATTTAATAAAATAAGATTTTATGATGCGAACTTAAGTTCGTTTATACTCCCACATTGGCTTTCCATTTGATTGCTTCAGGAAATTTTAGTCCTCTTGATTACATTCGAACATTTGCCATTTGAACTTGAGTCTTTTCTTTGAACAAGAAACCAATCTTGTAAAAGAATGCAATCTTTTGTGAATGCCGTCTTTAAAAATAATTCATTTAATTCAATGAAAAAATTGCACTCATTTAAAATTTTGTAATCACCATTGTAATCAGATTTCATTCATTTTTTTTCCTATTCATTTTAAAGAAATCAGAGAATTTATAAATTAAAGCGTTGTTTTGCATTCATGCCATTCTTTTGCATTCTTTTTAATGTTTAAGAAAAAATGTATGTACACAAGATTACAATGAATGGAAAAAAATGCAAGGAATGTAAGAATGCAAAGAATTCTTGAATTCTCAAATGATTCCATTCAATTTGATTGCTGTAAAATGAATGATTGCAATCTTTTTGATGACAAATGAATAGTGATTGCAATTTAAAATCCTGCAAGACATTACTACTTGAGTAGGTTATCATATATATTTTAATAATTGTTTGAATTATATTGATTTCAATTTAAACTCAAGAAATTTAAAAATAATTTTAAGAAACAATTTAGATGGCTAAGATATGAATTATAATTATATTTATTTTATTCTTTAAACTGCTAAGAATTGTAATTTGTATAGTTTAAATAATTAAATAAATAAATTATAAATACAATAAATTAAATAAATATATTTCATCCATGATTGCATTTTTGAGTTGAAGGCTTTCTCTTGCTCCTAAATACATAAAACTTTGTTATTACTGGTATGCCTTGCAGAACAACTTCTTCTCAAATCTTTTGCAAAGCTCTCATTATTGTATACCTACATTTTAATCCTTACAAATAATATCAATGGTCAAATTAAAATATTTAATACTAAAGTAACATTCAAGTTATGGTCAACCAAATAAAATTTGTACTAACTTCATAATTCCTTTAAAAAATTATTCAGTTAGTCGTCCTTTGAAAAAAAAATTACACATCGTGTTTCTTGTTCTACATTTCAGCGCCGTTCTTCTGTCACTTGTAGTCATTAATATCCATTGTTTGTTTGTCAACATAACCACATTCATGTCCATTATCGTCAACCTATTAACTCTGTGGTCTGGTCATAGCACATACATACATACGTACTGCATGGGTTCCACAATAACACATTCATCCACTCAAACGACATAATATCGTTTCGCGGTCAATTCAAAGCAGCGGGAAAAAATAAAAATATAGTTTTGTATATAAAGGACAATTTTACTATACACCCAAACTACAGAGAGTCCACTATCATTATCTACCAACACAAAAAAAAAAAAAATATATATATATATATACAAAACCAAACGGATGTGCATTCCGAAGTAGATACGATTATGAAAAGTAAAAAGAAATGTGTGTATATGTGGAATTGAATGGATAACTGCTATAATGCATTAATTATTTATCGTTAAAAAAGGACGAAAGTTCAAAAAACCAACTACAACCACAATATTGGTAAGTAGAATTTATTCATTGTCATCGAGTTGGAGTTTAGTTGAATTTGGAACTTAAAACAGATTTTACGCGTTTGTCCGGGTATCTCTTGAAATTTTATTAAAATATATATATATATCTGATATATTTATTTATGTTTTTAATATTTTATCAAATTGTGCGAATTTACAAAATATTTTTTATAATAGATAAACGTGGTTTCTATCAAACAATAAAAAAATTACATTTTTGCTGTGATCTATTTACTTTTGGAAACATGTTTATATATTTTATTTTAAAAATTAATTATATATTATAATTAAAATTAGAAGTGATTTCAGAAAAAAAATTGAAACAGTTAAATAATAAAATGAATAAATACCACCACCATATGGATAATTAAAAACTTTTTTTTTTGTAAAAAGGGATATAAAAGCAAGCTTTTGTAAAAATCATTTGTTACATTGGCCACCGAATGGATAATGGGTATTTGTTTAGACACAGGTGAGCAGGAATTAATTAAGCGAAATAAGTATCCACAGGGGTGAATTTTCTGATTTATTTTATTGACTCTTTGTTGTGACTTCACAAATAAACCACATAAAGTAAAACACCTGCTTGAGTTAGTTCGATCTATTTATAATATTTGATAAAACAATTTTATTACTTAGAAACTTTTTGACTCAATACTCGTAACTTTTAGAAATAAACATAGTTTTGAATAGAGAATTTCTGGGTCCGATTTATTACAAAAATAACTAAAGCTGGTATTCAAATTTATTCAATTAGGTTTTTTTTTTAATAAATCATTAGTTTTTTTCATTTCTTTTAATGCATTTGCATTTGTATAAACCGAATCGAAATCAAAATACTATAAGTGGAAAAAATTAAGGATGAAAATATTGTTTGAAGCCTCTACATCTATATGTATTTTTACTCATTCGATATCTTCTCCATAATCCCCGATTAAAAAATATTTAGCTTAGCTTTTAGACCATTTCTGCGGACAATAAAAGACGGAGAGTTCACAGCAGATTTTGGGTGTGTTAAAGCGAAGAATAATATTGAAATAGAAAGGCTTTGCTATGCTGAACAAATTTAAGTCTAGCTATCAGAAGTGGAGGCAAATTCGACTTTTTGAAATTTGCATTTTCCAACCCAATTTAATTTTTAAATAGAAAAGAATGATGCCCTGACCACGAATATATAAGTCTCAGCTGGTTCAAGGGCCAGTCTTTTCAGCTATGGTTAAATTAAACCCATTGTTACTTTATCTGGAAACTATAGAAACACATACAAAATCTATGGTAAACAACTGAAATAACCAATGGTTACACATAACCAGAGCTGAAGAGACCGGCCATAAGTGTGACAAAGTGTCCGAAAGACGCGCTCAATGTACCCCAAAAATCTACTATGAATTTTTCTTTTCGTGCCCAATTTTTTTTTTAATTCGAATTAACGCATTTTGAGCAAAACTATAGTCTCAGAAGGGCCAGAAGTCTTAAGTGAGGCAAAGTACTAAAAAAATCGATTTATGAAATTCGTTTTTCGCACAAAATTTGTTTTTTTTTTCAAAATTAGTTTTGTATTGGCTTTGGTACTATTTTGTCATCGAAAGAAATTAAGTGTAGACCTATGTGTTAAATATAAGCTAAGAAATTATGTTACTTACAAGTTAAGCTTTAAACAACACTTGTTTAATTAATACTTAGGAAGTTTGTAAATTTCTATTACTGAAAAATAATTTTCTATTTTTAATATTCTATTTTAAAACTTTTGTCGAAAACTGAACTAAATCTTTTTAATAATTTTTATTTATTGTTTATTTATAAAATCCAGTCTTTTAATAAATACAATACTCTGAAAGTTCATATTAGTATTTTTTTGTATTTTCAAGTTTTTATGTTTTTTTTTTGTCACATGTGAATATGGAATATTTTTCTGGGACACGTTGGCATAAGATATAACTATAAACTTAAATGAAATAAATAAATGAAATAACTATTATTAT
This sequence comes from Baccha elongata, assembly GCA_951217065.1. NCBI lineage: Eukaryota > Metazoa > Arthropoda > Insecta > Diptera > Syrphidae > Baccha > Baccha elongata. The sequence continues at coordinate 88,353,667 of OX578272.1, read as the reverse complement.
ATGAATACAATAAAATAGTCAACTGATAATTTGGAAAAAAGGGCGGTTACGATTTAACTATAAAGTTTAAGGAACAATTTACATAAATACATATATACAATTTGTTTAACACACTAGGTTATCTTTAAAATATCTTATGATCTTAATATTATGTTGGCAAATAAGGGGACTAACTAAGTCAGTTGTTGTTTTTTTTTTTAATATGTTAATATAACATTTCATTGAAATAACTAGAATAATTTGTATTATTATACTGATGGTCTTTTTGGGTTTTTCAGATACGGTTGTGACCTAAAAACAATATTTAATGCATACTATTATTTTTATTTCTTTTCCAAATAAAGTCAAACAATGTTTTTATAAATAAGTAACCTATAATACTGCCGTGTTAACTTGAAATGGCTTGTTGATATAAATGCATTTTTTATATAGGTATTTAAATGTATTTTTTTTTTCTTTCATGCATTTCATTCGTTTATAGAACACAATATTCAAAACAGAGAAATGTAATGGTTAATATCAAACAAAATGCATTTATACCAAGAAACTTAAAATGTAGATACAACTTTTTAAGTTAACACTAAGGCATATGTTTTAAAAAATAGGTTGGTAAACAAAAGCGCAATATTTTTTACTTTATTTCGATAAGCAGTGCAATCAAACTTAATTCTCTTCATCTTTTAATATTTATCTATAAGAGATTAATTTCAGACAGACAAATTTTATGAAAAATAAAGCAATTTTAGAGAAACCAAAACTTTTGTGCACAAAATCAAAAGTCTGGAGGCACTTTGCCTCACTTAAGACTTCTTGCACATCTGGAACTGTATTTGTGCTCTGCTCAGAACGCCTTAATTTCGATTTAAAGAAAAAAAAAATTGCAGGAAAAGCAACATTTATAGTAGTTTTTCGAGTATGTTGGGCACTTTGCCACACCTAAAACTTCTTGTATATTTTTTATATCCGTGTTCAGGGCATCGGTATCTTCTATTTCGAAAAAAAGAAAATACCATAAAGTCGGATATTTTGGAAGCGTATTACTCACGTGCCGACAACTAGACTTGCTTTTTTTGCAAAATCTGCTGCGGGCTTTTAGATTAAAACTAAGAATGACATTTTGTCAGTACTGAAAAGCACTTGTATTCAAACCATTGAAGAACGTACACAAATGAAATTTTCTATTTTGCAAAGCATTTAACATTTTATATTGGAAATTTTTACAGAAAAATTTTTTTGAATTTGTCCAACAAATTGGAAAAATAGATCTTATTTCCAGGATTTCAAACGTTACATTTTGTATATCTAACACATTTATGTATGTATGACTCATAAAAGAAACATTTCAGAATAAAACTGTATTCTTTTCGAAATTTGTAACAAAACGATTATTAGCGCAAACTTTTTTGATAATTATGTACATACATATATAAACACCATCACTTTTTTTTGACTAATTGTTTTCCTTTACATTTCATGTTTCGTGCAAAGAGACAGTATATAATTAAACAAAAATAAAGTGATTGCAAATCAAATGTTATTTAAACGCATAGTAGATAACCCCATTAAAGAGTATCGCGTGTAATTTATTAACCAATTTCCCAGTATAGTCTTTTGGGAACGAATTAATATACCTTTTAGCATAAATTATCTTGTATTAAAGCGAACAAATTATGGACAGTTTTGAACTATATTAAAAGTAAATTACTTAAACTTTTTAATCAAGTATAAGCTGATAAGCAAAAAAGTTAAAACAAAATTATCAAATTAATACAATAAAATCGATGTTTTGTGTAGAGATTTGGCCTGGAATCATTTTTCCAATGGAATATTAAATATTGAAAATTCTTAACTTTTAAACTTCAAAGTTCATAATAAATTTTATTCTGGTAACAGGAGATTTGTATTAAAAGCTGAACATATTTTATTTAATTTTGTTATGGCGTTTAAGTTTAATATTAGAATAGAAGCAGTGCCATAACCAACGTTGATTGTTAAGTTATTAAATCTTTCTCGCTATTTTCGCTCATTTGACAGAGCCAAAAAATTAATTCGTGTGTTTAAGAAAGAATAAAATGAAAAACTGTTGTACTTTAGAGAAAAGCAAGAAAAAATTTTACCATGTTGAGGGATTTTCGAACCACTTTATAGCTCGAAAAATCAAACGCAGTGATCAGACATTTTCTAAAGCTTTAAAATAGTAAAAAAAACAAAAACAAAAACCACATCAAATTTACATCAATGAGGCACGTTTATCATATATGTTTTTCGTGTTCCGCAGTAGTAAACATTTGAAGAATCTAAAGCTCCTTAACATGATCATGACTGAGAGAAGCAAATCTTGTATTTCTCAAAGTCGAGTACTAAATTTATTGGGAATTCAGAACTAAAAACAAAGAACAATGGAAACAACAACAAATCCTTCGGTGGAATTAGTTTTTTTGCAAAAATTAATGATACTTTGACGCCAAATTCATAGATATTTAAAAACTAAAGTGCCCCTTTACACATACACCGTTTGGGAAAATTGATAATTGAAAGAAAATGTTTTGAAAATGTTTTGAACTGGCTTACGCGATAAGTTTATGAAGGAGCAAGACTATAAGATATTCTGAACTTGGGTGGCTTAAACTAAAAAATTGTCGGAGCTTGATGGCTCTTGTTCACCCCCAATTAAAGATCTCTTTCCCTAGCCACTTTTGTAATTAGCATAAAGTTCCGTAGTAATCTTGAGCAGCAGCAATTTCGTTTGCAGCTGAACCAGGGAGGTGGATTTTGTCCTTGACAGCAGATCATACAAATATCCTGTAACGCAATAAATTTTTTGTGCATCTTCACGGTGGATGCTGCCATGATTTTTCTATTTTATTTTATTCTATTGAATTCAACATTAAAAAACGAATTTTTTATTATATATGACTCCATTACATCTTATTTTTATTTCGTTTTAAATATGATTTTCGTAATTATTTCGTTTTTTATCTGGTAACAATACGCTAACTATTGATTCTAAAGCATTCTGCTTTAACAACTTCATCTCGATATACTTTCGCCGAAAGATGAATAATTTGCCCGATATTCTACCCCTAAGACGTCTAAAACTAAAAAAATTCAAACATTTTTTTTTTTTTTATATATTTTGCGCGCATTCAAGGGATCATGAATATCCTTTATATGATTAACACAGTACGAGCGTTTAGGAAAATTGGATAGAGGTTGAAAGGAGATACCGATGCACATTGGTTTTGAATGCTTGAAGATTAAAATGGATTGGAAAAACAAAGCCGGGTAAAGCATTCCACATTCGTGTAGTGCGGCTAAAAAAAGAGTCTCTGTACTTAACTGTTCGTCAGAAGTTGGGCTCAAGGGGGAACTTATGGGCATTCCTTGCAGTACGAGTATTGCGGTTGAATTGTTTCAGGTGAGGAACGCAACTGGCTATTTTGGCGGAGCACTCTTGAGACCTGACCTAATATAAAACTATTTTTATAAACTACGGATTAGGTTGGTATATTAAAACCTTTATATTTTTTTTATAAATAAAACACAACATGAACATATACCTACTAAAGGTAAACAAGTGACATCCTTTTTCTATATTTGTAAGTGAACATGCTTAAAATAACTTTTAATTAAGGTACAAAATTTTGCTTGTAATTGTGGTTCCAATACTTTCGTTGACCATTCAGGCACCCCCCAGGTAAGCCATTTGGGTCCTTTCTTATTTATTCTTGTTATAAATGACGTTTCTTCTTGTATACGCTTTAGTGAGATGCTCATATTTGCAGATGATATGAAAATTTATAAATCAATCAAATCTCCTAATGATCACACTCTTTTGCAGACTGATCTTGATAGTTTCAGTATTTGGTGGTTATAAAAATGGGTTAACTCTTAACCCTATAAAATGCCAAACTAATACTTTCTCAAGGAAAAAAGTACCAACTGACTTTGAATATTGTAGAACACAAAATAAGATTAATCGTGTTTTTAGTTTTAAGGACTTAGGAGTTAATTTCAGTGCTAATCTGTAATTTTCTAAACATGTTAACTTCTTTGTAAGAAAGGCAAACTCTATTCATAAATTCATAAAACGGTAGGCAAAGGAACTTATAGATCCGTACGTTACTCTCTCACTCTCTTTGTATAACTTTGGCCCCTTTCTATGGAATCCATAAGAAACGTATTGAATTAGTCCAGCATAATTTTATTTGCTTTGCTCTTGAAGGCCTTCCATGGCCTGATCCTGATAACCTGCCATCATACGAGCATCGGATAAGGCTTTTGTAGATACAATCTTTATATCAACGTAGAGTAAACAATGACTTAATTTTTCTCCATCAAATTATCTCTGAACAAATTAGTGCATCTGACCTGTTAGCCACAATTGGTTTAAACTACCAAGGACGATCGTACCACATTCGAAGTTCTGAGGTTTTTAATATTGAAAATCACAGAACCAAATCACGCGGATGAGTAAGATTAATAACTTGAAAGAGGTTTAAGTTTAAATTTAAATTTAAGAAAAACTGGAGTTCATCCTATTTAAATTACATTGTTTAAACACAGTTTAAGAAAAACTCGAGTTTGAAAAGAACTATGAATATGCCCCTATATGTTTTTATATTTTTATGTGCATGTGTTTTTGTTTTTGTTGCATTGTGCTTACTAACAACTAACACCTGCACTAAGTGATGAGCCAGTGGGACACAATATATGTGTTGGCAAATCTTCTTTAATTTGCTGATGCTTGCTTAAAGCTCCATTTGAATAAGTTCTGATAGTGAAAAAAAAAATCTTATAACTTACAATTTGTGTAATTCTTTTTTTGTTACAGGAGCATGTTCGTGGTATACCGATTCGTACATTAAATTTTTCGCCATTTCTTAATCTGAACGCATACATTTATTTTTTTTGCGTAGAAAACGTTTTGGGTTACGTTACTTAACAAAAATCACCTTAACCACAAATTCACAATTGAAAATTATTTCGTCTTTCGACAAACGCGTATCAGTAGTAGGTATTTGAGCATTTTGGACTTGCGGCTCGGCTAATATGAAGCTTCACCCTTACGACGCCCCCTAAATGCTTACATCCAAGGAGCAATAATTCTTACACGACACCTTAAGTTCTACCCTTTAAGCTCCGCCACCCAGTATTAAGGCCCCCCCTCTTTAATCCCTAATTCCCTACTACTGGATACAAAACAGAATAAGAAGAATGCGCGCATGGATATCTGTAATACAGTACCACCCCACCACCCGTCCATCGAAAGGCGATTTCCACGCCGCACCCACGATGGCACCCTATTCTCCGAACTACGCTTCCCGTCAATTGGGGTCGAAAATCGTTGAAAAATATTGAAAAATAGAAGAATGAAATAAGTCTCAAAAAAAGAAAATAAGATTGCTAAGCTGTATTTGGGTGATTTTATTATGAGAAGTTTTTTTCCTATAAAGATGCGGCCAAGGTAAAAAATAGGAGTTTCTTGACTAAATTCATAATTATGAATCAAGTTCCTATTATGTTAATATTCGATTATGTTAATATTCGTGTAAGGACAAGTCAATTTATGCACATTTAGTTACTTTTTTAGAAGGCCAGGGTAGATACATCAGGCAGGGTAGAGACATCAACCCCCGGTTTAGCTAGTTTTTTTCTGATCAAGAGAGATACATTGCCATAATATGGCAATATAATACCTAATAATATGGGTATATTATACCTAAATTACAAATATTTTTATTATTTCTTTTTCCTTTTTTCTTAAATATTTTCCGTATCTTTTTGTTTTAGCTACTCATACTTTTTTCGATAAATTTGAATTTTTCGTAGCGTTATCTCTCTTGGGGACGCTTATTAACTTATCGCTTTTCACGTGTCAGCTTTTTGCGTGCTCCCCTGGTCAGTGGGTATCACCCTGAAAATTATCTTGCCAGGGGAAATACGACAGGGGAGAGACGTTTTTGTAACAAATTTTAAATATTATACATAACAAGTTAATAGTTTGTCAAAAATTATATCACACTTCACACATACCTACGGGATTGTTTAAATTATTTAGAAAATGCGCACAAGTTAAATGAATTTAAAATGTTTTAGCCTCCCAGGGGATAGACACATTTACCTAACCAAACTACTGAAATGGACTTTCCGTTGCACCAACTAACAAATGAGAGCGATATTACAGATCGTGTGAAAAGTGTTACAAACTTAACGATGATACGAGTATTTGAGCGCTGTTTTAAATATCGCCGCCTTATATTTGTATTTGTATTGACGGAATCACATTTGCCAGGGTATATACACTCAAAAGGCGCGGACAAAAATAAAGTTCGAAAATGATTGAAAATTAACAAATATTTTTTTCATTTCTCTTTACTATGCTAAAGTATTCTTATTTGAGGTTATGTTAAATATACTTTTATTTTGCAACTGCAATAAAGAAGGTGTGTACTGACTGAGTTTTTAACTAAAAACGTGAAGGGGACAGGCCAGGGTACACTTTTTCAGGGTTAAATTTTGAATTTAACAAAAATTTACAAAATACGGGCATTCAATGATAATGATTTTTAAAGAATACATTAAGATACTGTGAATTATTGCAAAAAATTACAACTCTTAATATAAAAAATTAACATGATTGCCGCTCATATTACCTGTTATAATAGAATCCAGCCATTTAAGTTATCAATCAAACGCATCTAATAAGAATATTTTGAATAAAAACCTTTATTCGAAATATTTGAATACAGGTTTCATTTGATTTGATTTTTCATGATGAAGAAATTATAATAATTTGTTTTTTATTGTAAAAAAATAAATAACAGATATATAACAGGGAAGATCGTTAGAAATATAGATATTTTCTGCGTAATAAGAACTTTGTCAAGATATATTTTTAATATTTTTTGTTGTACAGAAACTTTGAATATACAGATATGCCAGAAATTTAAAAATTTCATTATTTTAAGATCAACGGAAGGCGAGATAATCGTTAAAAATGATTTCCATCTCCAAAATTTTTACAGTTTTTTGCCAATAACTTTTTATGGGAAAGATCTGTCAAAAATATTTGTTAAACAAAGTTGTAGAAAATATAAATTATTATACGACCAATACAAGTCGAGAAAATCGCATTAACGCGTTTTTTTAATATGGCGGACGAAGTAGAGGGTTTTTTTGTTCGAACTTTGTGGTTTAAGAATCCCCAAGAGGTACTCTTCAAAATGAAACAATAAAATTCACCTCTCCAATTATAGTCCGTTTTTTTGGTTGTCTAATTTGATAGGCCTAAAAATATTTTTGATCTTCTTTTTCCTTTTTTAAGTAATGTTTACTTTCTGGATGTGATAAAACCAATTTGTTCTTCTGAATAATAAATATGAATTCATACAAAAAGTGACGTTTTATTGTTTTGTTTTTGTGTTTCCGATTATTATTGTGTGTGTATACAAGGTGATTGGTTTAAGGTGCACCAAAAAGCTTGAGCGTGTAGGTGGGGTTAAGATAAGAAAAAAATCGTATGGGAGGGGGGTCTATATTCCCCCGTTTAGGCGGGAAATAAATTTTTTTTTTCAAAATTTTGAGTTTAAAAAATTAATTTTTTTAAAACTGTTTACTTAAATAACTTAATTTGAAAATAAAATAAAAGAGTAGCTTTCTGGCTTTCCAAAAAGATATAACAAGGCTTTGTATCATTCACCGTTGTTTTTAAATAATTTTTTTCTGATTTAAGTCGTTTTTTTAGAAAATTGCCCATCCCTCCTAAACGGGGGAAAATAGACCCCCCTCCCATATGATTTTTTCTTGTCTTAACCCCACCTACACGCTCAAACTTTTTGGTGCACCTTAAACCAATCACCCTGTATAGTTTTTTTTAGTGTGTGTTTTACAACATATTTTAATATTTTTTTTGTTGACATCGAAATTAACAAAATATAGTTATTTTTGGATTTATTCGATGCAAAAATATAAAGTTTCTATAGTTTTGATACAAATTTGCTATAATTAAACTTCTTATAAGGAAAAAATGTACCTCAGAAAATTCTTAAATTTAACCTAAGCAGATTTATAATTAACTTTGAAGTTCGCGCAAACCGTTGTATTTAAAGCCTTATTAAACACGGTTTTTTGTTCGTTCAGAAAAAACTTTTTGTTTAATTTTACTTTACTTTTTATGGAGATTACAGTCTAAGATGGACTATTATGAACCAACCACGAAAACCTCAGAAAAACTAGACTTTTAAATTGAAAACATGGTGGTAATATGATATGTATGATAAAATGATTTAAGTTTATTTACTTTCTGGATGTGATTACAATGATGACAAAAAACGGTCCAGATATTGGATTAGAAAAATTCACTTATTCATGTTATGGTTGGGTTCTTTAAAAATTGTTTGCCTATAATTGTGAAAACATTTGTCGTTACCCTCAAAACTTATCTATCTATGCTTCGATTAAACAACGCTCTCATAAAACTTTCCTATACGAAAATTCATTCCATACGAAAAGTCATTTTAGCAAAAGCTTTGTCGCTTTTCACTTCTTTTATTGACCATTTGATGATCATTAGTGATAAGTTTTAATTGTTCAATAAAACTCATTGACCTGCTTTAAGTGTGTTATCCAAAAACCGTTTTACTGTATCCTTGTGTTCGTCTAACCGAAATTTCAGCTATTATCCCGGTTTTCCCGCCCTTTGATTAGCCTCTTGTCACCTCAGTGACACATTCGAAGGTTTTTGTAATTGGTATAAATCCAAAGTCACCTACCTTTACACACCGTGAAGTCATTAAAATGCTTTTGAGGGTGGGGTTCAAGGATTTCACTATATTGTAGATACATTCTGACAAAAAATATATAAATTGGCAGATGAATGTGTTAGTGTTTGCAAATGCGAGGAAAAAAACAAAATAATCGAGTTTCGAGTTCAGTTGAACACACTACATGAATAACTAGAAAATCAATACAAAATTGTCTTTCTGCTTTTAGTGCGATGTTTTTGATTAATTTTTTTTTATCTAGCTATATTGAGGCAGTCTAGTAACAGAATATATATACAATATTTTCCCCATCTAAACGCAGACAAGTGCAAGTCTAACATTTACATACATAAAGTCAGGATATTGCACGTGTTAAGGCTTACACGGTTTTTATGTACACTTACTTTGTTTTGCTTGGCTAACTTTGTTTTCATGTGTTTTAGAATTTCCTTATTACAATGCTTAACAGGATATATTTATATGATGAGGAAATGGTGGATATTTATTTTTTTTTTTTTGCTGGGAGAATTATTATGAATAGGATAATGATTTGTTGGGCGGAAATAATTTTCTCGTTGTAGTTACACCTGTTGAGGTCAATGAAGTATTTTGCAGTGCAGTTATTTACAACAACATTGTTTTCTTTTTTGAAAACATCAATACATGGTGATTTTTTAAATCATTTATGGAAATAACCTATGACAATAAACCAGGACGATTGTCTTCTTCACTCAAACTTCTTACATCTGAGTCATAATATACTTGGCAAAGAATTTTTCAATAGATCAAGGATCAAGAAATTACATTACAAAAACTAAAACTTTTAACATCAAAATAAAAAAAAATATCGAATGAAAGCAACTTCTGCTGCTGCGATCGACAAAATCCTACTAAATATATTGGAGTCGATGAGGTTATCACCAAAGATCAAGGTGTTGCATCTCCTCATCTGCAATGCAAGATGAATCGGAAATTGAATTCGTTTAAACTTAAAAGGCATATCTGTTGGAATCATTGGAATCATTGGCTTGAGAACTTTCTTACTTTAGAATTTTACTTTGAGTATTGTCGCGTGAAACACATTGATCATTCATTTTCTTATCATCAAACGCGTTAAATTGCATAGCTTTGGTTGGTTAAGATTTAGAAAAACATTTTATTCTAAATTATGAAGTTTATGTCATCCACCTATACATCTTTGTTTTTAGCCGCCAAATTTGTTCGAGATTTCAACCATTTGTTATTTTTTGTGATTAGTAATGAAGTTCCGGAATACTTCTCAGGAAATGAAATCAATCCGATCGATTCGTCGACATAGGCCATTACATATTATAGTCAGTTCAGCAATGCAACTCTCATGTTTATTGTCATATCGCCACATATTTCATAATTTGGGACAAGAATTTATTTAATCGGCAGGATTCGACCTTAGAATGACTGACAGAGTTTGGCGGAAATCACCAGCCAGTAAAATCATTGTTCATCAAAAACATCTCGAGTCGTTGCGTAGATCTCTCAATGTTCGGTCAAGTCCAAGTGCCTCCAATGCTATTCAGTAGTTTGAAGATATAACTGCGCACTTTCAACGCTGAAAGAGCAGTATGGAATTCTTCGTACAATGTGCTATTGCAGAGGAAGCGATTGCTACCGCAATGGCGTTTCTTGCACGAACAGTGGCCAAAATCAATGACTAAAGAATGTTATAAAAAATCAAAAAGTCATTTTCAAAAATTAAAGTTTTTCGTTTTCTTTTTTGTAAATGAATTTTTTTTTAATATGTGATAACATCTTTCTTGTAGTGCCCAGTGGCGTAGTGGTTAGTGTGTTTTATAAAAAATTAAAAAAAAAACAATGATATAGATAATGAGTTTTTTTTAAATAATTTTCTCGTTAGTTTTAAGTTATCATGAATTTTAAATATAAGTTATTTTACGTCGAAAGGCATTGTTTAAGTTTAGTCACAGTTTAATTTAGAGCGCCCCCATGGGGCCAGTAAGTTAGTTAAGTTAATATGTAAGCTAGTTGTTTACGATTTTTTGTCTAGCATTAAGATAAATATAAGAAAATGAAAAATAAAAAATGAATTAAAAATGAAAAAATGAGTGTGTCGGACCATCATGCCGGTCGGTGGTCTAGATTCAAGCCCAGCTTTCAACTTCGATAAAATCTAATGGTTTGTCCAGGGGCACTGCCTCTTGCGAGGAAGTGACAAATCCTCCAAGAGTATCATTATCATGAAAAGTGCTTTTTACCTTAGTCGTTCGGATTCGACGTAAAATTGTAGGTCCCCTCCAATCCCGTATAACTAACAACGCACGCAAAAGGATTGGTTGAGAGTTGTAAGTCAATAGGCCGTAGTTCTTCGGAGCTGTCAGTGCTACTAAATTTATTTATTTTTTTAACAACTTTCTGATTTTTCATAACATTTTGTAAAAAAACAACACTCATAGCATTTTGTCATTCGCCTACCTCAGACATATAATGCAGAAAAATGCTATTTCTTTTCGTCTGTTTAAAACAGATTACTAAACATAATGTATCGCCCAATTCACAAAAGTTTCATTAAAATCGGATGATGGATCAGGAATGCAGAAAAATGCATTCAGCCTTATTGTGAAGTTCGCCCGAATTACATTCCACCCGGAAAAATTGAAATTTCCCTTTCCGCCTATTGTGAATTTCACCCGAAAAATGTTCGAAAAATTCCCCCTATTTTGGTCACTTTTTTCGGGCGAAATGAAAATGTCATTACAGCTAAAATGTTCACTTATATTTTGAAGGCGAAGGATTGAAAAAGTTGTGAATTGCAAGACATTTGATTATTTTTCGTCAGGCTAAAGTATAATTGTTTAAATCTGTAAAACAAATATGTATTGATATATTTTCATAAACACATGAAAATTTTCAAAACATTTAACACCAAATCATCCCTCAAAATTGTCTCCGAACTGTTACCTTTTGGATCTCTTTGTTTTGACTGCAGTTTTGAAAACAAAACAATATTTCTTTTATATTTTCGAGAAGTAGAACCGAAATTTCTTTCATATTATGAAAAGATTTGAAAATCAAGATTAATATGATAATTTTTTTGTTAGAAATGAAAAACAAAACTGCCACAATTTGTTTCGGAGTAAATAAATATTAGTTTAAGAAGTGCATAAACACGCCTCGCTTATCCGAAATGTCAGTGTTGATTCGAAGTAAAAAACCGTTCGGGCGGGATCCCCAATAGCTTTTGAAATTCCGGAGGATTCCGGGGGAACCGATTTTCGCCAGGGAAAATGTATTCCGGGTGAACTTCACAATAATGCTGATTATCTTACCATCTGATTTTCGGACATAATTGAAACTATGCTACGAACTATCCTTTTGGTATTAGGAATACACACATAAATTTTTATAAAATTCCGTGGTGTCCATATAGGACATACGAACAATTTTTGATTTTTATATATAGATATAGATAGATAGATTTATTAATTAATTATTTATTTAGCAACAAGCACCCGAAGATGGTGGGGGCAGGACCCCCTCCCTTCCCGGAAAGATTGTTTAACTTTATTAGCTTAATACGAGCAACAAAAACATACGTCTAAGGTATCTATATAACTTAAGAACTACGGTTTCGTGTTAGAGGTAAAGATGTTGAGAGCGAGCAAGGAATGGAAAGTGATAAGGTTAAGAGTTGGTACAGAGAGAGATTTTTAGAGAGTGTTTGCTGGAATGAAAGTCAAAGAAATGTTGCATACTGTTAGAAGTACGAAGCATGCGGGTCATTGGTTCATTAATAATGACACCGATCTCAGATTTCTAGGATTAGTGTGCAAAGAAATTTTTTGAAGAAGCGCAGGACAATCAATGTTACCTGATTTCTAGGATTAGTGTGTAAAGAAATTTTTTGAAGAAGCGCAGGGCTAAAAGTTGATGAATAAATACAACGTCAGCTTTGCGACGTATATCAAGTGGTTGCAAATTAATGAGCTGAAGACGATCTTCATTATGGTGGGAGGTGAAACATATCGGGCCAGGGTAATCCGTGAAGTGCAAAACGAAGGAATCTTCGTTGAACGGCTTCGATACGAAGGGAGTGAGAAACATGAAAGGGTGACCATACCTGGCTGGCATATTCAAGAAGGGGCCTGACAAATTTAAGGTATAGAGATTTAGTAACATAGGGGTCTGAGAATTCTTTTGACCACCGCTTGACAAAACCAAGTGCAGAGTTGGCTCTATTAATTGATATGGAGATGTGAGATCTAAAATTAAGTTCCTTATCACACACAACTCTTAAATCCCACAGAGAATCAACAACTTTAACTGTCTTATTACCAATTAAGTAAATGCGAGAGGGGAGTGGAGAACGTTTCCGGTAGTACGTTAAAGCTTGACATTTGCTAACGTTAAGCTCCAGGAAATTCTTTTGGCACCAGGTGGATCGTTAGGAGAGGAAATGTATCTGTAATTTTTTTTGTCGTCAGCATATACAGAAATCAAAGAGTCCTTAATGACATAGTCAACATCATTAATAGTTAAGAAGAAAATCAGAGGGCCAAGATGACTTCCTTGTGGAACTCCAGAAGTTGCACAGATAGGGTCAGACTCATGACCTCTAAAAAGGACTTTATATTGACGTTCGCTCAAATAAGATTGGATCCATACGATAAAGGAGGGTTGAAAGCCGAGTGCCTTAAGTTTAAAGAGAATAAGAGTATGTGATATTTCAACGAGGTGCGAGAGAGGTCAACGGCTTTAATAAGTTAGTCAAGCAATTTTTTAATATTATTGGACCTCCAGTATATTTCACTTTAAGAGTGTTGATCTTTTCTTCAACAATAGAAGAAGGATTAATAATTGATGAGAGTGAAGTTTGAGGACAGGTGTCTAAATAGGAAAAATACTCGGAGTCAGGATGTGAGGAATTGACAAAGAAAGATTGGCTAAAAAATTGGGCAAATATGTTTGTAATTGTTGAGGGCTCATCCGAATTAGTATTTGAAAACGTAAGAGTTGAAGGGTAGCTATCCGATTTTCTTTTAGCATTAATGAAATTGAAAAAGGTTTTGGGGTCAGATATTATATTGGATTGCACACGACTGAGATATTGGTGGTAGAGGGAATTTGAAAATTAGTGAGATCATGCCCAGTGAGGCAATGAAGGTACTTACGCCTGAGTTTATTCCTTTTATTTCTGAGCGACTTTAATTCACTACTATACCATGGAACCCAAGAGGAGATGTTTTTTTGCGGAGAAATAGGAACGGATTGACCTAGGCAACTGAACACAGTTGAATATAAATGGTGGAGGGCTGAGTTGATGTCCCGACTTTCTATAACACTACTTAAATAAACTGCATTTAGTAGATTATTAAAGTCTCACCAGTTTGTTGTAAGGTTGTGTTTTTCTTGTAAGAAATATGCTATTTTAAGAAATAATAACTTAACTTAACTCGGCTTTGTTTCACTTTTCAATTTTTCGGATAATGTCCTTATTAATCCAATAGTGAGTCACTTTTTAAGTGAGTTTAATCCACATTAAAATAAGAAAAAATACCACTTTCTAAAACGATCAAATACCGTATGGTTTTAGTTTATATTTGAAAGTGAATTTAAACCATAATTGGATTTTGGTGTTCATTCGCATTTGAAAATTGAACTAGCACCATTATGGCGTTAGTCCGTATGGGTATCTTTCACGACATCTATATTTTTATAAAAATTTTTATAATTTTTAAAGTTTTATTTTCACCAAAAGAAATGTTTGTTTGCAATAAAAAATATTGATTTTTTTACTTTAAGATGCCAGCGCGGCACAGGACACAAACGAAACCGCCAACGAAGCGTGGAAACGTACAAATCCTCGCAATGCAAACAGTGCCACTGGTTCAACAATAAATATCCCTTTAGTCGATATGGACAATGCTGGCAAAATAAAATTCGATCCACCAAAGGTTCCAGTTATATTTGTTTTAGGTAAGTCAACAAAATAATAATCTGTGAATTATATTACATACAAAACAATTTTTAGGCGGCCCAGGTAGTGGCAAAGTAACCCATTGTGACACCTTCATGCAGGAGCGACGAGGTGTCATACACATAAATATGATGGATCTCCTGCAACAGTATGCGATGGGTAATGGTAAGTATTTTAGAGTTCAGCTTACTTTTCGATTAAGTAATTATTTTAACACATTTTCATTAAAGATATGCAAGACTTTGCACAATTATCGTCAAAAACTGTCACCGAAGTACTAATGTTAGAAATGAAAATGGCTCCAGCTGCCAAAGCGTATTTAATTTCCGGATATCCACGTTCGATGCGTGACGTTGTTGAATATTCAGAAAAAGTAAGTATTAATCATAGACATTTCAAAAATAATTATTAAAAACCCCAAAGGACCTTGGACACATTGATTATGACACGCAATTGGTAGAGGGATGGATATAGGACAGAATAATTTTCACAAACGCAGACAATGTCCTTGATATAGCACCCTATAGCATATGTACAATATATTGACCAATCAAGCCGTATTTTTTTTATAACGGTCTAGTTATGTTTAATTATACATGGTTTTCATGAGCAACAATTAAATTAACAACAAGTAATTGTGTTAACGAAACACGCATTTGAATTGTTTACGTTAGGATGTAATAAACCCACACACAAAGACAAATAACAGCAGGATGTTCTGTTTTATTTCAAATGAGCTTGTTTAGTTAAAAGTTATGTTAAATAAATATTATGCACATACATATGTATATGCTCAAAGTACTGTTATGAGAGTCTTCCAAAATATTATCGTGGGGCACGTCAATTGAGGATACTCAATAATTCAAAACAAATTCTATACGCATCCCACTACCATCATATCCTATCAAGGACGTATAATTTCCGTTCTGTGTGGTACGGGCAATTTTAAAGGACAGTATATATGTATGTGTAGAATGTTATTAAACTTACATCAAGGACATTATTTTTGTGTTTTTGTTTTTGTGTTACTCGGTTGGTTTTGTAAAGCCTGAGGGAAAAACAAGCATTATACAGACTTTAATGGGGACATGCTGGGAAGTCCTTTATATCGATTTATTTTTTTACATTTGGCTTGTTTTTGTTTTTGCCTGATTAATTTAAATACCTTTCCCTATATTGAAATCAGTTTAGATATTTTGATCAAATCACTGTTAAGAGAATTTTGATTGAATTTTCTGGAAATAAAAGACTTGTTTTTTTTCTGAGTCCTGCAGGGGGTATATAAATAAGATACATTTGTAAGGTAAAACTATTTCAGGCCTTATAAGAGAGTACTTATACTCTGAATTTTTAAAGAATTAAATTGCTTAACTACCTACTTCTGTCTAATTAAATAAAACACGCAACATGTGGATTTGACGTCAATTTGTATTCAAATAAAATTTTTAAGGATCAAGTGTATTGCATATTCAAGCATGTAAAAGAAACAACATGTGTACTTATCTATTATTTCGGTATATATTATGAAATAAGACAACAATCGAGAGTTTAAGACTGTGGGTGAGAACATAACCTTGATTCTGATCATTTGATGATTATAAAATTTATTTCAACTAAGCACATTTCGAGAGTCAGAGGTAATCATTTACTTCTTACGTTTAAGAAGGTAAAAATAACTCAAAACCTAAAAAAACAAGGAAAAAAGCTCTCATCTAAAAGTTCCAAAATTAAAATGAAAAATTAAAACAGAAAAGTATATTAATTTGTTTTTGTAACAACTAACTTTGCCTGCATAATCAATATCCAGGCAAAATCGCTCGGCAGTCTTTTTTCTGTTCCGAAGTTACCTATGCGCTCTGAAAATATTTCGAATCTTGCAAAGCTCCTATAGATCCTATATTATAATATCTATATTATAATATAGTGCACTCTGATTAACTTTCAACAAATCAACAGTTGGAGAAGAAATAGTTACACCAGGGTCCAGCCATTGTTGACATAGGCCTCTTGGTACATTTTGAAAGTGTAAACATTTTCCACAAGAATTTGTTCAACAGCCCAAAAATAGACAAAAAAAGGCAAAATTACGAAATAATTTGGACAAAGCTGTATTTTGCTCGAGAATTTGATTTTATGTCTTGAGCAAATTCTCAAAAGTACCCATGATTTTGGCCGAAGATAATTTTTGAAGAGGCCGAAATTCAGTTTTTTGCAAATTTCACGAAAACCATGAACTTTTTGCAAAAAAATGTTTTGGTAAAAATTTTAGCTTTTATGATTTTCTTCAAAAAAGTTCTTAACACTTTTTATCGTATCATCAACCAATTTCGAGAAAAAAGTGTTAAATTGTTCCAAAATCTGTTTTTAGACAACATTGCATCTTTTCATGGGTACTTTTTAGGATTCGCTCAAGACATAAAAACAAAGCTCTCCAGCAAAACCCAGCTTTGTCGGAATTTTTTCGAAGTAAAATTCTAATTTTACTGGGTTACAAGTAATTTTGAAATTTAGATTGTGATTGACACAACCTGTGCTGAGTTTACATATAGGCAATTTTGTTCTGTTTATCCATGATGCGAAATGGTACTTTTCTTTAAGATCCGAATTTTACATATGTTTTCATCATTAGCCACATGAAGCCTTTGAGCCATTAAAATCTAGACTTACAAAAAATCCATTGAGAACCGGTTGGCAACATGAGAAATTCTCAATATATTTTTTAGGAACTTTAACTGGTCACTATGTTTATTTAATAGTGACAGAGACACCAGCGCAGATATAATCAGAAAGATATTTTTTAAGTGATCAAACGTTTAATTCCGAATAGGACATTTTGCAATATAATCTAAATAAATCTAATAGTTTGACCTAACTTGCGATGTAGAGAAGCTATGTAATGTTTTTTTCCCTGATGTAGATAAAAAAACCCTTAACCATATACGCTTCATTTTACATTGTCTTTTATCAATGAGATACAAGATCTTTAGCTCCTGCATCTTCTCGTGGTTTTAGTTTAGCTTTTATTTGCCGTTAGCGCCCAAGAAGTGGCGGATTAGGACATTTCGCCGCTCTAGACAGGGCTGTAAATTTCCGCCGTTTCCCCAACTTTTTTTTATTCACTTTTATTTTAATTCCACAGCAAAGCTATCGAGTTTAAATAAGCGAATTTGCACTCACCTTATAGTGAGCCCAGGCATGGATTTTGCAGGTTGTCCCCTACCAACCTCAATGTTTATGCACCGTAAACTGAAACCACTTTTTTGAGTACATTCGAGAATAATTGAGAAAGAAAAAGAAAAATATGGACTTGTGTCCCACTTTTCAAGGAAAAAAAAACTACGAACTTTTGACTCACCTGGGCCCTATTTCACAAACATTGACAGGTGACAATTCTACAAATTTGTCGCACTTGTCTGACAAATTTTGGTTTCATAAAACATTGACAGGTGACACAACTGTCAGATTACGACACACTTGTCATTGTCATATTTTGACAAATTCGTCATAACGTACACTGTTTAAGTTGCATCTATCTATTTTTTGTTAACGCTTATATATAATATTAAGGTAGGTATATAGGTACTAAAAGCGCAAAGTAATGCTTTTATGCAAAAATGTACATAGATACGCCAACAACATGATACTGAGCTAAAGACCCAAGCCAGTGTAATGCACAACAGAAGCTGTATTTTAGCATCGAGAGCATGATTTCTTTTTCTAGATCTGTATGTTCACCGATTTTCAATATAATGAATTCCGCTGTTACTTTACCGATACGAATTTTTCTTTAAATTCAAAATCACTCAATCCATTACAATCATTATTTATTCTTTCTTGAAATTATTGTCGAGGGTGTACTTCAAGAAATTCTTTTTCCGATTCTTCATCACTTTAACTTACAGACATTACATTTATCATTTTTTATCGTATTTGTCACTTCACCTTCAATATTTGACAGAAACTCAGTTGCCTGTCACAATTTTCAATTACAAAATGACAAAATTGTCAATAGTACATTATTTTCAGTCCCATAAAATAATTGTCACTACAAATTTGTCACAAAACTCATTACAATTCTCGTAAAATTCGTGACAATTAATTGTCATGAAAAAAAAAAAAAAAATTCCACAAAATTGTCTAATTCTTTATGGGAAAGGAATTTGACAATTGTCAAGTTGTCACTTGACAAATTGTCACCTGTCGCGCCTGTCATAGTTTAGGAAATAGGGCCCTAGGTGTCAAAGGTCTAGAATTCATTTGTGGACCATTAACCCACCCAACTGGGTCAAAAGTTCATCATAGACTTTCGGCCTGTGGTCTTTTAGATTTGCAAGTCCCATTGTTTGTGTGTAGAAGTAACCTAATGTACAAATATCTAATACCAATGTTACTCGAATGATTGTGGTTTTAGTTTCGGTCGCTCGTCTCGGTCGAAAATTATTTAATTTGCAATCGAATTATTGGTTTTAGTTTTGGTCGTTCATTTCGATCAAACAAACAGTAAAAAAAGCATTGAAATTGAAATGGTTTTGTTCAGTGTCCTTTATTTCGAAACTATTGAAATTGAGATTGATTGTTTTACTTTTGTTTGATTGTCATCATCAAACTTTTACAGTGAACTGAACGGGTTAAAAATATCGAATCAATCGAAACTGACAATAGAGCTGTGTCACTTTCAAATAAAAATGTATACTTTCAACGACTCATACGAAGTATTGTATAAATGTATACATTCATAGTGTGTTGCAAATTTGCCGGCCCCTAAAATCTGATGCCCTAGGCCTATGTTGCCTATATGGCTAATCCACCACTGCGCCCAAGAAAATATCACGCACGGAAAAATTGCTCTGAAAAAATAAATGTTTCGTGTGCTACTTCATTATTTCAATAAATACTTATTCAAGGAAATAGTCTGTTACATTCTTCCCTTCAATTAAATCAAAATTAAAAAAAAATCGCACTGCAGAAAATTTGTATCATATTTTTTTGAAAGAAAGAATATGGGAAGTTTTTACCGCTCAGTTTCTATCTCTTTTTGCAATGCTAGGACAATAAAATCAATTTAACCCGATATATTCTTGTATTTTCTATCTAATTTTGGAACATCTGCAACGCGAAAAAGCAAATTGAAGATATCTTTAAGCACAACCTATCGCTCATAAATCATTCACGTTTCAAACGTTAAATAAATTCCATATTCTCTCCTCTTAAGAAAATTTGTTTTTATAAAAATATATACCACACCATTATAATAATTAAACTTAAAAACAATTTTAATTTATATTTCAGATACAAATTGTTAATGGTGTTATATTAATATCTTGGCGTCAATCTGTTTTACAAAAACAAATTGATTATGGAGCTAAATTAGGTCATGTAGTTCTCTCTCTAGCCAAAATGGAATTAGAAAACTTTTTTAAAAATGTAATGCCTGTTGCAGATTATTTCGATCAAAGTGATATGTTATTAGCGGTAAGTTTAAATCTCATTTTATACATATAATTTAAAAAAAAAAAACTTTCATCAATTAAAATCCCATCAACTGTAAAAAAAAACCGAGAGGAGGAAAAACAAAACCACAATGTTCTTCTATTTTATATTGTCTAACTGTAGGTAAATGGCGAACGTGCCCCAACGGAAGTTTATAAAGACTTTCGGACCGCCATACTTGACATTTTGAGTGCATTAGAGAACCAAGAAGCAATTCTAAATGGAGTTACAGGTATGGGCAGAGGGATGAATGACATACCCGGCAGTATAGTTAGTGTTGAAACTGCTCCTAGTCAAGAGAAGAATATTACAGAGCCTGCAGTGCGTCATCGTTCGTCTGCAGCTTTTTCAAGTCGCGTTCAAGATGTCCAGGTCGAAAATCATCGTGTTGGAGGTGAAGCTGGTCGCGGACGGGTGGTGTCTCCTCCAGGAGTTGATGCAGTCGCTCTGATGGGACAGAATATATCCAATGCCTTGGCAGCAGTGAATCATATCGGCGAAAATATACCACCCGTTATATGGGTGATTGGCGGACCGGGAAGTAATAAGGCAACACTGTGTTTGAAAGCGGTCGGTCTGAATACGGGATGGGGACATATCAGGTAACAAAAAGTGTCCTAAAAAATGTAATTCTGTGTTAATATTTCATGTGTAGGATTTTCTCTGAAGTGTCATTTAATAAATTTCAGTAATATCTGTAAATCTTACATGTTTTTTTCTCTCTCCAAAGTATCGGACGAATTCTTCGAACTATTACGGACTCAGCACCGAGGGCCAACACAGAAAGCTACGCAATAAAGGAGTCCTTAACCGCTGGTGAAATGGTTCCGGAAAAGAATCTTAATGCTCTCTTAGATGTTAATATTCGACAGTTAATGGATAAAAAGGGAATCATCATTGATGGTTACCCACGAAACTTGCAACAAGTTTCTTATTTCGAAAATAAGGTTAGAAACACCATCTAACTTTTGAAAAACTAATTTCGTTTTCTTTTCAGTACAAAGTTCATCCACCAGTGGTGCTCTTGGATTGTTCTAAGCTTCAGTTAGGACGAGGACGGGTTGATGATACGGTTTCATCTTTTCGGAGGCGTTTAGAACTTTTCCGGGAACAAACTTTACCAATGCTTAAATCTATGGACAATAGCAGTCGATTGATCATTGTAAGTTTCATTGTTAAATCAAATGCTTTCGAATCCCTATTTCCTTTTCAACTATTAAACAGGTCGATGGTGACACTGATAGTCCGTCAGTGCAACGAGAATTCGAGAAAATCATTCGAAATCACATCCAACGATTGACGGCTAATCCGAATCAAAATATAAATGATTTAAATAATCGACCTAATACAACAACAATGCGGAGTGTTTCCGAACAAACGGATGCAATATTAAATGATTTGGAAAATAATGTCCCGGGAGCTGTGCCAACAATAAGTCATCATGTTAGCATGATGAATGGTCATTTGAAGAGTAATAATGTCAATAGTAATAATATCAATAATTTGAATCACATGGGGAGTAAGACTGGAATGAATGGAAATGCTGGAAAGCCAATGGATTTTAGACACATGTTGGAGGAAGCGGAAAGACATCCGGTGGATTCTTATATGTAAACAAACCAAAAAAATAAGTTTAATCTTAGTTTGTATTCTTTAATGGCTTTAAATTATGATATAAGAATAAAATTTAGTATAGTTTTAGTTGAAACAAATTATAGGTAGTTTGCCTATACGTAATGATTTCTAAGAAATTAAATTTAAGACCAAATTACGAAATATTGAAATCAATTAGGTTATTTATTTTTAACTATATTTTATTTGTATGCCTTTAATTAAATTGTTAAATTAAAAAACTTTTACCGAAAAGTTAACTTCATAAAGGTTTAACAAAAAACAAGATTTCGGCAGGCACTCAACTTGAGAAAAAAAAACGACATTTTAAAAAAGTTACAAAAGAAACTCATAATTAAAGAACAAAATTAGGAATAAAGGTCTAATAGTCCAGTCAATATGTCTGAAAAAATGGGTTTACCTGGAAAAAATTGCAAACTTAATGAAACTTATAAAGATTATTCGGGGGTATACTAGGAAGACCTCCTAATTTTTTGACCTCGAGGACCCTGTGCTAACTTAGGAATGGGCGAAAAAACCCTAATTTTTCCGACTTTTTTACTTAAGCAACTTTATTAAAAAAGAAAAGAAAAGAAGAGATTTCCGGTCTTTTTTAAATAATTTTTTTTTCTTTGACAATTGCCCCTCCCGGTTAAGCGGGAGGGAGATAAACCCCCGTCCATTAATTTTTTTATCTGGACCCAACCTACTAGCTTTACTTTGTTTTTTTTTCACAAATTATGTGTTAAAAACCTTGTTATAGAATTACTGTTCACACCACCTACTTTTATTGCAGGGGTTAAAATACCCCAAAAATAAATCAGCTGTATCTCCGTCAATATTGGGCCTATATCTGGTTTTTAGTTTTTAGGAATTTTAATGGTCTTTAACTTTCTTATGCAATATAGTGGACAAAATGTGCTTTGTTTAAGAAATATAAGTTAAGCACTGAAAAAAGTCGGAAAAATTAGTTTTTTTTTCAGTAGGTTAAAATTATCGGACAAACATTGTTCAGAACTTCGATTCTTCGATATTAAATATAATAAGTAGAGTAGAGATGAGTGGGACATTTTTAAATGCAGGACAGCTTTGAGCATAACATACTTCGTATTTACTCAGTAATAGTTTAAATCTAGTCTAAAGGCGAGTAGGGTTGGCTTTATATAACAAACTCGATTAAAACCTATTAGCAGGAGAGCTAGCGACTTTGGGAAATTTTTACAGCTTTCAAAAGTGCAGAAAAAAAATTAAATAAAATTGTTAAATAATTTTGACATGAATATTTTGTTCACTAAAATGTAGTTTGAAACGTTAAAAAAAATAATGTATTTATAATGTATAACTGTCATAACATTTTCTTATCATGCCGGAAAATGTTTGGCAGAACTTAGATATAAAAATACTTAAAAAAAGAAATTTATTGAATTTTTTAAGTTGCTCTGGCCACCCTTTTCCGACATGACAATGTTATGGCAGTTATAACTTATTATTTTAAAAATTTCAAACTACATTTTTGTGGAAAAAAATTTTCCTGTCAAAATTATTAACCATATTTGGGTCATCTTTTCTGCACTTTGGAGAGCTGTATCTTTGATTTCCGGTCATTTCCGGTAGCCAGAATTGCCTTTTATTGACGAGTCACACTCAAGCAATAACTGCACAACAATTCAAGCAAGCGAAAATAATGTCTCAAAATTGGTCGCTAGATCTCGGACATTTATTACGTCTGCTATGTAGCATACTGCTTACGTTACCGTAGCTATAACGTAGTAAACTGTGGCTTTAAAAGTCATTCTACTGTCCCATTCTATTCTCGTAAACGTCAACTTCCACTTGTTCAAAATATTTAGTTAAATAAGTAATAATAGCCCAGGAAAATTTTTTTTTTGAATTTTGGCGCCGAGGACTTCATTTTGATGTTGTGAGCAAATCCTACAAGAAACCAGAAATTCGAAGCGGAGCTAAATTTTTTAAAAAGCGATGGGGGAAAGTAAAACTTGATTGTTTTGCAAATTTCCTGGGAACTATGAACTTTTTGGAAAAATGTTATAAGACAAATTGTAGCTTATATAATTCTCTACAAAAAAATTCTACAGTACAATTTCAATATTTCAATTCAAGTTTGCTCAACAGTTTCACCTTTTTGCTAAACACTTTCACATTTTAATTAATTTTTAGGCGGGTAAGTTTGAATTGTAAAAATGTAAATGTGTATTGCAAAAATGTGAATTCTATTTACTTAAGTGAATTTTTATTTTTGAAGTAATTAATTTAAATTCCAAAACTGTAAATTGAAATATTCGTCATTTTTATCTCTTTTTGTAATTTAAGTTAACTCAAATAATTGACTTAAAAAGTTGTGCAGCGGAACCTGATGATTTCGGACCAAGATTCTATTGTATATGTTTTTTTTTACAAAAATTAAATCCAATAAAATCAAAAAGGTTTTGAAATTAATTTAAGAGTTATAAGAGCAAAGCTTTAAAATTGATTAATATTAAAATAAATAGAATAATGATATTTTTTTAAGTAGTAATAAATAATTATAAAAAAAATTAAATAATTAGCTAGTGATAAGTTTGGATTAAAAGCAGAGATTTGTAAAGTCATGTGTGTATTTTAAGTGGCTATGTGCCAAGACCATTTTTAACAATATAAAAGTTTGTAATAAAAGATATTTTTGTTTCCTTTGTTTTAAATAGATTATTAACTTTATAAATAAAATGTTATTAATTTTATAATAAGTAAAGTAGTAGAATTATTAATTAGTTGTTAAGTATATATTTAAAAAAATTAAAAAAATATATATTTTAATTTCCGCTTTTTATAACATTATATTTTTCCCGATTCATAGTTATATAAATCAACAAAGTAGATCACAAAGTTAAAATAAAACATAAAACAAATAACACGAAATTAATATTTATATTACAAAATATTAATTAAGGACATCAACAAAATTTTTCAAAATATAAGTAAACAGAATAAATTGCAATAGTTTACACTCTGTTATTTCTGTTAAGAAAAAAATAAATAAATGAAAACTAGTAAAATCTATATTTGGGTTTTTATTTAAATCTTGGGATCTCATAAAAATAATAATGAAAGGAAATCTAGTATGTAGCTGTGAAACAAAATATTCCGTCGTCTCCAAAAACACATACAAAATGTTAACGAAACGGAACCGGACAAGTTTTTGTGTACAGTTTCAACTTATGTACAAAAATTATTTCTCAAAACACAAAAAAAAAACAAATAAAAAGATCAGAAATCTATTTTATAATACTAATAAACACAAAAAATATGAGAAAATAGAAATGTCAAAATTTCGCGATCAATTAATGTCCGGTCACTTAATTGTGTGCGAAAGGTGAGTGGACACCATATAGAGACTAGAATCGGTAATCAACCGTTTAACCATGGAGCTGCGTACCGCAAAATGATTTCACTGTGTAATTTTTGTATTCACTTCAGATGCATACATAGTCAATCATAGTCCATTTCGGAAATTTATAAAAAACGCTGCATCTCGAAGGGAAATGACTTTTAGATGAAAGTAACGATTTTTACGGGTTTTCTAAGGGGGGACATATTAAAAGAGAGAAACAAGATTCTGAAAAATTTCGATTTTTGCATTTTAGAAAAAGGGCTGTATCTCAAGAAGAAACTAGTTTAAAGCAAAAACAACGATTTTTAGGGTCAATTTCGGAAATTTATATAAAACGCTATATCTCAAAAGGAAATCACTTTAAGCTGAAAGTAACGCTTTGCACGGGTTCTGTTACCAACTATAAAAAAACTCATTGAAAAGAAGAAAACGGATTGGAAAAAAATCGATTTTGGGATTTTAGAAAAGAGCATATAGCGCTCTTTTCTAAAATCCCAAAATCGAGAATAAAGCACATTTAAGCAAAACTAACGATATTTAGGGTCCATTTTGCGAATAACGAAAAAACGTTTTATTTTGAACGGAAATCACTTTCAGCTAAAAGTAACAATTTCTGTTCTGTGAAGGGTAACCAACTATAAAAAACACATTGGAAAAGGTAAAACAGATTTGAAAAAAAATCGATTTTGGAATTTTAGAAAAAGCGCTATATCTCGAGAATAAAGCACTTTTAAGCAAAACTAACGATATTTAGGGTCCATTTTGCGAATAACGGAAAAACGCTGTATTTTTCACGGAAATCACTTTCAGCTAAAAGCAACTATATTTACGGGTTCTGTGAAGGCTAACCAACTATAAAAAACACATTGAAAAAGAGAAAACAGATTTGAAAGTATTTCGATTTTTGAACTTTAGAAAAAGGGCTATAACTCGAGAAGACATCACTTTTAAGCAAAAATAACAATGTTTAGGGTCCATTTTGCGAATTACGAAAAAACGTTGTATTTTTCACGGAAATCCCTTTCAGCTAAAAGCAACTATTTTTACGGGTTCTGTGAAGGCTACCCAACTATAAAAAACACATTGAAAAAGAGAAAACAGATTTGAAAGTATTTCGATTTTTGAACTTTAGAAAAAGGGCTATAACTCGAGAAGACATCACTTTTAAGCAAAAATAACAATATTTAGGGTCCATTTTGCGAATTACGAAAAAACGCTGTATTTTTCACGGAAATCACTTTCAGCTAAAAGCAACTATATTTACGGGTTCTGTGAAGGCTAACCAACTATAAAAAACACATTGAAAAAGAGAAAACAGATTTGAAAGTATTTCGATTTTTGAACTTTAGAAAAAGGGCTATAACTCGAGAAGACATCACTTTTAAGCAAAAATAACTATATTTAGGGTCCATTTTGCGAATTACGAAAAAACGCTGTATTTTTCACGGAAATCATTTTCAACTAAAAGCAACTATATTTACGGGTTCTGTGAAGGTTAACAAACTATAAAAAACACATTGAAAAAGAGAAAACAGATTTGAAAGTATTTCGATTTTTGAACTTTAGAAAAAGGGCTATAACTCGAGAAGACATCACTTCTATCAAAAATAACAATATTTAGGGTCCATTTTGCGAATTACGAAAAAACGCTGTATTTTTCACGGAAATCACTTTCAGCTAAAAGCAACATAACTCGAGAAGACATCACTTTTAAGCAAAAAAAACAATATTTAGGGTCCATTTTGCGAATTACGAAAAAACGCTGTATTTTTCACGGAAATCACTTTCAGCTAAAAGCAACTATATTTACGGGTTCTGTGAAGGCTAACCAACTATAAAAAACACATTGAAAAAGAGAAAACAGATTTGAAAGTATTTCGATTTTTGAACTTTAGAAAAAGGGCTATAACTCAAGAAGACATCACTTTTAAGCAAAAAAAACAATATTTAGGGTCCATTTTGCGAATTACGAAAAAACGCTGTATTTTTCACGGAAATCACTTTCAGCTAAAAGCAACTATATTTACGGGTTCTGTGAAGGTTAACCAACTATAAAAAACACATTGAAAAAGAGAAAACAGATTTGAAAGTATTTCGATTTTTGAACTTTAGAAAAAGGGCTATAACTCGAGAAGACATCACTTTTAAGCAAAAAAAACAATATTTAGGGTCCATTTTGCGAATTACGAAAAAACGCTGTATTTTTCACGGAAATCACTTTCAGCTTAAAGCAACTATATTTACGGGTTCTGTGAAGGCTAACCAACTATAAAAAACACATTGAAAAAGAGAAAACAGATTTGAAAGTATTTCGATTTTTGAACTTTAGAAAAAGGGCTATAACTCGAAAAGACATCACTTCTATCAAAAATAACAATATTTAGGGTAAATTTTGCGAATTACGAAAAAACGCTGTATTTTTCACGGAAATCACTTTCAGCTAAAAGCAACTATATTTACGGGTTCTGTGAAGGCTAACCAACTATAAAAAACACATTGAAAAAGAGAAAACAGATTTGAAAGTATTTCGATTTTTGAACTTTAGAAAAAGGGCTATAACTCGAGAAGACATCACTTTTAAGCAAAAATAACAATATTTAGGGTCCATTTTGCGAATTACGAAAAAACGCTGTATTTTTCACGGAAATCACTTTCAGCTAAAAGCAACTATATTTACAGGTTCTGTGAAGGCTAACCAACTATAAAAAACACATTGAAAAAGAGAAAACAGATTTGAAAGTATTTCGATTTTTGAACTTTAGAAAAAGGGCTATAACTCGAAAAGACATCACTTTTAAGCAAAAATAACAATATTTAGGGTCCATTTTGCGAATTACGAAAAAACGCTGTATTTTTCACGGAAATCACTTTCAGCTAAAAGCAGCTATATTTACGGGTTCTGTGAAGGCTAACCAACTATAAAAAACACATTGAAAAAGAGAAAACAGATTTGAAAGTATTTCGATTTTTGAACTATCGAAAAAGGGCTATAACTCGAGAAGACATCACTTTTAAGCAAAAATAACAATATTTAGGGTCCATTTTGCGAATTACGAAAAAACGCTGTTTTTTTCACGGAAATCACTTTCAGCTAAAAGCAACTATTTTTACGGTTACTGTGAAGGCTAACCAACTATAAAAAACACATTGAAAAAGAGAAAACAGATTTGAAAGTATTTCGATTTTTGAACTTTAGAAAAAGGGCTATAACTCGAGAAGACATCACTTCTATCAAAAATAACAATATTTAGGGTCCATTTTGCGAATTACGAAAAAACGCTGTATTTTTCACGGAAATCACTTTCAGCTAAAAGCAACTATATTTACGGGTTCTGTGAAGGCTTACCAACTATAAAAAACACATTGAAAAAGAGAAAACAGATTTGAAAGTAATTCGATTTTTGAACTTTAGAAAAAGGGCTATAACTCGAGAAGACAAGCAAAAATAACAATATTTAGGGTCCATTTTGCGAATTACGAAAAAACGCTGTATTTTTCACGGAAATCACTTTCAGCTAAAAGCAACTATTTTTACGGGTTCTGTGAAGGCTACCCGACTATAAAAAACACATTGAAAAAGAGAAAACAGATTTGAAAGTATTTCGATTTTTGAACTTTAGAAAAAGGGCTATAACTCGAGAAGACATCACTTTTAAGCAAAAATAACAATATTTAGGGTCCATTTTGCGAATTACGAAAAAAC
The DNA here is from genome assembly GCA_951217065.1 of Baccha elongata. Taxonomy (NCBI): domain Eukaryota; kingdom Metazoa; phylum Arthropoda; class Insecta; order Diptera; family Syrphidae; genus Baccha; species Baccha elongata. Next base: position 88,324,739 of record OX578272.1, on the reverse strand, counting down.
GCTGTATTTTTCACGGAAATCACTTTCAGCTAAAAGCAACTATATTTACGGGTTCTGTGAAGGCTAACCAACTATAAAAAACACATTGAAAAAGAGAAAACAGATTTGAAAGTATTTCGATTTTTGAACTTTAGAAAAAGGGCTATAACTCGAAAAGACATCACTTTAAAGCAAAAATAACAAAATTTAAGAACCATTTTGCGAATTACGAAAAAACGCTGTATTTTTCACGGAAATCACTTTCAGCTAAAAGCAACTATTTTTACGGGTTCTGTGAAGGCTACCCAACTATAAAAAACACATTGAAAAAGAGAAAACAGATTTGAAAGTATTTCGATTTTTGAACTTTAGAAAAAGGGCTATAACTCGAGAAGACATCACTTCTACCAAAAATAACAATATTTAGGGTCCATTTTGCGAATTACGAAAAAACGCTGTATTTTTCACGGAAATCACTTTCAGCTAAAAGCAACTATATTTACGGGTTCTGTGAAGGCTTACCAACTATAAAAAACACATTGAAAAAGAGAAAACAGATTTGAAAGTAATTCGATTTTTGAACTTTAGAAAAAGGGCTATAACTCGAAAAGACATCACTTTTAAGCAAAAATAACAATATTTAGGGTCCATTTTGCGAATTACAAAAAAACGCTGTATTTTTCACGGACATCACTTTCAGCTAAAAGCAACTATATTTACGGGTTCTGTGAAGTCTAACCAACTATAAAAAACACATTGAAAAAGAGAAAACAGATTTGAAAGTATTTCGATTTTTGAACTTTAGAAAAAGGGCTATAACTCGAAAAGACATCACTTCTATCAAAAATAACAATATTTAGGGTAAATTTTGCGAATTACGAAAAAACGCTGTATTTTTCACGGAAATCACTTTCAGCTAAAAGCAACTATATTTACGGGTTCTGTGAAGGTTAACCAACTATAAAAAACACATTGAAAAAGAGAAAACAGATTTGAAAGTATTTCGATTTTTGAACTTTAGAAAAAGGGCTATAACTCGAGAAGACATCACTTTTAAGCAAAAATAACAATATTTAGGGTCCATTTTGCGAATTACGAAAAAACGCTGTATTTTTCACGGAAATCACTTTCAGCTAAAAGCAACTATTTTTACGGGTTCTGTGAAGGCTACCCGACTATAAAAAACACATTGAAAAAGAGAAAACAGATTTGAAAGTATTTCGATTTTTGAACTTTAGAAAAAGGGCTATAACTCGAGAAGACATCACTTTAAGCAAAAATAACAATATTTAGGGTCCATTTTGCGAATAACGAAAAAACGCTGTATTTTTCACGGAAATCACTTTCAGCTAAAAGCAACTATTTTTACGGGTTCTGTGAAGGCTACCCGACTATAAAAAACACATTGAAAAAGAGAAAACAGATTTGAAAGTATTTCGATTTTTGAACTTTAGAAAAAGGGCTATAACTCGAAAAGACATCACTTTTAAGCAAAAATAACAAAATTTAGGGTCCATTTTGCGCATTACGAAAAAACGCTGTATTTTTCACGGAAATCACTTTCAGCTAAAAGCAACTATTTTTACGGGTTCTGTGAAGGCTACCCAACTATAAAAAACACATTGAAAAAGAGAAAACAGATTTGAAAGTATTTCGATTTTTGAACTTTAGAAAAAGGGCTATAACTCGAGAAGACATCACTTTTAAGCAAAAATAACAATATTTAGGGTCCATTTTGCGAATTACGAAAAAACGCTGTATTTTTCACCCGACTATAAAAAACACATTGAAAAAGAGAAAACAGATTTGAAAGTATTTCGATTTTTGAACTTTAGAAAAAGGGCTATAACTCGAGAAGACATCACTTTAAAGCAAAAATAACAAAATTTAGGGTCCATTTTGCGAATTACGAAAAAACGCTGTATTTTTCACGGAAATCACTTTCAGCTAAAAGCAACTATTTTTACGGGTTCTGTGAAGGCTACCCAACTATAAAAAACACATTGAAAAAGAGAAAACAGATTTGAAAGTATTTCGATTTTTGAACTTTAGAAAAAGGGCTATAACTCGAGAAGACATCACTTCTACCAAAAATAACAATATTTAGGGTCCATTTTGCGAATTACGAAAAAACGCTGTATTTTTCACGGAAATCACTTTCAGCTAAAAGCAACTATATTTACGGGTTCTGTGAAGGCTAACCAACTATAAAAAACACATTGAAAAAGAGAAAACAGATTTGAAAGTATTTCGATTTTTGAACTTTAGAAAAAGGGCTATAACTCGAAAAGACATCACTTTTAAGCAAAAATAACAATATTTAGGGTCCATTTTGCGAATTACGAAAAAACGCTGTATTTTTCAAGGAAATCACTTTCAGCTAATAGCAACTATTTTTACGGGTTCTGTGAAGGCTACCCGACTATAAAAAACACATTGAAAAAGAGAAAACAGATTTGAAAGTATTTCGATTTTTGAACTTTAGAAAAAGGGCTATAACTCGAAAAGACATCACTTTTAAGCAAAAATAACAAAATTTAGGGTCCATTTTGCGAATTACGAAAAAACGCTGTATTTTTCATGGAAATCACTTTCAGCTAAAAGCAACTATATTTACGGGTTCTGTGAAGGCTAACCAACTATAAAAAACACATTGAAAAAGAGAAAACAGATTTGAAAGTATTTCGATTTTTGAACTATAGAAAAAGGGCTATAACTCGAGAAGACATCACTTTTAAGCAAAAATAACAATATTTAGGGTCCATTTTGCGAATTACGAAAAAACGCTGTATTTTTCACGGAAATCACTTTCAGCTAAAAGCAACTATTTTTACGGGTTCTGTGCAGGCTACCCAACTATAAAAAACACATTGAAAAAGAGAAAACAGATTTGAAAGTATTTCAATTTTTGAACTTAAGAAAAAGGGCTATAACTCGAGAAGACATCACTTTTAAGCAAAAATAACAAAATTTAGGGTCCATTTTGCGAATTACGAAAAAACGCTGTATTTTTCACGGAAATCACTTTCAGCTAAAAGCAACTATATTTACGGGTTCTGTGAAGGCTACCCAACTATAAAAAACACATTGAAAAAGAGAAAACAGATTTGAAAGTATTTCGATTTTTGAACTTTAGAAAAAGGGCTATAACTCGAGAAGACATCACTTCTATCAAAAATAACAATATTTAGGGTCCATTTTGCGAATTACGAAAAAACGCTGTATTTTTCACGGAAATCATTTTCAGCTAAAAGCAACTATATTTACGGGTTCTGTGAAGGCTAACCAACTATAAAAAACACATTGAAAAAGAGAAAACAGATTTGAAAGTATTTCGATTTTTGAACTTTAGAAAAAGGGCTATAACTCGAGAAGACATCACTTTTAAGCAAAAATAACAATATTTAGGGTCCATTTTGCGAATTACGAAAAAACGCTGTATTTTTCACGGAAATCACTTTCAGCTTAAAGCAACTATATTTACGGGTTCTGTGAAGGCTTACCAACTATAACAAAAACACATTGAAAAAGAGAAAACAGATTTGAAAGTATTTCGATTTTTGAACTTTAGAAAAAGGGCTATAACTCGAGAAGACATCACTTCTATCAAAAATAACAATATTTAGGGTCCATTTTGCGAATTACGAAAAAACGCTGTATTTTTCACGGAAATCACTTTCAGCTTAAAGCAACTATATTTACGGGTTCTGTGAAGGCTTACCAACTATAAAAAACACATTGAAAAAGAGAAAACAGATTTGAAAGTATTTCGATTTTTGAACTATAGAAAAAGGGCTATAACTCGAGAAGACATCACTTTTAAGCAAAAATAACAATATTTAGGGTCCATTTTGCGAATTACGAAAAAACGCTGTATTTTTCACGGAAATCACTTTCAGCTAAAAGCAACTATTTTTACGGGTTCTGTGAAGGCACCCAACTATAAAAAACACATTGAAAAAGAGAAAACAGATTTGAAAGTATTTCGATTTTTGAACTTTAGAAAAAGGGCTATAACTCGCGGACATCACTTTTAAGCAAAAAGAACAATATTTAGGGTATAACTCGAGAAGACATCACTTTTAAGCAAAAAGAACAATATTTAGGGTCCATTTTGCGAATTACGAAAAAACGCTGTATTTTTCACGGAAATCACTTTCAGCTAAAAGCAACTATTTTTACGGGTTCTGTGAAGGCTACCCAACTATAAAAAAACACATTGAAAAAGAGAAAACAGATTTGAAAGTATTTCGATTTTTGAACTTTAGAAAAAGGGCTATAACTCGAGAAGACATCACTTTTAAGCAAAAATAACAATATTTAGGGTCCATTTTGCGAATTACGAAAAAACGCTGTATTTTTCACGGAAATCACTTTCAGCTTAAAGCAACTATATTTACGGGTTCTGTGAAGGCTTACCAACTATAAAAAACACATTGAAAAAGAGAAAACAGATTTGAAAGTATTTCGATTTTTGAACTTTAGAAAAATTGCTATAACTCGAGAAGACATCACTTCTATCAAAAATAACAATATTTAGGGTCCATTTTGCGAATTACGAAAAAACGCTGTATTTTTCACGGAAATCACTTTCAGCTAAAAGCAACTATTTTCACGGGTTCTGTGAAGGCTACCCAACTATAAAAAAACACATTGAAAAAGAGAAAACAGATTTGAAAGTATTTCGATTTTTGAACTTTAGAAAAAGGGCTATAACTCGAGAAGACATCACTTTTAAGCAAAAATAACAATATTTAGGGTCCATTTTGCGAATTACGAAAAAACGCTGTATTTTTCACGGAAATCACTTCCAGCTTAAAGCAACTATTTTTACGGGTTCTGTGAAGGCTACCCAACTATAAAAAACACATTGAAAAAGAGAAAACAGATTTGAAAGTATTTCGATTTTTTAACTTTATAAAAAGGGCTCTAACTCGAGAAGACATCACTTTTAAGCAAAAATAACAATATTTAGGGTCCATTTTGCGAATTACGAAAAAACGCTGTATTTTTCACGGAAATCACTTTCAGCTTAAAGCAACTATATTTACGGGTTCTGTGAAGGCTACCCAACTATAAAAAACACATTAAAAAAGAGAAAACAGATTTGAAAGTATTTCGATTTTTGAACTTTAGAAAAAGGGCTATAACTCGAGAAGACATCACTTTTAAGCAAAAATAACATTATTTAGGGTCCATTTTGCGAATTACGAAAAAACGCTGTATTTTTTCACGGAAATCACTTTCAGCTAAAAGCAACTATATTTACGGGTTCTGTGAAGGCTACCCAACTATAAAAACACATTGAAAAAGAGAAAACAGATTTGAAAGTATTTCGATTTTTGAACTTTAGAAAAAGGGCTATAACTCGAGAAGACATCACTTTTAAGCAAAAATAACAATATTTAGGGTCCATTTTGCGAATTAAGAAAAAACGCTGTATTTTTCACGGAAATCACTTTCAGCTAAAAGCAACTATTTTTACGGGTTCTGTGAAGGCTACCCGACTATAATAAACACATTGAAAAAGAGAAAACAGATTTGAAAGTATTTCGATTTTTGAACTTTAGAAAAAGGGCTATAACTCGAGAAGACATCACTTTTAAGCAAAAATAACAATATTTAGGGTCCATTTTGCGAATTACGAAAAAACGCTGTATTTTTCACGGAAATCACTTTCAGCTTAAAGCAACTATTTTTACGGGTTCTGTGAAGGC